>CM075816.1:8630459-9006891 GCA_037975025.1 Excoecaria agallocha
TGTGTGCGATCCTATAGGTCCATTTAATGTTTGCAATGAATTAATTCAAAGGCTATATATATTCTCTAGCAAGATATTATAGCATTCCAAATTAAATAAAAATGCATATGGCATTTAGTGACCTAATGCAATTTTGCATAGTCCCTTACCCATAAATATCAGAATTAATATAAGGCATGGAACTAGTTATCCTTATATATATTAATTCCTTTCTTGATATTACAGTGACACTAAACTCTCAGATAAATAATGATTACACATTATTTCATCTCGGTATGGCCGTACACTTCTTAGTTCACTGATCAAGTGGCCGATGATATTTTCTCTCTCATTGAGAGGGGTAATCCCTTCACTTCTCTCATGCTCTCTAACATGAATCAATGTATACCCAAGCATTCCCGTACTTGTCACTCTATTACGAGCACGTTAGGTGTATGTCAAAGCACACAGTAATTCATAAAGAGTTTCATAGAGATTTTAGGTCTAAGAACTCCGATACAAAACTTGCATATGAGAAACACTTATGACTTATACCATGTAGTGTTCTCATGAGCGGATCGTATCCAGATACCATGTTCTTTAACATGTATCTATGATCCCTGATTGACACTCTTGTCCTAATGATCCGTAAGACAGAACTCATAATATCAAAGAGAGCATACTAGTCTTAATTCATTATTATTCCCATAACGATGACTGACTTGGGATATTTAGAATGAAGTCTCACTTGTTTTAAGGTCTTACAACCATGTGCCTCACACATGATAACTTAAACCGAAATAACATTCTTGGATAGTTCTATCAATTGATATGCACAGGAATACAATGGATAAAACAAATACCTCATTTTATTAATTCAAAGTATTTTATTACAATGCATTGGGGCTAGGGCTTACACTAACAATCTCCCACTAGCACTAGTCCCAATTGAGCATAGCCCTAAGACCGAAAGCTCTCAAATGTGCTTCGTGCAGATTTGGATGCAACTATTTCATCAAAGGATCTGCTACATTGTCTTCACTTGCTATCTTGCTAACCTTGACATCCCCACGATCAATGATTTCTCTGATCAGGTGGTACCTCCTGAGTATGTGTTTGGATTTCTGGTGTGACCAGGGCTCCTTGGCTTGTGCAATGGCCCAGTTGTTGTCACAGAAAATTTCTAATGGATCTAGGATACTTGGGACCACTCCTAATCCAATAATGAAATTTTTAATCCAAACAGCCTCTTTTGCAGCCTCACTTGCTACAATATACTCAGATTCTGTAGTTGAGTCGGCAACGGTCTCTTACTTTAAGCTTCTCCAGCTGACAGCACCACCGTTCAAAACAAAAACAAACTCTGATTGCGATCTAGAATCTTGAGTGCTAGTCTGAAAAGCAGCGTCGGCATAACCTTGTATGATGAGCTCTTCTTGACCACCATACACCAAGAAGTGATTCTTAGTCCTTCGCAGGTACTTCAGAATCCCTTTTACAACAGACCAGTGCTTCTCACCAGGGTCTTGCTGAAACCTACTAGTTATACTTAGTGCATAAGCAACATCCAACTTAGTACATAACATAGCATACATGATAGATCCAATAGCAGATGCATATGGAATTCTACTCATGTTGTCCCTTTCCTCTTTGGTTTTAGGGCACTGTTCTTTAGTTAAAGGAACTCCGAAAGCCAAAGGTATGTACCCTTTCTTTGAGTCTCCCATACTAAAATGCTTTAGTACTTTGTCTATGTACTTTTCTTGACTTAGTCCCAAGAGCCGATTCGATCTATCTCTATAGATTCGAATACCAAGTATTGTCTCGGCTTCACCTAAGTCTTTCATTGAGAAACATTTTCCCAACCATTGCTTAACCTTTTGCAAAGTTGGAATGTCATTCCCAATGAGAAGGATGTCATCCACATATAGGACCAGAAATACTACTATGCTCCCACTAACCTTCTTGTACACACAAGGCTCATCTTCGTTCTTGATGAAGTCAAATTCTTTGACTGCCTCATCAAAATGAAGATTCCAACTTTGGGATGCTTTCTTTAATCCATAAATGGATTTTTGAAGCTTACAAACCTTCTTAGGATGCTTGGGATTGACAAAACCCTTAGGCTGTGTCATATACACATCCTCAAGTAAATTTTCATTGAGGAAAGCAGTTTTGACATCCATTTACCATATCTCATAATCATGATATGTAGCTATGGCAAGCAAGATTCTAATGGACTTGATCATGACTACAGGCGAAAAGGTCTCGTCATAGTCTACACCATGAGTTTGTCGAAAAACTTTTGCTACTAGTCTACCTTTGTAGGTCTTATCAGCTTTGAGTTTGAATAGCCACTTGCATTCAATTACCTTCGCACCTTCCAGTGAATCAACCAAGGTCCAAACCTGGTTATCGTACATTGATTGCATCTCGGATTTCATGGTTTCAAGCCAATTTTCCGAGTCTGGGCTTTTAATAGCTTCTCGGTAGGTAGTAGGATCCTCACGATCTACTAACTCAATAGTGTCACTGTCAGTGATTAGAAATCCATATCTCTCAATCTCTTGACGTACCCTACCGGACCTTCTAGGTACTTATGTAATGGGTTCTTGTTCCACAACTAGTTGTGAACTTGATCCCACTTCCAACTTATCCTCTATAAGAGCTTGTGGCACTTGAATATCTCCAAGTTCTACTTTACTCCCACTGTCTTTCTTGAGAAGGAACTCCTTTTCCAAGAAAATAACCTTGCGAGCAACAAATACTTTGTTCTCGGCTTGTGAGTAAAAGTAGTATCCCTTTGTTTCTTTGGGATAACCCACAAACAAGCAGATAGTGAATTTGGACTCTAGTTTGTCAGATGTTAATTTCTTAACATGTGATTCACAACCCCAAATCCTGAGAAATGACATATTGGGTTCTTTCCCAGTCCATACCTCGTATGGTGTCTTCTCAACTGCTTTAGTTGGAGTACGGTTTAATAGAAACGCAACAGTTTCTAATGCATAACCCCAAAAAGAGATAGGAAGATTAGCTTGAATCATCATAGATCAAACCATGTCCAACAGAGTTCAATTTCTACTTTCTGACACACCATTTAATTGCTGTGTTCCAGGAGGAGTGAGCTGTGAAATAATACCACACTCTTTTAGATGATTGTCAAACTCTTGGCTTAAGTATTTGCCACCTCGATCTAATTGAATGGCTTTTATACTTTTGCCAAGTTGGTTTTCTACTTCGTTCTTAAACTCTTTGAATTTCTCAAAAGTTTCAGACATGTACTTCATTAGATAGACATAGCCATATCTACTGAAGTCATCTGTGAATGTCACGAAGTAGCTAAAACCAGCTCTAGCTTGTGTACTTAAAGGTCCACATACATCGGTATGTATTAGTTCCAATAAGCCATTAGTTCTTTCACCTTTCTTGTTAAAAGGACTCTTTGTCATTTTCCCATGTAAACATGGCTCGCATGTATCATAAGACTCTAAGTCGAATGACCCAAGCACTCCAGTTTTGTGAAGTCTTGAAATGCGTTTTTCATTTGCATGTCCTAAATGACAATGCCAGAAGTAAGTAGGGTTCAATTCGTTTGATTTAACCCTCTTTGTATTAATGTTGTATATGGACTCTTTGTTTTGTAAATCAAGGATATAAAGGCCATTTTGCAACATGGCATTGCCATAAGAAATGCCTTGGCGATGAATATGAGCATTGCCATTTTTAATAACAAAATCAAATTCATCCAAATCCAAACATGAAACTGAAATAATGTTTCTGCTCATAACAGGCACATAATAACAATTTTTCAAAACTAAACAAAGTCCAAAAGGTAAAGTGAGTTGATAGTCGCCTATCTCCATGGCAGCAACTCGTGCTCCATTCCCCACATAGAGGTCCACTTCATTCTTCCCAAGTAACCGCCTATTTCTTAGCCCCTGCATATTTGAACAAATGTCCAATACCCAAGTGGTAGAAATAGAAAGGTTAATCTCAACAACAAAAATACCAGAACTGGATGCCTTGGCTCCATTCTTCTTTTGTTATTCCTTGAAGAGAGCATAATTCTTCCTCCAATGCCCTATCTTGTTGCAATGGAAGCAAGTGCTCTCACTCTCTTTGAGTTTCTATGCCTTGGGATTGGATTGGGCCTGAGGTGCACTCCCACTTGACTTGAACTGAGCCAGGTAATTCTTAGGTTTTGCCTTTCCCTTTCCCTTTCCCTTTCCCTTAGCGGGTGACTTTTTAATGTCCCCTTGAACCATCAATACGGGATTGGTCTTTCGAATGTTCTCTTCAGCATTTTTAAGCATCCCATGAAGCTCAGTGACTGACTTGTTCATTGCATGCATGTTATAATTCATCATAAATGGATCATAATCATCAGTCAATGATCCTAAGATCAAGTCAGTGGCCAATTCCTTTGGCACTAATACCTCAAGCTTCTCAAGATTATCAAGATACCATTTCATCTTGAGTACATTAGTACTAACAGGAGTACCTGCAGCCATCTTACAAGAAATTAAAGTCTTTATTGTCACGAACCTCTCGTGATAAGCTTGCTCTTGGAACATCTCCTTGAGGTGCACCATGATCGCATAAGCCTCTTGGTCCATAAATTGCTTTTACAATTCAGGCACCATAGTGGCCAGCATCAAACAGGTCACATCATTGGAGTCACTCTTCTTGGTCTCAAAAATTTCCTTTTGAACCATAAAGGCATTCCTAGTAGGTTCTTCAGGCAAGGGTGCATCCAAAACATACGACTTTTTCTCTTGCTTAAGAACTATTCTTAAGTTTCGAGACCAGTCTATGAAATTGGTGCCATTCAATTTGTCTTTTTCAATGACCGATCGCAATGAGAAATTGTTGTTTGAAGATGCCATTTTCAATCTACAATAAAATTTTAGCAAGATTAAATGAGGTCTTATTTATAATCCCACAAACCGAATTAATATCCCTTTAAATAATTTGCGTTAGTTATTTAATGTGGGCAAAGATCCACTTTTCACAACAACTTATTAGTCAAGCTGAGCTTGTACACCTAACAAGTTAAGTTACTTAGGTAGGAAAACTCCAATCATGTCTCGTACATGACTCTTGGATCAAATGGACTAACATCTCAAGATGTTATAGCATAAACCCATTTATTAGTTGCCTAGGTCCGGGCATCCCTTTCCATGTTAAGTCCAACCTACATTCACAACCCATGCCTCACAAAGATAATCAGGCGCATCTAGGACTCCTAGTCTACGTGATCGATGATCGATGCCTTGACATGTTTCGAATTAGGAAGGCAACTTTGTGACTTACTATTTAAGGGATTCATTTTATTACGGCTTACATGGCATACGCTTTGTCATCCATTCATGGCATACGCTTTGTCATCCATTCATAGCATACATATATAAATAATTGCATAAAGTAAAGCGTGACAAACATGGGCCTAAAAACCTACAACTAAGATTCTATACTATTACATAAGAATCTTCGAGTTTGGCTTCTCCACTCCGATGGGCTTCGTCTTGATTTAAAAAGTCTTCAAGTATATTTTATTCTAAAAAATAAATGAAAATTTTACAATAAAACATAATGGCTCGTAGGCCATATTTAATTACAAAACCCAGGGCCCATGAATGCACTATGCATATCCATTCATCACACCAAACTAGCAAATAAATATACATAACATTCATGGATGAAACAAAGTTCAATTTTATTTAATTTAGACAAGCCCATTAATAGAAATCGTGTACTTAAACCTTTAAGAGAAGACCCCGTGATGGGCCTGGGCGAAAGCCCAATGGACTAAATCCTCTTATTGAATAAGTTCTCTTAAAAGCCCAAAACACTAACTAGTTAGATTTGTGTTATAAATCAACTCCAGTATAATTTCCAATTTTACCATTTTTAATTTTATGTCATACAGCCCATAAACATTAAAAATACATATAATATGTACCAACATGAATTAAAAATATAAAATCATGAAGAACACATATATAGTACACGGCATTCATGCAAAAACAAACAAACAACAAAAACTAGTTGTTTAATGCTTATGTAATGCCACAAAATGCACAAACATTTAAATCAATTTTATGAATCATTAAATAATTTAAATAAAGTCATAAAAATTGATTTAATATTCTATACCAATCTGATCTAAATGTGTTTTTACCATTTTAATCAAAACAAAACAAACAATGTTGATTAAACATGTAACAAACACAAACTAGTCATAGTTTTAAGTGATTTTAAAATTAAACAATTAAATTGTCATGGACCAGAATTAAAACCAAATTTAAAATATGTCTAGGCCTGATATTTAATCTTTAAAAATCACTTACAAATATGCCAAAATCGTTTTTGCATTTAATATTGAAAACTAGTTGTTAAACTAATAATTAACATGCCAACTAGCACCTAGTTTTAATATTAACATGTACCATCAGGTATTATTAATTAAATCCGACCATTAATAGCTCTTAGAACATATTAGGACAGTATGTTAACATGTCATATTAATTATAATACCTATCTAATCAATTAAAATCGTTTTTACACCAAAACAATGCAAAAAAACTCAAAACAGAAAATTTCAGCATTGCATGTTTTCAAAATAACGATTTTTAATTAATTTTTTCATGCATCTAAAGCGCTAAAATAAGCATGTTTAGGCTTTGATACCACTGATGGAATATGAAATGATATTTTCATGGTAATCGTGCAGCGAAAAAATGATAAAAACAATCATACATGCCAAACAATTCCATGACAAGAATCGAAACATGCAATTTTAGGGTTTTTAAAACTTACAACTTTTGATGCCTATTAATACTTGAATTTGGTGATGACCAGTAACTAAGATGACTTTGTCCGCCTTAGATCTTGATCACCAATGCCAAGGAACAGCCTTTTATTCCACTCCATCTATTCTCACACACACACTTGCAAATATGGCTTAAAATAGAGATTGCTAGCTCTCTTTTAAAGTATTGTGTAATGGCAATTGTTTGAAGCTACAAAATTTTATTTTGTACTTCTCTTAGGTTGCTATTACTACCCAAGAATACAAGAGAATGAGGAACAATCCTTTCTCCTCGTGAAAAATTGGGCCAAAAGAATTGAGAGAGAGAGCGATGTAATTCACGCCAAAAGCAAGGTGGCTAGGGTTTCACGCCAAAATGCTAGCTCACTTAGGGTTTTTATTTCTTTTTAATATATATCCTTATCTTTTGGCAAGTGTTTGATCTGAATTTTACTATCTCAAGATAATTAATTCAACTTCAATCACTTCCTAAAAATAAGTAATATATATTGATTTAAACTCCTTTGAATTTAAAATTCAAATTTGAAATAAAACACAAGACATTTAACTAAATGAAATCACTTAATATAAATAATGAGAATGTGCCAAAATTCCTTGATTTCCATCTTGGAATTTCGGCCACCTCATCTATTATTTAAATGATTTAATTTAATTTAAATTCTTTTAGGCTTTAATACTCAATTAACTTAATTAATACAAGATAATTAATTAATTAAAATTAAACCTTGTGGGCTGAATTTTTCTCTCTCATGGACCAAGGTCCAATAGCAATTTTAAAACCCATTACACACATTAATTTGACTTTAATTAAAAGCCCAAATTAATGCCCAATACTTTATTTAAATATTTTAAGCCCAATGCTTTGTGTGCAATCCTATAGGTCCATTTAATGTTGGCAATGAATTAATGAATTAATTCAAAGGCTATATATATTCTCTAGCAAGATATTATAGCATTCCAAATTAAATGAAAATGCATATGGCATTTAGTGACCTAATGCAATTTTGCATAGTCCCTTACCCATAAATATCAGAATTAATATAAGGCATAGAACTAGTCATCCTTATATATATTAATTCCTTTCTTGATATTACAGTGACACTAAACTCTCAGATAAATAATGATTACTCATTATTTCATCTTGGTATGGCCATACACTTCTTAGTTCACTGATCAAGTGGCCGATAATATTTTCTCTCTTATTGAGAGGGGTAATCCCTTCACTTCTCTCATGCTCTCTAACATGAATCAATGTATACCCAAGCATACCCGTACTTGTCACTCTGTTACGAGCACGTTAGGTGTATGTCAAAGCACGCAATAATTCATAAAGAGTTTCATAGAGATTTTAGGTCTAAGAACTCCGATACAAAACTTGCATATGAGAAACACTTATGACTTGTACCATGTAGTGTTCTCATGAGCGGATCGTATCCAGATACCATGTTCTTTAACATGTATCTATGATCCCTGATTGACACTCTTGTCCTAATGATCCGTAAGACAGAACTCATAATATCAGAGAGAGCATACTAGTCTTAATTCATTGTTATTCCCATAACAATGACTGACTAGGGATATTTAGATTGAAGTCTCATTTATTTCAAGGTCTTACACCATGTGCCTCACATATGATAACTTAAACCGAAACAACATTCTTGGATAGTTCTATCAATTGATATGCACGGGAATACAATGGATAAAACAAATGCCTCATTTTATTAATTCAAAGTGTTTTATTACAATGCATTGGGGCTAGGGCTTACACTAACAATATCTAGCTTTCTTTATCTAGTTTTTCCATAATCACTTGTGTTACTTTTAATTTGAGTCATTACAATGGAAGTTGAGGTGGATAGTTCCTTTAGCATAAATGTTTTAGTTATTGCTTTGTGTTTAATCCATGTTAGTTTAATTTTAGTTTTTGTTTTGCTTTATTGTCTATTTAGCTTAGTTCTTGCCTTTAAATCAAAAAATTGGGAAATAATCTTAGATTAATTTAATTCATACATAGATTTTTTTCTTAATAGTCTATGTTCCTTTGGGTACGATATTTTGGATTTTAATCTATATTTTCCTATATTACTAGCCGATCTAGTACACTTGCTAGACACCGGTCATATAGCCATGTGCATAGGTGTTTAAGTCCATATGTCAACCCACTTGCCGACCTGCATCTAAAAATTTCACCAACTTATAGGTTGCACGGGCATGCATTCAAGGTTGCACGAGTGTGTAACTCAAGTGCTTCAAGCCACTTGCTTGAAAAGGCAAGATTCTTATGATGTACAACCGTATAATATTGGCCAAATAATGATGATATTCTCTTTGTGCACGAGTTTACAAGGCTTAAAACTTGCTTAAATTATCTTTTAAGCCCTCGATTAAGGATACTTCTCATTGGTCAACCCTTTGCTCCATTCGATCGCCCAAATCAAGCATGAAAACTCTTCAAAATATTTTTTGAAAAAGGGTTTCAACATAAAAAGGCCTCACTGGCCTTGATCCATTTTTTTAAGGAGTAGTTTTCCTTATTAGGTAACTCTAACAAAAGCCTCCTCAAGACCTACTATTTATAAAAAGCTAAGGCAATTTCAATAAGGAGTGGTAAGCACTTAGATAATTCAACTTGGCAAGATGAATCAAGCTTAAGGAAAAAGCTACTTCATAAGAGCACTCCCTGAAGTAGGGAAAAGAATAGTGTTGTGACGGTCATCTTGAATGCACCAGGGAGGTAGTGGTCCTTGAATCTATAAATTAAAATAATTATATTCAGATCAAGATAAATTAAGCTCAAGGCACAAGCTATAGGAATACTCCCTAAAATTGGCAAAAGGATGGTACTACAACGATCGTGGAATTAACATGAGAAATCCTTAAATCTCCAAGTTTTACAATTAGTGTGCGCACATAATGGCAGTGCATATTTTCTCTTTACTTGAAAGATTACGTACAATGATATATGTAAAAGATCATATGTGCATAAGTTAGGTGCGAAGAAACAAGCATTAAATTGTATATCAACATTTACCAAATGCATGCAAAAGGGAAACGTGTGTGTAGACACATGCAAGAAGTCATGTACACCAGAATAATCATGTTAAAAGAAGGCATGTAGAAATGCATGAATGCATGTAGAAATACATAAAATTACACATGGATGCTAGAATGTATGCATGAAATAATAGAGTGTAGTATGTGAGAGTACAGGCATGCAATGCAAAAATGCAAGAGCGGATATAAAGGTACAAGAATGCATGAAAACATGCAAAAATATATGTACGAAATGCAAGATACAAGAATGTATGCATGAAAGGCGAAAATGCAAAGACATATGTATGGAATGCATGGCCTACACCATAGGTGGTTAGGGGATTTCATCTCAAATGCGAGCTGACTGATGACGCATGTGTGCCTTCTTTAGAACTCCTGGTATTCAATCAAGCTTTCTCTAATTATCTCTCTTATTTTTTTCTACTTTGCCTTTTGTCTAAGCATTCTTACTATTTTTAGGGTAAACAATCTATCTTCACTGCACTTCTGGCAAAAGAAAATCCATTTTTCCTTAAACTTCAATGCATTCATCCTATTAAGTGATATGCCATGCTAGGCCTATAATCCCATATTTTTACTTAGAAGTTGTGCCCCTTACCTGAAGGGTTTGTGGTAAATCAGAATTCCCTTTATACCCTTAGAACTCTAACTTGCATCTTAAACTGTATATAAAACTTCCTATGAGAAGTGACTATAGCATCAGGAACTTCCCTTCAGTGGTTGTCAGACTAGTGTCTCAAGGCTACTCTTTCTTCCAAAGACCTGGCCAACATACTGGATGACCCTTCACTAACATACCTATTTTCCATGTCAGCATTATTCTACTTAGCATGATTAAAAGCATTCAAACATATTAACCCTATTTCCACTTCATGTGTCTATGGCTGAGATTTCTATTTACCTCCCTAAATGAGCAATCTAAACATCTATTCTTATGTAGGCTATGCAAGGCTACATTTTAGATTGTAGCTTATTATACTAGAAAACTTAAGGTACTATTAGTCACAGTGAGGTAGTCTTTCATTGTCTACATTGTGTCAAGCTATCATTTCCTTTGAATAGAGCCATTTGAAGATCCAGCACATAGAGACCTAAGGAGGGGGATCTTACTGTCTCATTCAGGTAAAAAGTGTGGGTGACTAGCCCTGCAATTAATTAAGGCAACTTGGCTAGAATGCTCAAGGTTTTATCTAATTCTCAGCTTTATCCTGGAAGTGCCTGATTCCTATCACGAACCAAAGTTTAGCTTCTGTTGACAGTTCTGCTTTTACTTCATATGATAAGGAGAAAAGAGTGGCCTGAGTTGAAATTCTAGTAATTGCTTAGTAACTCCAAAATGTTAATAGTAACCTTTTAACCCAAACCTTAAAGGTTTGTACCTTTCCTGAGGGCATCTTCTTATAATTTGATTACTTTTTTAGCTAAGGAAAGACTCATGGCATTAAGTATCTTTTCATTTCCTACCTATAATTGAGCACAATTAAAAGAGTTCATGTTTGAATGTCAAATTCTATTTCAACAATCCTAGCTAGTTCCTCGAGGACCTAATTTCTTAAATGATTTGTCTTTTACACATTTTACAATGGCAATATAGAATTATAAAGCTTTTGAAGCTACCAGATGTACTTCCCCATGATATCTTCTCCTTAGAAGAAAAATTTATCTTCCTCATTAGTTGTTTAGTCTTTCTAAGCTTTCAAATGTCAGCGGGTACTTCTTTCTGATAGAGTGTCCACTATGAACTTGGTAACTACCAATAATGAGTCTCTAGATACTTTTACTCCCTTTGCCCTCCAGGCCAATAATGCTTCTGACCCGTATAATCCCACCAATGATGGCTTCGGGTAATTTCCATTATCAAATGAGAAATCCCCCTTCAGCAATCTATTTTCAAATGGGCTTTAAGCAAGTTTGCTTTAGGCGTTTTCCCTTTAGTTTTCTCTGCTTTACTCTTTTTCCTGGGCTTTTTTTATTGCTCAAAGTTATACTTCTACTAAAGATAACTTCTTCCTCAGTTTACTTTATATACCATCTAATGCCCCCAAGAACCTGGAAAGAAACCCTATCTTGGCCTTTACACTCATTCAGTAGCTTCCTAGGGAGATTGATTTACAAAGCATCTTTTTTAGCAGCTATAAATTCTTCAAGTAAGGGGCACTCATTCAGTAGCTTCTTAGGGAATTTACTGAATGAGTGCCCCTTACTTGAAGAATTTACAAACCCTATCAAAGTTATGCATTTTCACTTTGCCTATTCAAAGCTATGCCCCTTACTTGAAGAATTTATAGCCATCAGAGGAATATTCTCTTAACCCTAAAACTCTACCTTACGTCTTGAGTTGCGAGTTGATCGCTAAAGGAGAGGTTATTTGACCCTTACCCTTACTAACAACCCTTCATTTCTCTGGGTGCTCATAGTCCTCAGAAACACTATAAAAGCATTTTTACTTCATCTGGTTCAAGTGGTATAACTTTATCTCTCCAACCCATACTAGACTCTATTTGCAACATTCATCAAGAACAAACTTCTAAAACACCAAGAGGTGGCTCTTCTCTATGGTGTATAACTATTGGCATTGTGTCCTGGTGGGGATGTCATGCTAAGAACATCATAAAAAGCACCCAACACATGAGGTGTTGCTTATGCCACTTGAGAGTTTATCCTCGATATAGCCTTTATGTACGCAATAAATTTCTTTCTATATGTTAATCATATGTTTATGACTAGCTTATGTATGCATTCTTATTTTCATGAATCATGTGGCAATAATAGCAGTCTTAACCAGACATGAAATGCAAATACACACATTCCATTTAACCTTAAGGAGTGACACCTTGTGTGCATCTGACCCTTGTTATCAATTAGCTCTCACAGGTTTTCTTGATTGAACATTTTCTCTCAGCCCTTAAATTTTGCCTAGGATACTCTTTTTTGGTTTTCACCCTAGCGGGGTGCCTAATTTTAGCAAGGCTACCTTTTTTTTGGTTTTTAACTTGCAAGACTAAAATTTTTCTTTTTTGTTGTTTCTTTGTTTGCTTTTTTTTTTGTCTTTACCATGGAACCCTTTTCATCCCATCGACATTTTTTTGACTAAATCCTTCTTTATCATTGCTGATGAGAACTAATAGCCCCTTCTAACCGCAGCTTCTTCAACACAAAGGTCTAACTTTGTCTCTACAATTTGGAGCACTTGATTTGAGTTGTTTCTTCCAACTAATAGCCTTTGATCTAACTTTTAGAAGATTAAATAGCCCTTTGTCTTCCCTGCAAACTTGACCAGGATCTATTCCTTTGAATTATAGAAGGCCTTGTTTGGCTCATCTGACTCTGGTGGTTGAGCTTCTAAAACTGTGTTTAATGGTTGAGGCTAAATCTTGATTAGCTATGTTGTGCTTGTCCCCAAATGTTAAGAAGAAAGGAACAGTCTTTAAGGCTTCACTTGCTATCTTATCTCTTCGTTCATAATGGCTATGCAAGCTTCTATACGAGCTTTCCATTTTCCTTTTTCTCCATTTATCTTGATTGTTTCCTGTTAGGAAATTTCTCGTACAATGCTCCACTTAAGATAATAAGCCAAGGTGTTAGCTTGTAGATTATTCTCTAATCCTTATTTAGAGCATCTTCAAAAATTTTGGCTTTTTTAATCAATGAGGCTATGGTTTCCCATTAATCTCCTTGGCATTTGTCACTTGGAATTTTTATCTCGTTTTCTATGCCTTCTGGTTTGAGTCTTTCAATTTGTTGCTTAAATATTTTGTCGTCTGGATGAGCATAGACAGCATGTCTTGCAGTGTTTTCATAAATTCTTATCATGTTATATTAGGTCCAGACAAAGACTTCTCTTTTCCATTTTTCATTTTTCTCATTTTTTTTAATTCTTTCAAGTTATTCTCACTTTAAAAGCCATATTGGATGCAATCAGGATGTTATTTTTCCTTAAGAACAAATGGAGCAGTGTTTATTGAATTAATGTCTTCTATAATTAAACCATAATTATTACCAAGCATGATGCAATAAAATAGGACATAACATACATAAGAAAGGCTTATATTATTAACATAGCTATAGAAACATATGCACAATGACATAGTAAAAGGTGGCCTATATTGCATCTTTTCTTACTACAAGTACCGACAGCAAAAAGTCTTTCAACATCTCAAGCTCTTCCTTCTCTGAACTGTGCCTCCAAGATCAGCAGTGATATTTACACCCATTGTGACAAGCTTGAGTCAAACACGAAAATTGGTTGCAGTAAAACATAACTCATCTCTTTCTGTTTTCCTTTGGTTCTATAATTTACTTAGCATTAATAAAGTCATGAATTCAGCTTCATAAAGTTTGACAATTGTTTGTCAAGTGGCCAGTGTGCTGGTGAAAAACACAAAACTAATTACCTCGATAACTTGGCAAGCAGTGCATCTTAGCTAGTTTCGATAGTAAGGGTTGCAATTTCCCTATTTTTACAAATCGTTTAAGAACCCAAAATAGAGGTCTACCCAAATCAGAGTACTTTCTTTGACCTCCCTGCATAACTGATACCCTTACTAGATTTTGAGCATTATCACTACTACTTTAATTAAGCATCTTGCTAGTCCTAACACTATCATAGCTTCGATGGCCACTGTTGTGATTTCTGCCTCCTAGATCAAAGGAATGAATCCTTTATGATTCTATCAATATATACCTAAAGGACTCACGATCATCCATTGGTTCTCTATTTGGCCAACGACACCAATCAATTAGGAGTATTACACCATCTAGTATCAGAGGCTGAGTGTTAGAAACCAATGCAAAATTAGCAGTAAGTCCGACGATGGTTTTCCTTTCAAGCTCATCAATCCTTTTACCTAGTGCAGTTACAAGTTCAGCTATTGCTGTCATGATTCTACTTTCAAGTTCTTCAAATCTTTTATCCAAATTATAAAGGTCAAAGGTACCAACTTTCTATGGAGGATCCGCCATTGCAATTTCTACTAAGTACTATATTGACTATTCAAAGGCCCTATATAAGTTTAAATTTGACCTTGAACCCAGTTCTAACTTACTAGATTTTGGCTCCTTTGAAAAATTTTTGATATAGCGATCGCCTAATCCCTTAACCCATCTAGGTGAGTATTCTAAGATGACTATAAAATCAAAGGGTTAGAATGATGCATGGCCAAGAATTTATACCAAAAAATATATATAAAAAATAAAATATACGCGTAAAATGGGATATATAGACTTTATTATTTTCTTAAATTTTATTTACAAAATGTGTATACATGATGTACATGTATGTGGAAAACACGTATGGTATACAATAGAGACGTAAAAACAAAGTCTAACATGGTATGACAAGTAATGCGCATATACACAATGAATGTATAATGAGGGTATGCATAGAATATGACACAACATAAGAACAGATGTAAATAACACACAATGTATACCTACATGACATGTTCCAAGCATGTAGGTTTTTGTACACAAGGTATGACATGTTATATGAATGGATGTTCATTACATATGACATATATGTACATAATATGACTTATATAATGACAATACATGTATGTGATATGACATAAGATGCATAAAATACAGCATAATGATGCATGTTAATGAATTACGTGGTATGGTAAAAAAACCACATACACGAAGGTACAAGATGTATGCAAAAACATCTGTAGCATGGTGCACCATATGACATATGAATGAGCACATACAGTGAATGGGATACATTGGCATGCGATCATTTGATGAATGGAATGTACACACGATGTGTGACATGGCATGAAAATATGTATTCATGATATATGACATGTATATCCATTATATAGGTTGTATATGGCATATGGTATAATAATCTACAAAGGATAAAAACACATGCTCACCACATACCTCACAAATAATGGGATGCAGTATAATGGTATATACATATACAACATAAGAAGGGAGGTTGTAGAATGGTGAAATACACATAACATGGCATGCAATTTAACATGGGATATGCATGGCACTTGCCTTGTATGCATGATCTAGCATGAGACAAATGTGATGTCTACGTACACATGTAAGGGGTAGCATACATGAGACACAATTCAATGACTAGTATGTATATGATATGACACACGCTAATATACTAGTGCTATGATACATGTCAATTGTGCACATATGATGATGGATGCTTACATACGCATGTTATAAGTATTTTAATACATACTCATGATGGTGGACGTATATCATTACAATGCAAATTAATATGCACATACAATGATGGGTGCAATGTTAATATGATGGTAGATGCGTACATGCACATGCTATAGTGTATGCTAATATATGCATGCCATGGCATGTTAATATATACATGCTATAACACATGATGGATATCTGAGTTTACATGCCATGACTCATGTATGTCCATTTGTACAAGTTATAATATGATGAACGTTTATACATTCAAGTTATAACAAATGCCAACATGTTCCTATCATAATGTATATTTATACATCACTATCTACATGCCAAGATGCATGTCTATATGCTCATACTATATCACATGTCAACATGTGC
Source organism: Excoecaria agallocha (assembly GCA_037975025.1). Taxonomy (NCBI): domain Eukaryota; kingdom Viridiplantae; phylum Streptophyta; class Magnoliopsida; order Malpighiales; family Euphorbiaceae; genus Excoecaria; species Excoecaria agallocha. The sequence goes on from CM075816.1 coordinate 8,646,883, forward strand.
ATGTATGATAGATATATTTCATATCATAACGTATGCTCGGACACTTATCAATGTACACATGTGATAGTGAATATTTACATGTGCAGGCCAATATGAAGATGGTAGATGCTATGGAGAATGTCTATATACATATCTCATCATGTATGTTAATATGCACATGCTGTGATAAACATTACTATGTACATGAGAGATAGGCATATATGTGTGTCATGATGCATGTTAATACATGCGTGCTATGACATGCATGCACACTAGATACATGTTCATGCCATGGTAATGTTAATGCATTATTATTTTTTTATTATTTACACTTTTTTGCATGGTAACAATGTATATAAGATGATGTACGAGGATAAATATGTTAGAAATGCATGTGATGCATAGGTCAATCATTGCATTATGACAATACTGTATGAGTACAATACATATGATATGGGTAACTACATGATGATGTATGTGACTAACACATATATTATGTGCAATATGTGAGCATATTAGGCATGCTCATGATGCATCAGATGGATAAACATACAATGTATGCATGTGATAATGCATAATGCATAAGATTCACACGGCACATGGACGTGCTAGGTGTACACATGATTTATGGCATATGTGTGATGCATGAAATATAAATGTGTTATATACATGATGCATGGCGAATATGTTACATGCTGATGCATGAGAGTAATGCACATGAATGGCATGTATATGATGTGTGGCTCAATTGTTAGCATAAAACACAACAATGCATAATATACAAGCAATGTATGGGCATGACATGGATATGATGAATGGAAGAACTCTATGTATGAAGCAAGACATGCAAGCTAATACATAATGTGTATTTTACAGCACACAAAATGAAGCATACACATTTTTATAGTAAAGAGAACTCACGCATAGAATGTACGTATTTCACATTATCATATTATTATTTTTTGTTTACATATGAAATGAGATGCATTCACATGCACATTTTTATGGCAAATAATTATGCACTTGAGATTTATATGTTCTAATTTTTATGCAAGCAGAAATTATATACACGAGATGAGATACATATACATCAAGAATCTATGCACACCAAAAATACACATTTTATTATTATTACTATTATTTTTATTATTCTATTAAAAATGTGTTCATATGCATGCAATATAGACAAAAACATGCAAAAGAAAAGAAAATCCTCCAACCTTATTACTCCCACACAGAAGGTCATGTGGTCTCTTCCTTAGGTGGGATTAGCTCATGGGTTGATAGAGAACCCGATGAACGCGTATGGTGCATGGTCAAAAATCAACACCATAACCTCTTTTATTGAAAGCACATACGAGTGGATTCTGGCCATTATGTATTTAAACAATCTAAATAAATAGAAATATCTAAATTTCTTGTCATTGGGGCATGAAAGCCTTTGATGAGAAAACATCTAAATTTATTGGTATTTATTCAATATAGAAAGGCTTACATCACAAGTAATGTATTATGATGCATACCCCCTAGTAGAAGTGTCTATACCATTACATAGGCTTTAGTTTGATGATACAACTTTAGGGCTACCTAAGTATAGTCCCTGCCAATGGGTCTATCTCATCACGAGCATAACAACCAATCAGGTCACCATTTGATATACCAATAGGTATGAGGCTGAGGCTGGTGGTCCTCCTTGACACTTCCCTACATTGAATGAACATAGGGTTGTATTTTGGGAATGCACTGAGGCTAAAAGAGGATGCCTAACTTAATTATAAGGCCTTAGCATGAATGGAATGCACTTTATTTCGAAAAGAGATAAAACATATTAATCACTAAAAATCATTTATATTAAATTAACCAAAGGTACTTTCAAAGGAAAATCTCATAAGTCCTTAATGGAGTCGCCATTATGTCGCGTGCCGAACCCCGTATGCATTCAAATTGCTTTTGAAAACCCACTTTTAAGGCTCGAGACCATATAAGGTTCACTTAACTCGTGAAGGCCGGTCGCTTCATAAAAGATCGATTCAACCCAATTTACGATTACTCAAGCCTCATAAAGGCATGAGACAGCATCTCAGGATATCCCTATTCCATTGTTGGCAATCAACTTACGAAGGCATCTGCTGGACACCATAATGCAAGTATCATAGAATTGCCACCCAATAACATATTAGGAAAGTAAATATCTCTTTTCTCACACTAGATATTACCCTAGAAAAATAAAACGCACTCAAGCACATTAAAAAACTATAAAGCATGTATATGAAAAGCTGTAAAAAGCATGGCATTGAAAGTATTAAAGAATAAAATTAATAAATATAAATGTATAATCATACATGAATTGGGAAATTAATTGAGTTTATTTAGATAAGAACATTGGTCCTCACATGTATATTTATAAAAAAGCAGAGTTTTGAGGTATATTTTGGATTAAAAGAGGGCATTAAGCCATGTGATTTGAAAAAAAAGAATCGTGTTAATTAATTAATTTAAAGTAGAAAATATTTGATGAGTTCTTAATTTAACCTTCGAAAAAACCACTTTTGTGCCATAAAAGAATAATAAAAGAATAATAATGCTGAACGAAAAGTATACATAAATTGGGTTATTTATTAGATGTGGAACATTGGTTCCTTTATGCATACTTAAAAAATTCTTTAGTGTGATTTTTGGAATAAAAGTGGACATTGGTCCATTTTATGAGAAAAATCCAATTTAATTAAATAGAAATAGTTCTTGTGTTATTTTTAATTAAAGCATATAAAAAAACTATTTTTTACTATTTATTACATATTTGTGGGAAATAAAAGAAAAATTAAAGAGAAATTAAATACAAACCCAAAATGATGATAAATAGGATAATAAATCCTATACAAATCTACTCTGTCTTATTTTCTAACTCAATTCGTCGTGCCAATGAGTTGTGTGCATTAAAAGGGATAGAAAATAATAATGTGACTCAATAATGAATTAAATCAAATAATAATGAAAATTAGCTAATTTAAATAAACTATGTAAATAATTAATATTAAGCATGTTGTATGAATTATATGACAAATAACAACAACAACAACAACAACAACAACAATAATAATAATAATAATAATAATAATAATAATAATAATAATAATAATAATAATAATAATAATAATAATAATAATAATAATAATAATAATAAATAAATAAATAAATAAATAAATAAGCAAAAGTTAATGTGGACAACAAATAAATTCAATGTTAAATAAATACATAAATAAACACAAAAAAGCAATTATATTAACAAAATAAATAATTAATATTAGAAATATGAAAATGGAGAAATAAGTGAAAAAATGGGTCAAGAGAGTGAGTCACATACAAAAAAGGGGCCAAAAAAGTGAGTTATAGAGCAAAGAAAGAAGAAAAAAAGGAAAAAAAAATGAGTCACTCTCGTGGGGAGTGAGTCAAAAAAATGAATCAAGGGTGTGACTTGTGACTCAAGGTCCAAGTACATGACTCAGAAAAGTCAAAGGTGTGACTTAAACAAGTCAAGGTCTAGGAACGTGACTTGTGATTCAAGGGCGTGACCCAAATGAGTCAAGTTCCAAGAACGTGCATGACCTAAAAAAGTTAAGGGTGTAACTTGCAACTCAAGGTCCAGGAACATAACTCAAATGAGTCAAAGTCCAGGAACGTGACTTGTGACTTAAGGGCATGACTTAAATAAGTCAAGGTCTAGGAAATGACTCAAATGAGTCAAAGGCGTGACTTAAACGGCTTAAGGTCCAGGAATGTGACTCACAACTCAAGGGCATGACTCAACCCAAAACACAAACAGAAGCTGGAAATTGCCATTAATGGCCAAGTAAAAGCTCCCAAACTCATTTTTAAGCCATTTTCAAGCTAGAAAAAGCCCCGAACTCGTTTTAAGCACAAATAACAAGATTTATACACTAAAAATACAATTTAAAGCAATAAAATAGTAGATCAAGCAAATCACAATATAGAGAGAGAAAATTAAATTTACATAATAAAATCCTAATTAAACACCATATTTACAAGCTTCGATGAGAATAATACCTTCAGTTGTATGTTTCATCAAAGATTGAAGAAATGAGTGCTTTTGGCTCTGTTCCCATTTTTCCCTTCCTCTATAACTTGAAAATAGAGAAGAAGAAGAAGAAGAAGAAGAAGAAGAAGAAGAAGAAGAAAAATAAGAAAAAGAAAAAGAAAAAGAAAAAGAAAAAGAAAAAGAGAAAAAAGAGAGAGAGAGAGAGATAGGGCCACCCCTCCCCTCCGTATTTTCTATCCCTATCTTGGGATAAAAATCCCTTAAAAACTTTAATTTTTGGATTAGGATCAAAGCAAGATTTTTATCTCCTTTTACTTCCTTTGTTTTTGTACTTAGAAATGTTAAAATGTTTTCTGTAAGTGACTCACAACCTTGACTCGTGAGTCAAGAGAGTGACTAAAAAATGATTCATGGCCTTAACTCGTGAGTCAAGGGAGTAACTCAAAAATTAATCACAGCCTTTATTCGTGAGTCAAAGGAGTTACTCAAAAATGAGTCATGGCCTTAACTCTTGAGTCAAGGCCTGACTCATAGCCTTTGACTTTGATCATTGGCTTTGACTTTTTCTTTTTCTTTTTTTACTCTTAAAACCCATTTTGACCTCACCAATAGAGAAAAAGAGGAATAAAAATACCCAAAAAGGATTTTTAAATATTTAAAACCTGAAAGAAACTCAAAAACCTTTTAAATCCATAAAACTCTGAGAGAAAAGCTTAGCACTTCCATCCCTTGTCTATTTATGAAGAACTATTTCCTCATTAGGTAACCTGATCAAGAGCCATCTTAAGACCCATTATCTACAGGAGTTGCCACCTAATAGAATGTTAGGAAATGATTCTCGACCTTTATTTATGCCCAAATAGAGATTAATGTTCGGAACATCACTCTTACTAGGCACCTTGGTTGCGTGTTGTTTTATAACCGGGTTTTAAAAGTTAATCCACTCTCCTCTCTCAAATGATACAAGGCGATAAAATTAAATAAACATCCCAATCAACATAAAGTGATAAATAAATAAATTAATTAAATCAATTACTTAAACTATTTTATAAGCAAATTGTCCAAAGAAAGAAGCAAAATAAGCATTATATGTAAATCAGGACATTCATTAAGGTTGGAAACATTGGTTCCCTTATGCTCACCCTTACAAAAAAAACTCTTTTATCCTTTATTTGATTTTTGGGATGTAAAATTAGACATTGGTCTATACTTTGAGGAAAGCCCGAATTAATTAATAAAAATCATTTTAAGTGTTTTTTCTATTTAAGCATGAAAAAATCCTTTTTTACTAACTATTACATCCCCAAAATGAATACATCCAAAATACATAAAAAAAAAACTAAATAATAAGTAATATGATAGATAAAACGAATGCAAATAAATCCAATGGAAAAAGAGAGAAAGGGACCCATTGAAGCATGACTCCTAATGCATAATCGTCTCACAATATCCTCCAAAGGCATATGGGGTCAATTACTCATACAAAATCACAAGAAAAACCAATAAATTAGCATTACAAGTAAAAAGCCAATTAAAAATAAAATATAGAAAAAAATTATAAAATTAAATGTGCATACAGAAACGAATATGTATAAAAAATGCATTAACATTTCAAGGATTGATTAAATAACATGAACAATGATAAAAAAATACACATAAAACACATGAAAATAAGCCTAAAATTAGCCACAGACAACCATAGGTAAGGTGACAGACGGCTATAACTAGAGAAGGGATAGAACAAGAGAAAATCACTGCGATGGCCAGTCTATTACATTGCCAGACGGCCATCTATGGTGGTTTTTCCCGTCTGTCACTCGAGGGACATAACAGAAAGCTAGAAATTACACCAAATTCACCAAAATCACAAGTCAACTTTAGATACTCAAATATAAGGACCCAAAACATGCCAAGCTAAAATATTCACACAAATATGTCATTTATCTTGGTAATCATTCTCTAATCTTTATTGAGACATAATCCAAGGGTTCTCTTATGTGAAATATCACAATTCAATATATTACATTAAGAGTAGTTTTTTGTTGTTTGATATATCTTGGTGTTTGCTTTTACCTCTTGTACTTTTGTATTACCCTTGTGTGTCATGAACCTTCATGCCGAGATGGCTAGCCATTGTGTTCACATTTCCTTCCTTATTTATTTTTTTAGTAAGACGTATTTTTTTACCTTTATGCTAATGGTATATCCCGTTTATAGTGGCTCTGAAATGTGCTCGTGTTAAGGTAAGGTCTAGTTCTTCTGGATTCCAAATGCCCAACTATTTGCACCCAAGCTATGAGAAGACATACAAGTATTTTTTTCAAAGTCGAATATGTCATGCTAGCTTATTTGAAAGATTTCTTTTTAGCCACCATTGATGGTAACATGAAATAGGAAGTGAATTAGCTGGTAACTAATATTGGCTGGAGTGAGTTTTTCAAGAAGAATGAGGAGGTACACCCAAAAATTACAAGGGACTTTCTCACCACCCTCAACTGCATATTTGAGCATAATGGCGATAATGATGAGATAGTGAGATTCCAATTGTGCATAAAGAAATATAAGATCACCTTTAGGCAATTTACCGAGTATCTAGGTATCCCTTTTAATGGTGCTAGAGAGTTGTCTAATTCAACTCCATGACAAAATTGGGTGGTGATTCGAGATGGTGTTGAGCTAACTACATACGTAGCCAAAAAGACAAATGCATATCACCTTAAGAACCATGCCTTATGAATTCTTCATCGATTTCTAACTATGTCATTCTATAGGCACATCAAAGGTGCTAGTGGTGTCAATTCTACTGAGGTGCTCATATTGAGGTATATGGTGAAAGGTATTAAGTTAAATGGTGCCTACTATTTATAGAGGAAGATTGAAGACCTTCAAAGGTGTCGGGGTATTATAAAGTAAATTTTATTGCGCATAATGATTACGATTTTGACCAAGGTAGTGAGTCATATTGATCTTGGACCTTCTATTGGTCCTACTGTTGACATAAACCACACATTATTTAAGAATATGATGATTACGTCAGACATTCTAGGGCAACATTGGACAACACTTACTGAGCATATTCATGAGGTGATAAAGGTTCGCACCCAATTGCCAGTAGATACACCAGCAAATGCTTTCAATGAGGATGACGAGGAGGCAAAGTAAGAGGGAAAGGTAGCTACACAGGAGCCTGTTATGCACCCGACACCTCAAATGGTGGATTTTATAAACAGAGTTCAAATGCACTTGGACGTCTATTGGAGGCAAATTAACAAGCTGCAGGAAAACATTAAGGCTCTTTGTATCAATCAAGAGCATTTTATCAGGCATTTTTGGGAGACATTTCCACTAGCACCTTTTTTACCTCCAGCACAATGATTTGAGTTTGTTAATACCTTGCTGCGGATAGTAAGATTTTGGAAGGGGTTGGAGCTCAGTTAAGCTTATTTTTTAGTACTAATTTAGGAAGTTTTTGAACAATCTTAACTACTTTTGTTCATAAATCATCTTCATTTTCATTTATGTTGTTTTATTTAAATTTCAGTTTGTTTCATTTTTGTTGTTTAATTGTAGTACTTTATTCCCTTTAATGTTGTAATACTGTGTTAAGTTAGTTATTTTCACATTTTTTCTTTTATCTGTATTTTTCTTTTTAATTTAAGTTATTTAGTTGGTTTATAGTTTATGTGTTGGGTGAGTAGGTTTAGTTTGGTACATCATATAGCTTACAGTTAGTTTAGTTCACTCAGTTTTGTTTTTGAATTTGAACTTTTTGAGCTTTAGCTTAGAATTTTGTAGTTTTTAATATTTTTATTAGTGCTAGGATAACTATGTTATTTGATGCAACCTTAGTTAAGTTAGTGTTCAACTTGAACATATTTGTTAGTTTCCAAACTTTATACACAAAGACCTATTTTGAAATTTAAGAAAAAAAATTAGTGCATAAAGGTATTCAAGTTAGAAATTTTATAGCGCTACAACCTTCCTTATCACCCTTCGAGTTAGGTAAGTTTTTTTGTTTAGCCACTTTAAACGGACTTCTATCTTACCCTTTTTATATTATCCTTTATTTAGCCCTTTTGAGCCTTTTAAGATAGCTCAATGCGTGTCATGATTAATTTTTTCTATTTATACGCATCTTATACCCTGTAGCCTAAGAGCCTTTATCTCCTTTTTTTAAGAATTGGCCACTGCAGGAATTGGAGGGATTGATCATTATTTAGAGGTATGTAAATGGGTGTAATTTCATAAAAGGGAGTTTAAAATTAAGAAAGTTGTCATGATTTTATTGATCAGGAATGTAGTATTATTTTTGTAAATGTAATTTTTTGATTAACCCTTGCTTAGTATTCCAAGCAAAAGCTAGTCTTACTTCAAAAAAACATGAGAGAGAAATAAATAAGATTTTGGATCAACAAGCTAGCAAGGTATTGTAAGTTTTTAGGTGTAGGGTATCTTCAATAGAGAGAAAAATGGGCCAAAACTCTTAATCTAATTGAGTTTGTGAAAATGAGAGAAAAATTTAAAAAGCCTTCCGCTTTTGTTCTTTAGTGTTCTACATTTTTGCGTAGTTAAATTTAGATAACTTTGGTAATATTAGTGTGGGGTAAAGTCTTGTTGGAAGGTGAATGTTGTTATATTCAAATAAAGGGTGGCTATTCTTACCTTTGCTTATCTTTAACTATTCTTGATTCGCATTGACCTTAACCACATTATAACCAAACTAAAGTCCTAACGATCTTCTCTTAGGTTGAGTTGTTTAGCGGATATCACCTTATGGTTTCGGTGCCAAAGGAGAGGCTTATGGCATATCTTTAGCTTGGTTATTTGATTGCATGTACATTTTGGTGTACATTAATTCTTTAGCTTGGTTATTTGATTGCATTAGAGTTTTAGTTTTGAAAATGCTTAAAAGGTTTTGGTCCTTTGCACATGCATGGAAACTTTCTTATATTCTTTTATTCGAATCTATCTTGGTTAAGGTGTTGTTAAGTGCTGCTATCAATTATTGATCTTAGTTTTAAACTGCATTATTCTTAGTTTAGAGTTTGAGGATTTCAGAAATGCGATTTGTTCAAATTTGCTCAAGGGCGAGCAAAAGCTAAGTGTCGAGTATTTAATGTTTCTAAATTTTACTTATGTTTAAGTGTGTTTTATAGTTCATTTAGTGTTATTTTATGTATTTTATGTTTAAATTTATTAGGTTTTGAAAATTTAGAGTTTAAAGTTATTTCTGTAGATTTAAAAGGCCAAGTTTAGAAATCAAACCGGCTGGGCCGGGTTGGTTGAAGAGTAATTCATTCATTCTAGTAGCCAATAACTGGGTTGGGACAACACTTTAGTTCAACTGGGTCATATTAAATATGCGGGAAGCAGAATTTTATGACTCAATTGGGACACTTAATGGTTCAATCAGGTCAAGTTAATTTCTGCTGCAAAATTTAAAGATTTTTAGCAGCTGAATAACTCCTAATGGCAGTTGGACTTTTGTTATTTTAGGTCTTTCAGTGCTTTCATATTAGAGACATATAGTTAGACATAATTTTTTCAAGTTATAATTAGTTTTTCATAAAAGCATAATTCTTTTAGCTTAGAGATATTCTTTTAGGGTTAGTTCAAGCTTTTTTTTTGTTTCTCTAAGAGCTAAAGATCAAGTTAGAGTTTATCTTATGTGTATAGTATTTGGTTTTTCATTCTTTTATTCAATTTCAATAATGAACAATGATTAGTTTCTTTCTTTTGTTGAGGGAAACTTAAACCCTCATTTTCTACTATTATGACTTTTGATTGAGCTTAACTTCAATATAAGTTGTTATTTCGTAATTCCTTTACTCAACTTTATCCTTAATTAAATTTCAATTTGTGTTTGATGTATCGAATAGATAGTTGAATATGAATTTAAGTATTAAATAATGATATGCATGCTTTTTCTCCTATATGCTTGTGTTTATATATTCTTATGTTCTGAAAATTAAGACAATATTTTATGATCATAGGTGTATTGAGTTAAAGAATTTGAATTATGAATAGTTTAAAGTTAGATTTTCGAAAAGGAGATTTAAACAAGATGTAGGAATTTAAACCAAGATTTATGCTAAATATTTGATTATTTTTAATCAAGCAATCTAATATTCTAGAAGGGTATTTTAAATAAAATATCTGAATTTAGTTTGGTTTTCCATAACAAGCTTGTATTTCTTTGAATCAAGTCAATTTCAGTAAGAGACCAGGTGTATAGTTCCTAGAGCCAAAGTGTTTTAGCCATTAATTTTTATCACCAATTTAATTAATTTTTATTTTTAAATTGATTTTAGTTTAGTTCTCTATTTTTAAATCACTTAATTGTTTAACTTAATTTAGTTTAGTTAATAATTTCATTCTAAAACTTGGGATATTCTTTTTCACAACCTTTATTTCAAATTTTAAAATTTACAATCTCTTGGGTATGATATTCAAAGGTCTTATTCTTATTTTCCTGTATTGCTTATCGGACTAGTACACTTGCTAAACACCGGTCAGAGTACTCTCACTAAGCTGCAAGCTTAGCGTGTGGTTGTTTTAAACACGCAGATTTAAGAAATTGTTCTTGAGACTGAGGAAAAGGCAAACATTCGCATGGATACTTGAAGAATATTTGAATTTAATCAAAAAAAGTTCTAGAATATGCTTATAATATGTAATTTGATAGTCTAACTTGATTTTGGCATGTACACTCAGTGGACAATTTTGGAGCATTATTGTAAATTGGGTTTGCATCAATTAGTTGTATTAATTTACTAGTTTATGATGATTTAATGTTGTTTATGTTGGAGACTTATGAACTATATGTGTTAATTTAGGAATAAGTATAAAATGCTATGGATAGGTATGATATTATGGTGTATATATTCATATAGCAGAATTAAGTATTGAATGTTGATAAATATATGTATTGTTTGGAATTATATGGTTGATGTACTATGGAGGATGGGAAACCTTTTTTGGAGTTTTTATAGAGTTGTGGATATAGTTGCATGATTTTAGAAGTGTAAAGAATTTTTATAAGTAGAAGGATAAGCAAAAATTATGGGGAGATTCTGTCAAAATTTTGTGAAAATAAATAGTAACAATCTTGAGTATATAATAGATTAGAAAGGAGTTTATGTAATTCATATAATTATGAAGCATAAAATAGCTGGTAACATTCTTATCTAGTTCTCTCAATGGACCGAGTATAGAGTGTTACACAAGGAATCCGACATGTAGTTTTGAAAATATAGGGATTCAATATGTAAAAATGTTAATATTCAAGAACTAAATTATGGATTTTTCCAATTAAATTACCTATTTGCTTTGATGCCATTCAAAACTTATGCTCCACAATTTCAATTTAACTGATTGTTTTAGTTGGCTAGATCTTCTTTTTAATTGGTAGAGTTTTGAAAAATGTTTAGGTTTGCTTTATTTTTTTACGTGGGAAGTTTTACTTTTTTTATTATGTTTTCAAAAACATTATTATTATTATTATTATTATTATTATCATCATCATCATCATCATCATCATCATCATCATCATCATCATCATCATCAAAATTTAACATGTATAAAGCAAAAGTAGTAGCAAAGCCAAGCAAAATAAGACAAAAAAAGGAAGAAATCAAATTTGAGACAATAGAGTTTTCTAGTACACTCAACCTAACGCCACTATTTTTCATTAGAATAGAAAGAAAACTTATCAGAATTCAAAATATAAGTTAAATAAAAAGGAAAAACATTCCACATTACATAGTTTGTATATATAATAGGGTTAACTATAAATTAAAACCAAGACTATAGGGTATTTTTCAATGTCGAAACTAACATTTGAAACCTTATAATATGAGGCCCCAACTTCGACTCCTCTTTTAATTGAGGGACTTCATCGCTATTATATCACTATTCTGAGGGATTCTCTCAATTGGAATGGGAGTGAAAGTTGAAAACTGACATTATAAGGTTTTAAACATTAGTTTCGAAATTGAAAAATACCATATAGTCTGAGCCTTAATTTGTAATTAATCCTATATAATAAAGCCACTCGTGCTAAAAAATGAGCCAATTTATTAGCATGCCTATAAGTCCAAAGGAAGGATGGGAGTGAAATTGCTCATCCAACTTAATGCAATCTCTAAGTAAAACTTTAAGCTCATAAAGCTTAAAAAGTTGGAAATTTAAGCTTTTAAAGACCTCAAGACAATCCATTTAAACTTCAACCTTGTCAAACATGAGACCTCAACCAAGAAAATGGTTCTTTAAAAGAAAGAACTTCAATGATTAAAGTGTCCAAAATGCTAGGAAAGGAATCGAATAAACTACATGCAAAGTCACCAACATCACTTCATAAGATTTCATCAAAATAAGTAGCATTTTTCACCATGAAAGAGGCTCCATCAACTTTACACTTTAGCCAAGCTACAAAAGATTTTGCCATATTATTATAAAACAAGGTAATTTTTCAAATTGTTTATAGTCTAAATGGTTAAAAGTCTGATAACTTTTCCAATTGACTATAGTTCAAATTTCAACTTGCATATAAAAATGTAATTATCAACTAAAGAATTAGGTGAGAAGCTAGGCTTAATGAAAATAATAGTTTGGAAGAGTAAAACATAGGAGAAAATATTTGAGTAAAAGACTGGACTATGTTTTCTTATACTTACTAAGAAGAGTTCATGTAGAAATATACAACAAAAGTAAGTAAAGATAGAAAGAAACATTTGACTATTATAATAAGGACAGTTCTTTTGATTTCTTCCATGACTTCTATAGTTTTTGTCTTTTATTTTCTTCCTTAATTTTTGCAAGGGTCTAATATGAAAAGTTTTGATATGACTAATGTAATGCCCCTCAGTATACCCTAGAAGAATTATCACTAATTAATTATTAGTGTCTATGTTTAATTAAGTATAAATGCATGTAGAAGGACCTAATTGAAAAGTAAAAGAGTAAGATGTGGGGTATTATTTGAAATAAAGGAAAGTTGAGGGACTAAATGGCAAATTTGGCTTAAACTTGACATTTAGACCAATTGAAATCTAAGGGGAGGTGGATATTTTGATGAAGGAGGGCCGGCCAACTCATGGCCTTCACTCTCCATCTTCATCTTCTCTATCTCCTAAACCCTAAACTCTCTCTCATCCTCTCTCTCTAGATTTCTTGGAATTTTGATATAAAGGAATAAAGATTTACTTGAATTTTGGGATTAAGGTAACTTGTTTCTCCTTTGATATGTATGTTTCATGGTATAGCTAGATGGGTTTTAATAGAAGTGTCTTATGTTTTGTTAGAAGGAGAATCAAGCAAAAGGAAAGAGAAAGAGGCTCTCCAAGGTTGAAGAAGACTTGGAGCTTAGTAAGGTATGGGAACTTAGGATTTTTTATGTGTTTATATATATATATATACATTGACTTGTCATGAGAGAGATCTTGAGTGCCTCTCTCATGTGTTTTATGGATGATTTGAAGCTTAGAAGGGTTTAGAATTGAAAGCATGTGAGTTTTGGGTTGACAATATGAAAATCTATTTTAAAAATCATTTGACTAGTCTGTACACTTTTGCTCATATTTTGAGCTATAGTTGTTCAAATGATGAAATTCCAGTTGCTATAGAAACTAGACTTGCATGCCTTGATTTTGTTAGAAGAGACCGAAATCTGATTTTTACTGCATGATAGTGAAAATCGGTATTGAAACTTAATTGTGGTTGTGACTTTCGCCTTCATGAATAGTCTGTGGTTTTTCTTGAATAACTGGAGTTTTACAGGTCCTATTGGTTGAAAACTAGAAACTTAGGCCTACAACTTTGTTGAAGACCGTTTTAGCTAAAACTGTCATTTTACGGGTCAAAAATGGTATAGAAGTTGAGACTGGAAATCGGTCTCAAGGCGGTTTAGGGCTCACAGTTACCATGAATTTCATAGTAACCGTGAGGTGCCTAAATTTTCAGTTCAGACCAAAAGCATTTACTGGACCACGGTTACTAAAGTTTCATAGTAACCGTGACCCAGTCTCGTAGCATTACTTCACAGTTACTACCCTGAGCTTAGTAACTGTGAGGTAATGAGCTTTTGGTCCAGAAACAAAACCCGAACTATCTCACGGTTACCAATAAATTCTTAGTAACCGTGACCTGAGTTCATCACCCTAGTTCACGGTTACTACAAGTATTATGGTAACCGTGAGGTAGTTTGTTTTAGTCCAGTGACCTAGAGCAATATGGCTCACGGTTACTAGGAATTGTTAGTAACCGTGACCCTCCCCTGTATTTTGAAAATTGTATTTTCTTGGATTCCTTTAAGATACAAACTTGTCTAAGCCCTTCCTAAGCTTATAAATCATCCTAAATTACAGTTATGTAGCAAAATGTGTTCTCTATAAATGCAAGGTTGCTTATTGATTAAAAAGTGAGTTTCTATTACTCAAATAGAAACATACATGAGTTTATTTTAAAGAAATTACAGTATATGATTATTAATTACGCTATGAAAAAGGAAAAATGCATATTATTATAAGGGTTAGCATTTGTTAATGCTATATAGAATAATTGTGATGAAATTGCACAATATATGAAATATGATATGTTAAGCCTGTACTTAGAGACTTGGTTATGGATAGATAGGCATGCCTATAGGGTTTTATCGCAGCAGCTTATGTTTGACTCATGTGAGTCTTCTATTTGTCTCTACGTGAGACTTCTGTTTAGATACCTACGGGTATCCTTCTGTTTTGATACCTCCGGGTATCCATTGCACCCGTTATCCACACCCACAGGAATTTACACAGGCCATTAATGCAAATAATGATATGTATACACAGTTTAAAATCTTGTTACTATTCTGATTAATGAATAATGCTATATTTGTAGTTAAATGCATGCTATTTATTGTAATGAATGCTTAGTAATAACTACTATGGGTGGTTATCAGCATGTTATTAGTTGTTCCCCACTAAGCTTTATAGCTTAGCACGGGTGTTCATCCGTGTAGGTTCGCAGGGTAGAACTTTTGTTCAGGGACAAAGCCAATAATCTCCAAAGCCAACACCAGATTAGAAGTAGCTTGAAAATGTATGAGATTGGTTTTTGTATCTTTTTTGGTTACATCTAATGTGTTTGTTTATATAAAGGCATGTAATTATAAAGTTACGTAAGGAATACTCATCAGCGGGTGAAAGTATAAGTCTATGATCATGCATGATATGCATAGAATGAATGTATGTATGCTCATATATGCATCATAAACAAATAAGTCATAGCATTAATGGAATTAATGAATGTAATTAGTAACAGTAATTAGGATTATCTAGTATAGTCATTACAACTAATATATTTGCTGGATGTTTTGCTTCTACTGATCTTGCTGGATGTTCTATTGATCTTGATTCCAATTGTATCTTATATACCCTCATTCAAGAGGGAGTCAAAATAAACATCAAAACCTAGCTTAGTGACCAAAGTAGAATAAATGGACTTGGTTAATGGCTTTGTAAACACATTGGCTAATTGAAGAGTTGAGGGACAAATTGTGTGATAAATTGCTCAGTAGCAACTTTTTCATATGCAAAGTGGTAGTTCAATATGTTTAGTGCGAGCATGGAATACTAGATTAATAGTAAGATATAATGCACTTATGTTGTCACAAAATAACTTTGGAGGCTTATGGAGAAAGATACCAATATCAAGAAGAATAAAGGAAATCTAAGTAATTTCAGTAGTAGTAATTGTCATGGCCCAATAATCTACCATAAACTAGACCTTGCTATTATCGGTTGCTTTTTTAAGGACTAAAAGATACAATTTGATCCGAGAAAAATACAATAGCCTATTGTACTTCACAAAGTTTCCTTATAGTTAGCCCAGTCGAAATCAAAAAAGCCACATAGATTGATTGCACTTTGAGATAGATATCAAAGACATTGAGTTTATTTGAGATAATGAAGGATATATTTTACTGATATAAAATAACAACATAGATTTACTAACAACATAGACAATACCATATATGTTGAATGTGAGACATTGTAGAGCACTAATAATACTCTAAAAATTAAATGGATCAATTGGTTCATCATCATGATAAAGAGAAGAATTTTTAGCTGTAATTTTCCATACTTGTTCTATGAAGAAGATAATTGATGCATTTTCTTTGAGAGAGAATGAAGCCACCCGAAAAGTAAGAAAACTCAATTCTAAGGAAGTAATGAAGATGACCAAATCTTTCAAAGAAAATTCTCTAGCTAGATCAGTCAGTAAACTTTGAATAAAATCCAATTTATTTCTAGTAACTAAAACATCATCCATATAGACCAAAAATAGCATAATAATACCCCTTTTGTAAACAAAAAGGGAGCAATTAGCTTTGCTCCATAGAAATCATATGAGGCCCCAATATAGGCCCAAGAAGAATAAGTATATAACATGAATAAGTTAAGCAATAAAATGGAAAATTGAAACATAGAGGGAATTAATTCAAAAGATAAGGGCATTATGGTAATTTGACTTAAATCATTCACATAGAGCTAGAGGATGGATATAATTGAAAGGAATAATAAATTTTGAGACCAATTAAAATATCAAAAAATTTTAAAGGAGAAAGAAGGCATTTTCCTAGCGGCCACAAATGGACTAATAGGAAAATGCCACATTTCTTCCTCTAAAAAGCCGCAAAAAATAAAGAAAAAAAGGGAATAGAGCTGAGGTTGCCAGCCACTATAGGGCCAAAAATATAGAATTTTTGCACTTTAATTACTGTCATTTTCTACATCTTAAACCCCATATCTTAATTGCTTTTTGGGTGAGAGAGAAAGAGTTAGGGTAAAAAGGTTTTAAGGTATTTTCTCCTTCATTTTCATCTCTTCTTTGTTCTTTTCATAAGAGGTTGAAATGATTTTGGTGTATAAACCATTATGAGTGTTATTTGTTGTATGTAGAAGAAGATCACAACAAGAAGAAGGGGAAACATGTGGTGAAGGATTGAAAGAGTTTTTGGAGCAAGTGAAGGTATGAGAACTTGAAATTCTTATGTGAAATTTGGTATATATGTTTTATTAAGTGTGGGAAAGATGTGGGAGTATGGTTACAATTTTTAATCATGTTTAAAAAGATGAATTAAAATATGTATAGCTAAACTATAAAATTATGGTGTAAAAATTGTCTCGACTTATCAAGGCATCCTTAGGTAAAACATGAGTTACAGAGCTCCAAATGAAATGATTCTAAAGGAAACAAAAACTAGAGATGTAGAATTAAATTTTTGTATGAAGATCCCAAAGTATGATTCTGTTGTTAAGACCCTCAAAATCTAGCTCAAAGTGCAGTAAGGGTGGTTGACCTGTCCATTGGAGTATGTTGAGCCATTTTAAGGATAACTTTTGTTAAAAATATCCAAATAACCTAATTTTTGATGTTTTGGAAACTAGAATTAAAGAAAAACATTTGTTTATAAGGATACTTTGTCTAAAAAACTTTGTTTATCATGTCAAAAAACCTATATAAAGTAGACCTGAGAATTGTTTTAGAGGAAACAGAGAGTTTGCATCTACCCGAAACAATCCAGTCTGGTAACTTGCATTTTAGACTAACGGAGTGCAGCTTGTCCGACTAGATTGATTTTAAATCCAGTCATGTAAAGAAAAATATTTGTTTATAAGGACACTTTGTCTAAAACACTTTGTTTATCATGTTAAAAAACCTGTATAAATTAGACCTGATAAATTATTTTAGAGGAAACATAGAGTTTGCATCTACCCAATTGGATTGGTTTCCAATCCAGTCTAGTAACTTACATTTTATACTAACGAAGTGCAGCTTGTCCGACTAGATTGATTTTTAATCTAGTCATGTAAGATGCATTTTGTTGAATTTCAATCCAATCGGGTCACTTAGACTTCAACCTACTAGACTAGATTGCATCCAATCCAATTGTGTTGAATGATAAGTCTGTATATAAAACTGCACCTGCTCAACTGAATTAACTTCAATCTAGTTGGGTACATCCCTTATTCCAGCAAGTTGATGAATTTAGACACCGAAAGGATATCGAACTTTACCGAATTTACTTGAACACTTCCTAAACATTATAAACACATCCTTAAGGCCATGTTATGACATAGTATACATGAATTACATGGTTTCCTTTAAATATAAAAGATTAAGAAATGATTAAGCCTAGAAACTGATTTTATGTATTTATAATAATGAAATTAGCCTATAAGAGTATAATTTAAAAAGGGCACATATGTATATGAGTGTGTGTGTGTGTGTGTGTGTGTGTATGCATGTATGCATGTATAATGTAAATATGTCATGAGTTAGCATGGCTTATGAGATTACCACTTGAAAATGTCTTAAACTAGCAACTCTTAGACATTATTAATGATGTTCTAGGGCATGCATGTATGTTATTGACTATGGTTTAATATTGATATGTGTTACAAAATGTAAATATAGAATGTAAATAGGTAGCTTGATTTTAGAAATATATTCAGCTTTCCTTATTCAAATATGTTTCCTTAGATAGTTCTAATTCTACTTGTATATATGGATGTACTTTCTCATGATAGAAATAAGAGGAAATATTCTCCCATCTTGTGCTTTATTTCACTGTATCAGAGCTTTAGGCTCGTTTGGAAATTTTCTGGATTTCCTTTTTTGGGTTTGGATTTTGTTCATCTTAAGGTCATATTTTTTTATGACCTTTTTATCTCACCGCCAGTGGAGAAAGGTGCGCCAGGTCCCGATCGGCCTTTTCCCAGAGTACGATGATTAAATTCCTTGCGCGTGAGGCTCATACGCCGATTGAAGTTTTTGGTGACTTGTCATGCTTCGACTTGTGGAGATACATGCAGTGGCAATTGTGGCTGCGATTTTATTTTCGGCATCATTTGGTGTTTTTCGATCAAATCACGAGGTCTTCTTGAGGTGGTTCCCTCTCCTGGTGGTGTTCTATCTTCGATGAGGTTCTGTTTCTTTTTTTTGTTCCTATTTTGGTTTCGTTCATTATTGGTTGTTCTGTTTGAGATGTTTAGGCATTTATTTTTGTTGGGTTTATTGAGATTGACTAAGTTCTTGTATTATTTGAGTTGATTATGGCTGATAGTAAGGAAATTGTTGGGGAAACTATTAGTGAAATTATTCCTTTGTCTAAAATTACAGAAGAAAAATTGGATAGGTCTAATTATCTTGATTGGAGTAGAACTATTAGAATTTATCTTCGTAGTATGGATAATGATGATCACTTAATCGATGACCCTCTAATTTATAAGACTAAAAAGCAAATTTGGATGAAAAATGACTCATGATTACTTTTACATATTATAAATTCTATTAAGAGAAATGTGCCAGGTTTAATCTCTCATTGTGAACGTGTGAAAGAATTAATGGATTATTTGGCATTTTTATACTCTGGAAAAAGGAATGAGTCTCACATTTATGATGTGTGTAAAGCCGTTTATCGTGCTGAAAAGGAGGTAAAACCCCTTACTACTTATTTTATAGAGTTTATGAAAATTTATGAAGAATTGAACATGCTCCTATCCTTTATTGTAGACATTAAGGAACAACAAGCTCAAAGAGAAAAAAAATAGCAGTAATGAGTTTTTTGGCTAGTTTACCACCTGAATTTAAGAAAGCTCAATGCTTCGAAGGGTGATGAGGAAGGTTCTAGTGCTCTATAATTCCTAACTCGACTACGTTCATGCACTAGTTTTTCTTTTAATTTAAAAACTAGTCTTAGTGTTCAAGGTTTGGAAACTAACAAATATTTTTCAAGTTAACACTAACTTACCTAGAATTCCATCAAGCAACATAATTGTCCTAATGCTAATCGAGATTCTAAATATTACAAAATTCTAAGTCAAAATTCAAAATGTTCAAATTTTAGAAATAAAATAAGGTGAACTAAACTAAATGTAAGCTAAAAGATAACCAAACTAAACCTATGTAATTAACACATAACCATAGACTAACTACATACTATAAATAAAAGGATAAAAATAAAACAACTAAAGAAAATAAGAACTACTTAAAACAAGAATACAAAGTTAATTGAAATTAAGTACTATAATTAAACCATAAAATAAAACTTCTGAAATGAAAATAAAACAACAAAAAAAACATAAAAGCATAAAAACATAAAACAATTCATGAACACAAAGGGTGAGATTATTTAAACACTTTCTAAATCTCAAGGCAAAAACAGGCTCAAATGAGTTCGACCCTCCTCCAAAATGCCATGTTGTTCTCAGTAAGCTAGCAAACATCACAACTCATTGCGGCGGTAAAGATGAAGGTAATGGTGGTGGTGGTGGTGGGAAACATTCCTAAAACTGATGAATGAAATGCTTCTAATGAAGGCGTATGGCCTCAATACTACTCAGTAGCTTATCTATTTGACCAGCTTGAATATCCAAGCAAGCGTTAACACTATTCATAAAATCCACCATCTGAGGGGTGGGTTACACCTTTGGCTCTAAAGCAATAGCCTTGTCCTCCTCATCTACCTCGACATTCTCCTCTTTAACCTCAACATCCTTCTCGAAATCATCCCTATAATCATCTACAAGTGTAGCTCTTGGCAATCACACACGACCAGTCACTATGGCATAAAATATTCCTCATGGGTAGTCTAATGCCATTGAGGCTCATCAGACATGATCTTCATATTTTTGAACAATTTTTGGGCCATATACACTTACCAAGGGAAAGGCCAACAACAACGTGATGGATTAGCCTTGCCAAAACTGTTACCATGCCATCTAAAGTAATCTTCTTCGACCAATCGAGTTTCTGCTAGAGGTCTTCAATCTTCCTCCAAAGAAAGTATGCACCATTTAATTTGATTCCCTCGACCATACACCTTAGAATTAAAACCTTTGCTTCATTCACACCCCTAGGGCCTCCGGTGTGCCCAAAGAATACAGAGGCTAAAAACCTAGGTAGAATGCATAACACATGACTTTTAAGATGATGTGTTTTGGTTCTTTAGCTAGATAAGTAGTAGGATCAACATCATCCGGATTACCATCCAATTTTGCCTTGGGGTGGAATCTAGCAAGCCTCAAACATCGTCAATTGGAAAACCTAGGTGCTCTATGCATTCTTTGAATGTCATTTAATATTTTTTTTGTCCTAACTGAAATTGTACAATCCCCTTATCATCGTTATCATCTTCAAATGAGCAGCTGCAAGTTGTCAAGAAATCCCTAGTGATTGTTGGGTACACCTCCTCATCAAGCTCGACATGCTCCCCTTTAACCTCAACATCCTTCTCGAAATCATCCCCAGAATCATCCACAAGTGTAGCTTTTGGTAATCACACTTGACCAGTCACTATGGCATAAAGATATTCCTCATGGCTAGTTCAATGCTGTCGAGGCTCATCAGACATGATCTTTATATTTTTAAACAAAATTTGGTTCATATACACTACCTTACCAAGAGAAGGGCCAACATCAACGTGATGGATTAGACTTGCCAAAACCATTACCATGCCACCCAAAGCAATCTTCTTCGACCAATCGAGTTTTTCCTAGAGGTCCTCAATCTTCCTCTAAAGAAAGTATGCACCATTTAATTTAATTCCCTCGACCATACACTTTAGAGTTAAAACCTCTTCTGCATTCACACCCCTAGGGCCTCTAGTGTTCTCAAAGAATACAAAGGTTAAAAACCTATGGAGAATTCATAACACATGACTTTTAAAATGATGTGCCTTGGTTCTTTAGCCATATAAGTAGTAGGATCAACATCATCTTGGATTACCACCCAATTTTTCCTTGGAGTGGAATATGCAATGTTATTAAAACCGGATCGGATAAAGAACCGGAGAGCTTAAGGGTTCGTGGTTTGACCGGTTCGTTGGGGTTCAACCGGGTTTTTTCATTTGTTTAAAAATATATTATTTTTTAAGTTTTATATAAATATTATGAAAATATCACTATATAAAAAAATTAAAAATAGTTTAGAAAAATATATTTATCATCAAACATTAATAATAAGACTATATTTTCAAGTCATTCAACATTTATAAAAAAAATTTAAGATAAATATAGTAAAAATTTGTAAATTTTTAAAGAAATTCTTCAAATATAAATTATAAAATTTTATTTTATTCATAAAAAATTCATTAAATTATTTGAATTTTAATTATTTTGTATTTATAATTTTATTTTTTTTCCAGAAAAAATAATATTGTATGAATATTTTGGATAAAAAGTTGGTTTTTCTAAAATCAAATCGGTTTTTTATCATTTAACCCAGTTTTCTCTAGATTTATCCTGGTTTAACCGATTTTTTGGCGGTTTGAAATAGTATCTTCCGGTTTTTATCCAATCCGGTTTTCACTCATTGAACCAACTGGACCAACCAACGGTTCGCGGTTAAATCGATTCGACCGCCCGATCCGGTCTGGTTTTAATAACCATGGGAATATGGCAAGCCTCAAACATCGTCAATTGGAAAACCCAAGTGCTCTGTGAATTCCTTGAATGTCATCTAATATTTTCTCTATCCTAACTAAAATTGTACAATCCCCTTATCATCATCATCATCTTCGAATAAGCAGCTGCAAGTTGTCAAGAAATTCCTGGTGATTGTTGGGTGCACCTCTTCATTCTTTTTCATAAACACCTGCCACTTAATGTTTGCAATTAGCTGATTTATTTCCTCTCTCATATTTCTCTCTACAGTACCTAAAAATAAATCATTTAGATAAGTAGGTTTCACATATTCTGCCCCTATAGAGTACTTATACAATGTGGCATAACTCAGGTAAAAATAAGTAAGCATATGACTATTCGATGAACCGGAGGCAACATCAGTGCGAGTGCGCTTAAGCCACTACACAAACAAAGGACAACAAATAAATGCCAAAAGAAAGTGTAAACCAAATTATAAAAGCACATCATACATGTCCATGACATTATAGGCAATATTGAAACAAAATGTATCAACTATTAATGGTATGGAGCACATCGAGGACAGAAACGACAAGTGCAGAATAAGCAAAATATCGAAAGGAGAAGGCTCAATTAATAGTGCAGTAAATGGAAGCAAGGTGTGTGAGACAATCTATGATTTTGGAGTCATTCAACAATAAAATAAAAAATGCATTCAATGATCAAAAGGGTGCAAGATTCTCCAAAAATAAGAGCCAAAACGCATCAAAATTCCAAATACATGATTACAAAATAAGGACTTTTACATAGGCATTTCATGTAAACAAGCTCTAAAGATTAATTACAAAATATTCTTGGGGTCCAAAATAGGTGTAAAGGAATGGGAAAAACCACTCAAAATGCCCACTTAGGCATTTCATCAAACACCTCGTGGGCAAAAAGAAATAAAGCTAAATCAAAGTAAATCTAAAACAATCTTAAGTTTAAAATCAAATACATCAAAGATAATCAATATAAATCACCAAACATAATACCCCAACACTAAATAACATTGATTTCACAAACAACCAAAAGCACAAGGAATCCTAAAAAAAATTGTGCACAAATAAAACCCAACAAGAGTAAACCCCAAAATACCACATAATAAAATCAATTCCCATTAATAAAAGTATAAGTTAGAGGAACAATAAAAGCACTTACTTGAATGAGATTTCATGAAGAGAGGATAGGTGGGTTGAAGCTTGAGCGAAAAAAAAGCAATTTAAAATGAAAAGAAAGAGTGAAATGGCAAAAAAGGAACCAAGGGAGAGTTTTTACCTAAAAGGTACCTAGTGGAACCATTGAAGAACTCAACAGGACCATTACAATCTACCCCTAGGGACCTAGTAGAAGCATTAAACAGTCCAGCTGGGTTAATTTTCTCAAAAAAAAAACATTTTGACAGCTTTTTCTCTAAAATCATCTCTTTGTTTAACTATACTTTATTTCCCCCTTAATTGACACCTTAAAACACATATAAATCCTTCAATTAAATCCAAAACAATCTTAATTTTAAAATCAAATACATCAAAGATAATCAATATAAATCATCAAACATAATACCCCAACACCAAATAAGATTGATTTCACAAACAACCACAAGCACAAGGAACCCTAAAAAAAATTGTGCACAAATAAAACCCAACAAGAGTAAACCCCAAAATACCACATAACAAAATCAATTCCCATTAAGAAAAGTATAAGTTAGAGGAACAATAAAAGCACTTACTTGAATGAGATTTCGTGAAGAGAGGATAGGTGGGTTGAAGCTTGAGATAAAAAAAAAGCAATTTAAAATGAAAAGAGAGAGTGAAATGGAAAAAAAGGAACTAAGGTAGAGTTTTAACCTAAAAGGGACCTAGTGGAACCATTGAAGAACTCAACAGGACCGTTACAATCTACCCCTAGGGACCTGGTAGGAGCATTGAATAGTCTAGCTGGGTTAATTTTCTCAAAAAATATTTTGACAGCTTTTTCTCTAAAATCATCTCTTTGTTTAACTATACTTTATTTCCCCCTTAATTGACACCCTAAAACACATGTGAATCCTTCAATTACTCTTGAAACACATTCTAATCCAATTAAAATCATTAAACATAAAATCAGCAAACCTAGCTTCCTTTAGGCCAAAAATGGGTCATTACACCTCAAAGGCAAATCCTAAAGCTTTTAACTTACAAAATTGCCAGGAGAAACAAAGTGAACATAGGAAAAAGTCATACCTAAATTATCTAACTTAGATTTTTCAATCTAAGCAACAATTATCAAAACACCACCTTAGGTTCATGAAATACAAAACACATATAAAATTAACAGAAGAACACAAAACATTAACAACCTAAATAGAGTACAAAATCAAAAGTAAAGAAAGGTTAGAGAATTTATTTCTAAATTTATAAAGTCTTTAGCTACACTTTTGAGACAGCCTTACTTGTCAAGAGTTAAGGTTACCTCAACAACCTTTACTTAGGATGCATTTTAAGGCTTTAAATGGTGCCCGTTCACCTTGTACTCATGACCATCCTTTCAAATTTTCACAGCGACCACTCCAAACTCATTACTTGTAACTATTTTATATGGTCCAAGCTACCTAGACTTCAATTTTCCTGGAAAAAACTGTAGCTTATTATTATAAAGTAGTACCAACATTCATAGAAAAAAATCCTTTAAGAATAACTTCTTATCATGCCAACGCTTCATCTTCTCCTTACACATGGCAACATTTTCATATGACAAGAGGCAAAATTCCTCAAGTTCTTTGAGTTGTAACTACCTCTTCACACCTACACATCTCAAATCAAAATTAAGAAATTTGGTAGCCTAATATGCTTTGTGCTCAAGTTCTACCGGCAAATGACACTGATCGGTATCTAGCAAGTGTACTAGATTAGCTAGTAAAATAGGAAAATAAGATTAAGACTCTGAAATATCATACCCCAAGGACTGTATAAAAATTGTGTATTTTAGATTTTATAATGAGTGATGTGTAAAAAAATTAACAATGTTTTAAATAGTTTGTTAACAAACTAAATCAAAAGCAGAAACTAAACAACTGGAGTAATGAAATTAAGACAAATAATCAGAAACTTAAACAAAGCAAGATATAAAAGATAATAAAATTCAATATAAAAAAACACTTCTAATAGAGGGCTATCCACCTCAACTTCTATTGCATGACTCAATTAAAATTAACACAAGTGATTATGGAAAACCAGTGTAAATTCAAATATCTTATTCAAAATATCATTCTAAGTGCCAAATTCTCTATTTAGGAACAATCTAATACTTAGCATAAAATTCCAATTTATAAACTCCTAAACTTCCATTAGACCCTTTCTCAAGATATCCAACTTCAATCTATTCTTAATTCAACTTTCTTTGTATTAATTATACTCTTTACCAACACACAATTACCTCAATTTCCATAACATAATCATGCATTAACTTAAGTGAATTAAACAAAAAACATGTATATCATTGATCAAACATCAAATTGGCAATCAACCATTTATTCAATACTTCAATCATTAATTAGAGATAAGCAAAGATAAATATCAGCTCAAGAACTAAGAAATAATACACTTGCATTGAATTAAAAGCTCAAACCAAAGTCATTATAAATAGAAGTATGAGGGTTCAAGTATCCATCAGCAAAAGTAAAGAAAAATACTCACTATTCATCTTAAAAATAAAAGGAAAACTAAAATAAAGAGATACAATATACATAAAGTTGTTAGCTTCTTTTAAAGTCTTCATAGAACATCAAAAGTAGGCTTCAAACCGTAAGTCTTGAACTCTAAAAAACTAGTTCTAAACTTAAGTAAAAATTCATAATTCTAACCCTGCTCCTTAATTCTAATGTTTAACTTTTTTTAAATACTTTGGAAAGAAGAAGTTTGATGCCTTTTAACTTCCTAAACTAGGTAATAGAAGAGTTTTATCATAATAAGACTTGCTCCCCTCGATAAAGCGCCTTTTTCCCTTAGTAG
The DNA here is from genome assembly GCA_037975025.1 of Excoecaria agallocha. Lineage (NCBI taxonomy): Eukaryota > Viridiplantae > Streptophyta > Magnoliopsida > Malpighiales > Euphorbiaceae > Excoecaria > Excoecaria agallocha. The sequence continues at coordinate 8,673,354 of CM075816.1, forward strand.
AGGGTTTCTTTTCCTCTTTTTCTTTATGCCTTCCCTCGGTAAAGGGCTTTATCCCCTCAGTAGAGGGCTTTTCTTATGTACTCAATGTGAATTACTTCTTTAATCTTCCTAATTTACACCAATTTCTTCCTTTTTCCAAATAACTTTCTCTTTTCTCTAATTTAGCACCTAAAAACACCAAATTGCAATTAAGACCATATAAATCACAACTTATAAAATTAAACACCAAATTAAAGAAATTAAAACTAAATTAACAACCAAATCACCTAAAAACACACTTATAATATAGTTATAATTCACAGTTATCAAATACCCCACACTTTGTCTTTGCTCGCCCCCAAGCAAATTTAAACAAACCAACTTCTCAAAATAATCAAACTTTAATTAAGAATTATGCATTTCAAAACCATACTTAATAATTAACAATAGCACTTAACAAAACTCTAACTAGATCAAATTCAAGCAAGAAAATATAAGTTAGTTTTTATGTGTGTGTATGCAAGAACAAAATATTTTTAGCTCTTTTCAAAATCAAAACACCAATGGAAATTCATTCTCAAACTTCGAATTAATGTAAACCTAAGTGTATAAATGGTTTCACACTTAAAACACTAGAAATACCATAGGCCTCTCCTTTAGCACCAGAATCCAAAAGTCATCTCCACTAAAAAACTCAAAAGCAAACATAGAATCACTAGGTCTTCAATGGGTTGCAATGTGGTTGGGGAAATGGTTACAAAGAATGGAATTAAATAAATAAAAAGAATAACCACTCTTTGGTTGAAATAGACTAACACCTAGATCACTTTCTATATTGTTTTAGTTGTTTCAATGTTTCAAAAGGTGATGAGGAAGATTTTAGTGTTCTAAAATTCCTTGCTCAACTACTTTAATGCATAATTTTTCTTCCATTTCAAACACTACAAGAAAATTGCAAATTAGCAACACAAATTAGCAATGGAAAATATCAATTTTCTGTCGCTAATAAAAAATAGCAATGGAAATTTTGGTTGCTAATTTGGCAGTTGTTATTTTTAGCAATAGAAATTTCATTCCGTTGCTAAATTTAGCAACGAAAATGGAATTCTGTTGCTAAATTCAACAATGCAAGATTCGGTGAATTGGTCAATTTTAGCAACGGAATATAAATTTTCGTTACTAAATTTAGCAACGAAATTGATTTTCGTTGCTAATTTTAGCAACAAAAACCATTTTTCGTTGCTAAATTCACCCATAAGTAAAAAATTAACAACGGCCCTATTCGTCATGAATCCGTCACTAAAAATTATGACAATTTTTTAATATCAAAAACCCATGATTGACAGGAAAGAAAGTTTGAAAGATTGCATGCATAGAAGAGCCATTAACTGCCAAAAATATATGATTACAAGATAATGTAATGTAAACCAAAAATTAGCAGTAAGACAAAATCAATGACATGACATGCAAGCATATTTCAAGATAAATAATCAAAAATAAATTTAAATAAATAAATTAAATAAAAACATCAAGAATATTAACAATATGTCTTAAACACATATTCAGTCATGAGCCTTGCATACACTGCTATAAGTTCCTTGTCCAATTTGTATATCAATGAAGAAGCATATATGTCATGGCTTGAAAATACCTAAGAACACAAAGAACCATGTAGTATTTATTCAACATATGGATTTGACTAATATCCATGGAGTATAAAATAATTTTCTCATCTTTTAAACATAAGAAAAGGTATTACTACAATAATAAGTTACTGCAAAGTCTGAGCAACAATCTTTGGTTATCTATATGTTTTAGTTATCTGTTTAAGGGCAAACTAAAATAGCAAGCTATTTTAGTTATCTATATAAGGGCAAACTAAAACAGCAAGTTGTTTTAGTTATATAACAATTCAATGACTAATTAATAACTAATTAAGTTACCTCTAATCTCCAATACGGTAATTGAATATAGCAAATTATATTATAGTCATGTTTTGCTAGAAAAGAATTAGTAAATAACATTGTTTCTATTAAATTTTTTATTTGGCAAATAAAATGGGAAAAGGCAAATAAAAAAGAATATAAGCTTTACTTTTTCCAAGCATTCATCTTCAGAAAGCAAAGCTAGCCACTCTGAGAAATTATCATTTGCAAAAGCCTTACCAAAAGTTGATACATCAACATCAATAACATGCTTGATCTCAAATGCACGAGACCTGAACTTGTATTGTTGTGTGCCATGGCCTCCTTTGCTTATCACTTGAGTTTTCATATTTACCCACATGATTGAAAATTCTTTGAACATCTTATCCAATACCTGAACATGATATGTTTAAGTATCAGAATATCACTCTTTCAAACCAAATTCATATCACTTTCAGCTATGGCAACAAATCGCACCTTAAATGAAGTTTGATCAATCCTATGCGCATCAGCCATAAAGTGAGCAACATGGACAAGTATATTCAGATGAAGAGAAGTTTTGAGTTGCAAAACAAAAACCTATTATCATTTCAGGCACAACCGAAGGCTTACCCCTCTTAAAAAAAATCCTGCCAATTTGTACAAAATACCTTTGTGGCTACGCTTTCCACTTCATCAAAGATCGACCAAAACTTATCGGAGTTAGGTTTTCCAATATCATCTCTTTCATCTACAACAAAATTAATATATATATATAATGGTGCAACAAAACTAATTGAAAGCTACCTAATCCATATAGACAAACTGTTTCCATGCTTCTATAGTAGTATAATTCATGTCAAAAATATCACCAACATGCTGATTAATGAATTAAAGAATCTAATAACAATTAATGAAACCAAGAGTCATCAATGTAAAACATGTATAATTCTATATAAAACTGCATTCATATACACCATATAAGCGTTTCTTAATTGTCAATCAAATTTTCATATATAAAAGAGCACCACCTATTGAACTTTGACACGTCACCACTTATGAGGTCCTAAGTTTTAACCAAGCTTCTCACTAGCTACTGCAAGCAATAAAACTTTAACGTGTCACTGTAAGATTTGATAAGCTTTTCTCTACTTTGAAAAACTAATACTTGATCACTCGTCTATGTTCGGATATAAATATTTTTTTTAATTTTTGCCTCTTAATTTTGTTATAACAATAATTTGAACCATTTCTTTTAGCTTCGAATTTCAAAGTTAATGCATAAAATCATACCATGTTATGGGATTTCCCCCTAAAGTAAAATACAATAATTGGGGTTTATGATTTAACCCATATGCAATGCTGGCAGATAAATTGGAAGAAGAAGAAGAGGAGGATGATGAAGACATTAAAAACAATATATAGTAAAGAAAAAAGACAAAAAAAAACCTAAAATTCCGATGTCATAGCCAAAAATTAGGCCACTGGATGTAGCGATGATACATGTAATAATCACTGACACTATTAATCTACCGCCGAAGTCATTAAGAGGCCCTGATATCCTACAAACTCCAAGTTGCAGGCATGAAAATATCTAGGTGTCCCTGATGTGGACTCCCAAACCTAAAATAAAACTGTTAAAAGAAAAATCTTGACTATTTACCTTAAGATGTGTAATCTTAAATAAGCATGTTCAAACTACTAATTTTGGATCCACAGTTCCACTTGCATTGCCTTTTCCAGTTAGAAGTTGGTTAGGATCCTACATAAAGGCGCAAAACCCCTAGTAAGATCTTAAATGAGAGAAATGAAGCATAAAGTATCAAGACTGTAGGGGCATTTACCTCTATTCCCCATTTTATGTAATCTAGGGATTCACAAGCTTTATACTCATCAACTAAACTCTTAATTATGTCCCTTGATTCATCAAATTCAAAGAGATCATTGTCCTGATAACATTTTACATTTGTATCAGAGAAGAAGAAAGGCATTGCAGTGTAAGTATAACTACATCTTAAAACTTGTCCAACACTATTGAGGAAAGGACCCACAAAGTGTATAAAAAATGTTATAGGATGTATCACCAATTGTTTGACAGCTTTCTCCGGAAAAAAATTGGTATTTTATGATAGAAAATAAAAGATATTTTGATCCAGAAATAAGTAATTAGTGATTAAGTAGAACCGTGTATGGATAGGGTAAAATCCATGGTTGACACCAGGACTTGAAATGCAAGATAAAATTGATGGAAGCAACTTACAGCAAACATTGGGAATTTCTGATAGTTATCAAGAAAATCTTGCTTCTTTCTCAGTTTCTCATATTGGCTCAAACATTTGATGAAGAAGTGGCGGATGCTAGTATGGCTTGCAAGCATGAGGCCACTTACCTACAAATATAGCTCGCACAAGTTTGTTCTTCCTAAAATTTGAACTACCTTATGATAAAAAGAGCATTAAGGGCAACATATCATTGAACCATTTTCGAATTGCCACAAAGATCAAGTTATTCAATTTGCTCAAAACCCTCAAGCTGCTTTAAATCTTTTAACAATCCCAAACAAAAATATGACCAAATAAAAAGGATAGCCACAAACTAGCTCATACCTCACAGTAGTCCATGAAAAGTTAGAAGAAAACCTCACAGTAGTCCATGAAATGTTTAATATCATTACCTAAGTAGGGTCTACTTCTCCTTGAATGATATTCAATATTGAGATGTACTTGGCTTGACTAGCTTCTTTTGTCCGTGTATAAGAGGACACCACAATATTCATTGTCTGCAGAAATTATTAGAACCAAGAAATTACTTCATGTCCATTTCCTAGAACAACTACATGTTATGCTTCTCACCTATAAAAGTCTTCTCATCACATCCAGCATAGTAGTCTTGCATATCACATTAGCCTACCAAGAGATATATATATACATAAGACTTCTATATTGTGAGCATAAATTGAACAAAGAAGCCAACACAACAATTCGATGAAATTAAACTAATAATCATATCAGAAATAATCCTGGGGCAGTATTTCCAAAAACCATGACTTTTGAGATTCTAACAATTATTCATATGAGACCTCTCACTAATTAATAACCAACGATAGGGAGGATAATAACTCGAAATATAGTTATCACAAAAATTAGATATTAGACAAACAACATTGAGTTAGAATGGTACCTGGCACTCCACTGTAAGCGGTGTATATCCTGTCATAAGAAAGTGGCATCTTAGGGTTGGAATTAAAAATACAAGAAGACCAACCAAGTCATTGTTCATGTATCCAGGATATCGCAATGTGGTTGTACTAGCAGATATTATAGTAGATACCAAAGAGTTAGTTTGTGCAAATGTAGGATTCAACAGATGCAGGCTTTCATAAAGCAAAGCCAAATGCCATGTGCTAATCTTTCTAATTCTTTTATTTATAGCCTGTTAGCATGGTTGTCGCTAACATTATTTCCATTTCTTGCCTAACATTATAACGGACTTAACGGCTATTTTATTCATTGTTTCATCTAAAAGAAAACTTCATGATAGTAAAGTTTGAATTAGGAAAGGAGAATCCCAAATCTAAATCCTCAGCAATTTTTCCAACTGAAACGGTGATTTTTAAGATTTTAACAGATTTTTAGTGTTTTTTCAATAAAATTAAGATATGTATCTAAAGAATTTTTTTAAAGAGATTGAGATTATGAGTAATTGTGTAAGATATTTGTAAAGTAAAAATTAATTGTTTCTATTAACTTAAACCACCATTAATTTAGTTTAGACAAAGTTATTAATAATTTCTTTAGCAATAATGTTAACGGCTTCCAACTACACTAAACGGAAAAAGAGAACAACAACCTAACGTACTTTCAAAACTAGTCAACTATATATTTACATTATGCATTGGTAAGTATAGTTTAGTAATTTATTTCTCAGCAACCAAACAACAGGAAAATTAAAACGAGAAACAGAAGCTAACCTTCATGTAAAGAAAAACCTGGTTTTGCCTCTGGAACTTGGCAAGAACAGAGACAAGACCAGACTTGAGCAAGCGAGAAACATGGGAATTAATAAACCGATCAAGCTGTACAGGGTTTGATTGGAGTCTTTGGAGCTCCTTGGCCACAATCAATCCCTCTTTCCCCATCTCTTTCTTTCGCCTCCATATCGACAAGCTTGGCTTTGAAGCAAAAATGGAAATATCGTTCCAAAGAACAAATAATTGCTCTTACCGCTATTTTTTTGGATACTTTATATAACTGAATTCAAAAAATATATTACTTAGAGACGATGAAGTTCTTCTAGCAAAATTTGAAGCCAATCGCCATATAGAATAAACATATGCAAAATTTTCTTTTACTGATTTTTTATTTTCTCACATTTTCTAGGCAATCAATCTAGTTTTCTTTCACTCAAATTTAAAGATTGCTTCATAGCCCAGGGGGTGGGGGAAGAGTGGGTGGAGGAGTTACAAAGAAGGAAAGAGGCAAATGTGTATGCCTAGGGTTTTTCCACTTTATATTTCTATCAAACATGAAAAATACTAAAATGCCCCTCATTTACCAACGAAATTGAAATTTCATTGCTATTTTAGCAATCGAAAATAAATTCGGTTGCTATTTAGCAACAAAATTTAAATTTCGTTGCTATTTTTGTAAATTTTTCATTAAAAATGAAAAATAGCAACGGAATTCTATTTCGGTTGCTATTTAGCAACGGAATTTAAATTCCGTTGCTATTTTAGCAATCAAAACAAATCCGATTTCTATTTTCATTGAAAATGAAAAATAGCAACGGAAATATATTTCGGTTGCTATCTAGCAACGAAAATATATTTTGGTTGCTATTTACCAACCGAATTATCTTCCGTTGCTAAAATAGCAATGGAAATTAAATTTCGTTGCTAATTTAGCAATAAAAATCTTATTACGTTGCTATTTTTCGTTCCAAATTTTTCCCACCATCTGTTGGCGCCTTAATTAGCAACGAAAATAGTGATTTTGTTGCTAAATTTTGGCGCCAAAAATTCCCTCCACTTTTAGCAACGAAAGATAACCAAATATTTTTTCGTTGCTAAATCTACAAAGTTTAACCAAATTTAGCAACAAAAATTATTTTTCGTTGGTAAATAGCAACAAAATTGGTTTTTTGTTGCTAATTTAGCAATGAAATCACTTTCATTGCTATTTCCAAATTTTCTTATAGTGAAAACTGGTCTTTAGTGCTCAAAAAGTGAAAACTAAAAAATACAAGTCAAGTTGAATGTTAAACTAGCTAAAATTTCATTAAACAACATGCTTGTCTTAATGCTAAACACAGAATTATACATTCTAAATTAAAGTTCAACATGTTCAATTTGGAAAAAAACTAGGGCAAACTAAGCTTAGTGCAAACTAAATGAATATTGAACTAACTATATTACTAGCATAACCAAAAATATAGAAAATAAACTAAACTACTAAAAGACTAGCGAAATAAAAGCATTACTATTACTACTAAAACAAATGATAAAGTTACTAACATAAAGGTTACAATAAAAAGCAACAAACTAAATAAAAAGGAAAAAGATAACTAAACAAACAAAATGAAAACACAAAAACACAAAACAAAAAAAAATAAAAGCTTTCATGAATTAATAAGGGGAGGTTAAAACTCTAATTCCTAAATCTAAGCAAAATTGAGCCTAGATAAGCTCAACCCCCCCCCCCCGTTCCCCTCAAAAGAAACTTGTTGTCCTCAGCAGAATGGATCTCAAGTCATTGTGGAGGTGGCAGTGGTAGAAACCACTACCAAAAATGTATAGTGAAATGCTCAAAGCTTGAGGTGAGATGCTCAAAATTCATGGTGAGATGGTTTAAGCTCTTTTACAAACTATCAATTTGCCTAGCTTACACATCTAATCTACCATTCACTTCGTTCATAAAAGCCACCATTTGGGGTGAAGGGGTTTCTTTAGCTACTGACGCCGCTTAGTGCTAATACGCCTCTTCGTGTTCATTTATTAGGTGCCCGTCGCGACCAACATAAATCAAGTTCTAGTATTCTTCCCTAGTCATCCAATGGTGGTGCAATTTGTCCCACATTACCTTTATGCACTTCAACATAGCATAATCAATGTATTGGATATCGTTAAGAAGAGGATCCCCCATATCTAGGTGTTTCACTGCCTTTGCCATGATAATGGCAATCCATCTAATAAGATAACCTTGATAACATTGGGCCTTCTTTGTAAATCCTCAATCTTTCGCCATAGATGAAATGCACCATTAATTAAGATCCCTTTAACCATACACCTCAATAAAAGTAACTCACTCGTGTTTATGCCAATCGAGGTACCAAGATTATTGTCGATTGTGATTGATAGGAACCGATGTAAAACTTGTAGTGTATGATCCCTCAAAGAGTGAGACTTAGTTCGGCTCGCATTCCACACCACTGGATTGATAGGATCTCTAATTACTTCCCAATTCTCACTCGAGGTTTCACTAGGCAATTCATTTATCCCATCCAATGGGAATCCCAAATGCTTTGAAAATTTAGGAAAAGTCATGGTGTAAGTTTTCCTACCAAGTTTAAAGCTCACAGTGTCATTATCCTCCTCGTACTCAAAGTAGCAATGAAAAGAAGTGAGCAAGTCTTTTGCAAGAGAGGGACGAACTTTCGGTCTTTTTTTAATAAAGGCTTCCTAACTAATGTTTCTAATTAGTGGCATGATCTCAGCCCAAAGATTTCTATCACCAATATCCAAAGATAATTCATTCAAATAGACTAGCTGGACATAGGTTATAGTCCCAAAGTATTCATATAGTGAGATATTCTCCTCATCCATATTTGGTGAAATGTGCAATCCTGAAGAGCCTAAAGCTCAACCATGTCTTATTTTCATGGGTGCCACTACATAAATCAAAGTAGCAAAAGTAAGTGTCTTAACATTGAAAACTCAACAATTCACTCCAAAAGAACAAGTCACATTTAGCTCAAGTTCATCCATGTCAAATGTGTAACATCAAGTAATCATAAAGTAAAAATTAAGAGTGGAAAGAAAATAATGAAATATGAGATTGATTAAACATGATTTAGATTAAGAAAATTTACGCCAAAGAGGTAAACTTAATCACTTAGGCATTTTATCAAACACCTTATGTGCACAAAGGTGCCAAGCTAATGTTAAAGCAATCCCAACTCCAAATCAAGCGAACAATTCAAATTAAGCATCAATTGTAAACAATAAGCAAGCTAGATGTAAATGGAGTGCAAAAGAAACCATGATTGAGCTCAAATGTTAGTCTAATCAAATCCATGTTTAAGAACAAAAATAAACACAATTCCAATTCAAGTCAAGTAAGGTAACATGTAAATTTAAGAATTAAACCAAGTAATATGCACTTACTTGCATGAATGGAGATAAGAAATGAATAAAAAATTAAAGCTTGAACACTAGTGCCTCAATGGAGAGAGATGGTCTCTCAGGTAAGGGAAAGAGTTCCTTAGGTCAGGGAGTGTAAGATTTGGCTAAAAATGGATTGGAGAGTGGTGATGAAATGGAGTGAGGGCTTTAAAGGGAAAAGGCCCTTGGTAGAGGGGATGGTCTTGGCATGTGGGTGGGTAAAGCCCTCAGTAAAAGGACTTAAAGCCCTCGGTAGAGGAAAAACTTTCTAGATGTGGGGAAACACTAGGCCCTCAGTAGAGGGGGCAAAGCCCTCAGTAGAAGGGTTGCATTCTAGACCAAGAGAGCAAAGCCCTCAGTAAAGGAGATCCTCTAGGTAACTTCCAGGCCAAAACTCCCAAGCAATTTTTTTCATACACTTTAAGCTCAAAACTCCCAATTTAACTTAATTCTCATTTGTTTTTCCTATTTCCACTTTAAATTAACCTCCACAAGACTAACCAACTCCACAAAATCTCTTTAAACTATTAATAATAACTCACTCTAATTACATTCCTCATTAAACAATCAACCAAATCTCAATCAAAACCATGCATGCACTTAATGAAAACATGTAGTCCTATTAAATAACATTTCAAAACCACTCCTAACTTAGAATATGGATAACTCTCCCTTTAATTCATAAATCACCAAACAAATAAAAATAAAACAAACTCACACTCTAACAATGAAAAGGACAAGAGAAATACTCAAATAAATCAAAGCAAATTAAAGAACTACATAACAAACCAAAGCTAATTAAAGAGTTTAGTTTTGAATTTATAAAGTCTTCAGTTAGACTTGTAGAACCTCCTTACTTGTCATAGAAAACCAAGGTTGCCTTAGCAACCTCTAATTGAGCAATATGATAAGGCTTTAGTTTGTGGCTATTAACTTTATACTCATCACCATCTTTTGGGTTATTGATGGTGACCACGCCAAATTCATTACTTGAAACCACTTGATATGGTCCAAACCATCTAGATTTTAGCTTACTTGAGAATAACCTCAAATGACTATTATATAGCAAGACCAACATCTCAAGAGCAAATTCCTTTGGATATAGCTTTTTGTCATGCCAACGCTTTGTTTTCTCCTTGTATAGGGCAGCATTGTCATATGACCATTGTCGAAACACATCAAGTTCATTGACCTACAGATATCGCTTTTCTCATACACATCTCAAATCAAAGTTAAGCAGTTTTGTAGCCCAATATGCCTAATGCTCTAGTTCAACTGGCAAATGACATACCTTCCCAAAAACTAACCTAAATAAAGGCATGCCTATAGGGGTTTTAAATATAGTTTTATAAGCCTAAAGAGCCTCATCTAACCTTTGAGACCAATCTTTTCTAGCACTATTCACTATTTTCTCAAAGATTGATTTTAGCTCCCTATTTGAAACTTCCTAAGCAATGGTTTGATTTGATGGTTGATAAAATATTTGCCCTCATCACTAATAATAGCCCTTGGTGCCCCAAATCTAGTAAAAATTATTCCTCCTAAGGAATTCAAGCATGACTCGAGCATCACATGTCCCAGTAGCTATTTCTTTTACCCACTTCCTCATATAATCTATAGTAACTAGGATGTACTCAAACCCAAATGAGTTTGAAAATGGCCCCTTAAAGTCAATACCTCAAACATCAAAAATTTGTAGCTCTAAAACATTATTTATGGGCATCTCATCCATTTTGATTTATTGCATACCCGTTAACACCTATCACTTGAATCTATAAAAGACTTAACATCAGCAAAAAGAGAAAGCTAAAAGAAACTTGATTGTAAAATTTTTGCCATTGTACGATTTGATCCATGTTAACCTCCAACCTCTCCTTCGTGACATTGGCTCATAATTTCCACTTGCTCCTCCTTCAGAATGCACCTCCTAAGTACTTGATCAAGATATAGCTTGAACAAGTATGGGTCATTCCAAAGGTAATGTCATGCATTTGCCTTCAATTTTTTCTTTTATTGCCAAGTAAGATCATTTGAAATGTCACCTCCTGCAAGAAAATTAGCAATGTCAGCAAACCAAAGAGTTGAAATTTCACAAGATTAAATTGCACAAATATGTTCATTAGGAAATAAATAAAAAATTTCTCCCTTTTCTATATGAGCATGATCCAATCAAGATAGATGATTGACCATAAAATTTTCTACTCCTTTCTTATCCTTGATCTCCACATCAAATTCTTAAAGTAGCAAAACCTATCGTACAAGCCTCAATTTGAAATCCTCCTTAGCAAAGAGGTGCCTAAGACTCGTATAATCCGACCATATTATAACTTTGGAACCAAGGAGATATGGCCTAAATTTTTCAAAAGAGAACACCATTGCCAATAACTCCTTCGTGGTGGTGTAATTCACTTGTGCACCAGTAAGTGTGTGACTTGCATAGTAAATGGTATGAAAAAATTTCTCCTTCCTTTGGCCCAAAACTATACCCACTACATAGTCATTAGCATCACACATAATTTCAAATGGTAAACTCTAATCTAGTGATGTTATGACTGATGTTGTAATTAGCTTTTGCTTCAACAAATTACAAGCATGTAAATAGTTATCATCAAAGTTAAATGCAACATATTTAAGCAATTAATTAGAAAGCAGCTTAGCAATTTTAGAAAAATCCTTAATAAATAGGCGATAGAAACTGGCCTAACCAAGGAAACTCCTAATGCCTTTAACACTTATAGAGGGAGGTAATTTATCATTCACATCTACCTTTACCCTATCAACTTCAATTCCTCTTTCAAAGATTTTATGTCCTAAATTATACCTTCCCTCACCATAAAATGGCATTTTTCCCAATTAAGGAAAAGCTTAGTTTCTTCACACCTTTCTAAAACCAATGCAAGGTTAGACAAATAATACTCAAAATCATGAACATATAAAGTAAAATCATCCATAAAAACCTCCATGAATTTTTCAATGAAATCACAAAAAATGGCCATCATACACCTTTGAAAGGTGGCAAAGGCATTGCATAGACCAAAAGGCATTCTCCTATATACAAATGTGCCATACGCATGTAAATATGGTCTTTTCTTGGTCTTCTAGGGCTATTAGTATTTGCATATACCCCCAAGTAACCATTTAAAAAGCAGTAAAATCTATTCCTGGCCAGCCTTAAAGGGTAAAGGAAAATGATCTTTTCTAGTGGCATTATTTAACCTCCTATAATCCATACACACACTCCATCCCATCACTGTGCATATGGGGATGAGCTCATTTTTCTCATTAGTTCCTACAATCACATCCCCCTTTTGAGGCACACATTGGATTGAAATAACCCAACTACTATCAGAAATAGGATAGATAATACCTGTATCAAGCAATTTAAGCACCTCCTTTTTCACAACTTCTTGCATTATTGGGTTGATTTTCCTTTAGGGTTGTACTATCGGCTTAAAATCACTCTCTATAAAGATTTGATGCTTGCAAAAATTGGGTTGATTCCATTAAGATTATATGTCTCCCAACTAATGGCTCCTTTATGCTTCTTCAACACTTCTATGAGCATCTCTTCCTCCAAACCTATCAAAAATGAAAAAATAATTATTGCTTTTGCATTTTCCTCTAAAAACACATATTAATTATAAAGTGAGAGTTTTAAGCTTAGAATTTATTTCTCCCTCAGGAGGAATCGAATCCTCTTTAGTATCTTCCTTATTATTCTCTTTCTCTAACTCTCTTATCATCTCCTCCTCTTTCTCTCCTACTTGCTTCTTGCTTGTTAGATTCATTAAACATCTTTGAAGCTCATCTACCAACACATAATTACCTCAATTTCCAGAACATAATCATGCATTGACTTAAGTGAATTAAAACAAAAATATGCATATCATTAATCAAACATCAAATTGACAATCAACCATTTATTCAATACATCAATCATCAATTAAAGATAATCAAAGATAAATATCAGCTTAAGAACTAAGAAATAATACACTTGCATTGAATTAAAAGCTCAAATCAAAGTCATTACAAATAGAAGTATAAGGATTCAAGTGTCCCTCAACAAAAGTAATGAAAACTACTCACTATTCATCTTAAAAACAAAATAAAAGCTGAAATAAAGAGATACAATGCACATAAAGCTATTAGCTTCTCTTATAGTCTTCACAGAACATCAAAATCAAGCTTTAAACCCTAAGTCTTACACTTTGGAAAACTAGGTCTAAGCTTAAGTAAAAATTTGTAATTCTTACCTTGCTCCTTAATTCTCATATTCAAGTTTTTTTTAATACTTTAGAAAGAAGAAGTTTGATGCCTTTTAACTTCCTAAACCAAATGACAGATCATAATAGGACTTGCTCCCCTCGGTAGAAGGCTTTTTTCCCTTGGTAGAGGGCTTTTTTTTCTCTTCTTCTTTATGCCTTCCCTCACTAGAAGGCTTTATCCCTTTAATAGAGGGCTTTGCTTCTGTACTCAACATGAATTACTTCTTTAATCTTTCTAATTTATACTGATTTCTTCCTTTTTCCAAATAATTTCCTCTTTTCTCCAATTTAACACCTAAAAATGCCAAATTACAATTAAGCCCACATAAATCACAATTTATAAAATTGAACACCAAATTAACACTAAATTAATAGCTAAGTCACCTAAAAACACACTAATAACATAGTTATAATTTATAATTATCAGACACGCTTTCCTAAAAATAAATCTAAATGGAGACATGCTAATAGGGGTCATAAATGTAGTTCTATATGCCTATAGTGCATCATTTAGTTTTTGAGACCAATCCTTTCTTGAAGCATCAATTATTTTCTCAAGGATAGTCTTAAGTTCCCTATTGGAAACTTTTACTTGACCATTGGCTTGAGGATGATAATGAGTAGTGATTTTATGCTTGACACCATATTTACAGAGTAAGGTCTTAAATTGATTATTAACAAAATGTTTACCACCATCACTAATTACTGCTATAGGAGCTCCAAAACATGTAAAAATATTCCTACAAAAGAATTCTAATACAACATAAGAATCACAAATTCTAGTAGTTATGGCATCAACCCATTTACTCACACAATCTATAGCCACAACAATGTATTCAAATCCAAAAGAGTTCAGAAATTGCCCCATAAAATCTACACACCAAACATCAAATATTTCGATTTTAAGCACATTATTTAATGGTATTTCATTACATCTAGAAATATTTCCAACACTTTGGCATATATCACAAGTAGACACAAAAGATTTGACATTATTAAATAAAATAGGTAAGAAAAAATCTGACTGAAGGATTTTGGCTACCGTGCAATTAGGTCCATGATGACCTCCTACCTCTTCCCCATGATAGGATTTCATGATTTCATATCACTCTTCTTTATGGACACAACATCTCAAAATCTTATTTGGACATAACTTAAAAAGACATGGGTCATCCCATACGTAGTGTCTTACATTTGATTTCAGCTTTTTCCTTTGCTGCCAATTAAAGTCCTTTGGAATGAATCCTCCTACAAGATAATTAGCAATGTTAGCAAACCAAGGAATGGAAATTTCACAAGAATAAATAGCACAAATTTGTTCATCCAAAAATAAATCAAAAATTTTCCCTTTTTCTATATGAGCATGGTCTAGGCGTGATAGGTGGTCAGCGACGAAATTCTCTACCCCTTTTTTTCTTTAATCTCTATGTCAAACTCTTGCAGTAATAAAACCTATCTTATTAATCGAGGTTTCTAGTCCCTTTCAGCAAAGAAATGCCGAAAGGCTGTATGGTCAGACTAAACTATGACTTTTGCACCAATAAGGTATGGCCTAAATTTTTTAAATAAGAACACAATTGCCAAGAGTTCCTTCTCAACAGTAGTACAGTTCACTTGTGCACCCATGAGTGTGTAACTTGTATAGTATATGGTATGAAAAACCTTCTCATTTTTTTGACCAAAAACCACCCCCATTGTATAATCACTATAGTTGCACATAATCTCAAAAGGTAAACTCCAGTCAGGTGATGTAATTACCGATGTTGACATTAACTTTTATTTCAATATATTGAGGGCTACAAAACACTCATCAATAAAGTTAAATGCAACATCTTTAATTAACAAACTGGAAAGCAATTTTGTGATCCTAGAAAAATCCTTAATGAATCGGTAATAAAATCCAGCATGACAAAGAAAATCCTAATGCCTTTAACACTAGTAAGGGGAAGAAGCTTATCAATTACATCAACTTTAGAATTATCAACCTCAATCCCTTTTTCAGAAATTTTATGCCCTAAGATTGTTCCTTCTCCCACCATAAAATGACACTTTTCCCAATTTAGAATAAGGTTAGTCTCTTCACATCTCCCTAACAATAAGGTAAGATTGGCTACAAAACTATTAAAATTATGCACATACAAAGTAAAATCATCCATGAAAACTTTCATAAACTTCTCAATAAAATCATAAAATATGGCCATCATACACATTTAGAATGGGGCCAATGTTGGCTTAAAATCACATTACATCACATGTAAAAGGAAGAATTTAAAAGATTTGTAAACCAAAATTCATGATCTAGTCAAAAGAATTGAATTTCCTAACTAAAGTTTAGAACTTTACCGTAGGTGTTTGCTAAATAGTTGTTAAACATTGCATTGGGTTGTCGTAAACCACCAGTGTCCTTACTTCAAGGCACCTCCAAGGTATCAATTTAAAAAGTAAAGTCTAAGAGCCTTTTCAAGGGGCAACAATGGCTGAAATTGGCTTAGGGACTAGTAAATCCAATTTGACTAGAAGAGAAAAGGAGAGGAAATTAGGGTTTGGTGGCTAAAAGTGTTCTAACTTTTTTTTCTTTGTAAACCCTAATTCTAATTTTGAGATGTATTTATACACCTCATGGGTCAAATTAGGGTTATGTTATAATGGCTTTACCTCTGAATTGAGCTTGGACCAATTGGATGGGCTTAAGTGACACTCACAGGCCCAATAGTTAAATTATGAGCATAGGGCCTAAATAAACTGGGCCTGTGCATTTAAATGGGCTTCAAACCCATTCAAAATTTATATATAGTCTTATAACATATTAATAAAGCCCTATATTAATTATTAGTTGTATCCAATGCCAAATGGGCTTTAGAGAAAAAATCTCTAGCTCATAAAAGCTCTATGCACAAATTAGGCTTTATAGGCCTTTTTCTGTGCAAGAGACTTTTTCTCCTTTTCTCAAACCCTAAAGTTTCTCTTACCAACTAATCAATAAGTTCCCATGACATCCTATGTCATGTTTATACATTTATTTTTACCTCAAACCTTAATTCTTATATGTGTGTGACCCTTTTGGTTTCCTGTACATGTTAGTAGTACAATATGTAACTAAGAGTTTTGATCAAACTGGGACTCTAAGAATTATAATCGAACTGGGATTATAAGAGTTCTAATTAAACTAGGACTCTAAGATTTCTAATCAAATGAAGACTTTAAGAATCCTAGTTAAACTATGATTCTAAAAGTCCTAATCAAATTGTGACTCTAAAAGTCTTAGTCGAACTACGACTCTTATGATTTAAACTCTTTTAAACCATAATATCAATTCTAAATTGATATTTTCCATACATTATTGCACAATTCATGAGAGGCTTCTAGTCAAGCATCACGACTACCCTAATGATAAGAATTTAGTGGTTTCCACTTTTACCCTTCCATATTAAGTTTCCATACAGTCACTCCTTTCACCATTCTTCTAATCTCATTCATAATTAAATATGGATATGTATCAATTCATTCAAGAGCTTATTATATTCTCATAATTTTATCTTTATTCCTAAAATGCCCTTGTGAATCTCATTCACCTTACATTCCACCTTGGCCAAGGTTTTCTAAACAAAGATGTATAAAAAATACTTGAGATAGAACTCCTCACTATAACTGAGGTGGTGAATCCTTTATTGGTCACTCAACTACCTCTAAGTAGTTCATTTTATACCCAATCTTCGAGCTATGTATACCCCTTCGAGGTGTAAAAGCATAGAAGTCAAAGTATAACATTTGCTATCTGAGATACCTTGGTGATCTCAAGTCTAAGGATACTTGCACAACTTATATGATGAGATAATTCACTGATATAATATAAGTATCCATGTGAAGTTTCTCATGATAGGTCTCCAATGCACTTGTTCTTCTAACGAGCATCCATATGTTAACTTTGATCATCTCAATGATCACAGATAATGAGAACTACTACTTGAACTATTCAAGAAATATAACATATACTAGTATATCGGTATTAACAATGTCCTATCTCATTAATACTACGACTAGGGATAATTTAGGTATTAACACATTTGTATACAATAGGTATCTCATATCATGAATTCTTCATGATTATCTTTGTACTATGTTTATATACCAATTACTACATTTAATTGTCTAAGTCACATACATACAAATGTTATTACACAAAAGCACTAAACAATGTATGAATGCCTTATTATTATTCAAATAGAATGCTTTATAAATGGAAAAAATCCTATTACATATGGCTCTAGGGCATATCACTAACAGCTGGCGTGTTATAAAGACAAAAAAAAAAACATTCGCCTATAAGCAAAGATACCATATAAACATTTAAAAGTGGTATTTTCTTGGTCTTTCGGGGCTATGGGTATTTGTATATAACCTACATAACCATCCAAAAAATAATAAAAATTATTTTCTACCAATCTTTCTAGCATTTTATCAACAAAAGGCAAAGGAAAATGATCCTTCTTAGTAGAATTATTCAATCTCTTATGATCAATACACACTCACCAACCCATAACTGTACATGTTAGAATGAGTTCATTATTTTCATTAGTCACTATAGTCATTCCCCCTCTTTTTAGCCACGCACTGAACTGGATTAACCCAACTACTACCAAAAACATGATAAATGATACCTGCATCAAGCAATTTGAGTACCTCCTTCTTCACTACCTCTTACATAGTTAGGTTTAGTAAATGTTGGGGTTGCACCATGGATTTAAAATCATTCTTTATAGGAATTTGGTGTGTATAAAAATTAGGGCTAATTCCTTTGAGGTCTAAAGTTTCCCATTCAATGGCTTTCTTACGCTTTCTTAACACTACAATGAGCATCTCTTCTTCCAAACTTGTCAAACGAGAAGAAATAATTATAGGTTTTGAATTATCCTCCAAAAACACATATTTTAAATGAAAGGATAAAGTTTTGAGTTTAAAATTCTTTTATTCCTTAGGAGGGGAAAAATCTTCCTTTATTACTCCCCTATCCTAGTGCCCTTTTTCTTACCTCCTTCATACTTATACTATCTTTGTTCTTAGAGTGCATTAAATAGCTTTGAATTAGACCTTTCAAAATGATCTCTTCCTAAGTTCCTTCACCTATTTTTTAGCATCGTCAATGAAGCAAATGGACTTTTCGAAGTCACATTAGGGATGTTACATCACCTTATTGACATTAAACACCATTTTCTCATCAATAAATCTTAATGTAACTATTTGACCTTAAACATTGATTAATGCTTTTGCGGTATTCAAGAATGGTCCTTTAACAATCAGTGGTACTTTTCAATCTTCCTCCATATCCATTATGACAAAATCCACAAGAAAAATGAAATTACCAACTTTAACCAAGAGATCCTCAATTATTCCCTTAGGTCTTTTCATAAACCTATCCACCAATTACAATGTCATTTGAGTTTTCTTAATATCTCCAAGATTTAATTTCTTGCAAATGGAATAAGGCATCAAATTCATACTAGTACCCAAATTGTACAAAGAATGACCAACAAAATTTTCTCCTTGCTCATATGGCAAAGTAAAGCTACCTGAATCTTATAATTTTTTAGGAATTTTATTCATCAAAATTACATTACAATTCTCAGATAAATGCACCATACCAATACCCTCTAACTTTTTCTTATTTGAACAAAGCTTTTTCATAAATTTTGCATATTTTGGCATATGTAATAAATCTTCAGCGAATGGTAAGTTTACATGTAAGTGTTTAAACATATCAAGAAATCTAGCTAATTGTTCATTTTGCTTATCTTTTCTAGCTAGAGAAGAGTAAGGTAACTTAGATTCATCAATAATAAGCACACTAGATTTTTCCACAAATTTATCTTTGTCTACTGCTTTTGGTACATCACTAACAATATTAAGTTCAGAAATACTTACCTCTATCATCGATTCTACCTCTTTAAAATGATAGCTTTTGCCTCCTCCTTTAGATTACGGTCCACATTGGATGGAACTATGCCATAGGTTCAATTAGAGAGTGAATTAGCAAGTTGTCCAACTTGAGTCTCTAAGTTTCTAATTGATGCATCTTAATTCCTTATCTACACATCTTGATATTTCCATCTTACATCTTGAATCACCATAAAAGTAGACTAGGTAGTCATAAAGTTGGCAAACATATCTTCAAGACCGGGTTTTCTCTCTTGTGAAAGTTGGGCCTTGTTTGAAAACCAGGTGATTGGTACAGTAATGGTTGGTTTTGGTGTGGAGCTTGGTAAATAGATGAAAAATGTGTTGGGGTTGGTGTTTGATAGGCTTAGTGGTTGTTGGTATTATGAGTTGTATTTTAGTTTAAGGGGGCTCTAGGTTAAGTGTTAGAGGATGCTTGATTTCCTTATCTCCAAGAAAAGTTAGGATGCTTATAAGTGTTACTATATGGATCACTCCTATAATAGTCATTTAAAGCATTAACATCTCTAACCACTTGACTACTAGCATCCCCAACCTTGTTTTCCTACAGGGCATATCCTCTTTCATAAGTGTCACATCCTTAAGATAGGGCTGATAAATTTTGCACCTTTAGTTCATTCAATTCCTTCCTCAATAACTCCATTTGAGTCTTCGGCATTGCCACCTCATCTACACTATGCACTTCTTGATTTTTTTTGTATTATTCTTGTGTTGGCCCATTGAGCTTCATTAGTGCCCATCTCATTCAGGAGTAAAAAAGCTTCCTTCGATATTTTATTTATGAAACTTCCATATGAGGCTGCATCTAGGAGAGATCTCATTGTTTGATTGACACCCACATAAAAAGTAGACATCAGCTAATGCATAGCAATTTCTTGGTGAAGGTAGCTCTTTAAAAGTCTCCTAAACCTCTCCCAAGCCTCATAAAATGTTTTCTAATATAGCTTCTAGAAGTTATGTATGTTATTCTTAATGGTAGTCATTTAAGTTGATGGGAAGAGCCTTACTAAAAACTTTTCTTGCATCTACTACCAGGACGTTATAAATTGGCTTGGTAACATTTGCAACTAGTCCCGTGCCTTACTAATAAGTGTAAATGGAAATAACTTTAATTAGATGGCATCCATCGACACATTTGGGATTTGCACCGTATCATTAATTTTTAGGAAAATATCTAAATGTTGAGTTAGGACCTTAATTTCTGATCCAAAAAACTAGTTCTTTTGTACCATCATAATGGTGGTTGGTTTTAGCTCAAAATGATTATTTTGAGGTAGCATCATAGTCCTGTACTTCTTATTCCACCTAGCTATAGCATAGTCCCTAATCGTCCTTGGTCTCATCCCATTCCCTTAGACTTGATTTAGATTTTGCTGCATTTTATTCTAAATAACTTGCCCTTTTAGTAGTGGTGGTTAATCATCGAGAGGTGGATCATTATGTCAAATATCCTACGGGTCTATGTTTTCCCTTTGTTGTCATCTCTGTCTATGCAATTTCCTCTTAATCTCAGGGTCAATTAGTATAATTGGATCATTTCTTACCATTCATTATTGACACCTAAGAAGAAGAAGAAGAAGAATAGCACACAAAATCCACTTTAAAATCTAAAATAAATGCCAATCCCCAGCAACGATGCCAAAAACTTGATCGGTATCTAACAAGTGTACTAAATCGGCTAGTAATATAGGAAAATAAGATTAAAACCTTTAAATATCGTACCCAAGAGAGTGTATATTTCAGATTTTAAAGTAAATAATATGTGAAAGAATTTTCCAAGTTTAGAAGGTAATTATAGGTTGAACTAAACTAATTTAAATAATTAAGTAAATTAAATACTAAAACTAAACTAAAATTAATTAAGAACAGAGTTAAATTAAATTGATAATAAAAATCAATTACTAAAACACTTTTGCTAAGGGAACCAATTTTAACTCGATTCAAAATAATACAAGCAGTTATCGAAAACCAATTTTAAAAACATGTATCTTATTTAGAATATCTTTTTAGATTATTAAATCCCTTAATTAAGAATGACCAAATAACTAGCAAACAAGTCTGGTTTTAAGCTTTTAAACTTCAGTTAAATCTTCTTTCAAAACACTTAACTTCCACTTATTCTTAATTTAATTTCTTAAATCCAAAATACTTATAATCGTAACATCCCTATCTCAATTTCTAGAACACGATAGTAAATTAATGTAAGTATGAAGGAATAAGAGCATGGATATCATTGATCATAACTTAAATTAACATTCCACCATCTATTTGATACATTGAATATAAATCAAACCATAATCAAAGATATAATTGAGCATAGGAATTAAGAAATAACAAACTTGCATTGAAAATAAGCTTAAATATGAGTCATTACAATAAGAGAATGAGGGTTCAAGTTTCCCTCAACAAAAGTAAACAACTACTTACTATTCATTATCAAAAATGAATAAAAGAATGAAAAATTGAATACTATACTCATAAGAGAACTTTCGCCTTGATCTTCTACTTATAAAGAATAGAAGAGAACCAAGCTTCAAAAACCTTATAGAGCAGAAAGAGCAAAGCTACAACTAAAAAATTCAAGTAAAAATAATAAAGCTAAGTCTATTCTCAGATAAAATTGCCTAACTAGAGCTATCTAACTTAAAAACACTTAAAAACCTAATTTTCTAGAAGTTTAGCTGCCACCCAAACACTTGAAGCTGTAAAAACTTCTTAAAATCATAAAATGTTGTCAAATGAACCTGGTGGGATTGCTTTGTGGTCCAACAAGACTCTTTGTTACTGCCTTTATATCTTGAAGTGACCCTGTAGGACTGTTGAATAGTTCATCAGAACTCTTTACTATTATAGCTCATGAGAAAAGCCTCTCATGACTTGGTAGGGTTGTGTCATGGTCTAGCTAGGTTGATTTTAGCTTTTTAACTCCAATTCCTGTAAAAACCAAGCAAATTAACCCTCAAACACTCCAATTTCAAAACACTCAAACTTTAAACATAAAAGCATATAAATTAACACTAATGAACTATAAAACACACCTAAAAACATAGTTATAATTTGAGACTATTAGCAACCTTCTCTACTTCTCCATTTGATCCTTATCTTGAATCATTACAATACCCTCCCCTTCAAATTTTACCTTGTCCTCAAGGTAAAGATAAGGAAATTGAGAAGATAGAAAAGTAAGATCTTCCCAAGTATTCTCATCAGGATAGAGGTTGGTCCAATACACCAATACTTGAAGGGCTGATTATTTCTTTTGCAAAATAGTTTTGGTTTTCAAAATTGCCAAAGGTTCAAAGTTAGGAACATCGGTAGAGGTACAACTAGGAGATCAACAATAAAAATAGCAAAACCCATAGCCTTTTTTAACAGAGAAACATGAAACACATAATCAATGAGGGAATGAGGTGGCAACTCTAATTTACAAGCAACAAATCCCACCTTCTGAAGAACTTCAAAATGCCTATAATACTTAGTAGAGAGTTTGAGACATTTCCCGATAGCAACAGAGCTCTGCCTATATGGTCACAGTTTTAAATAAAAAAAGTCTCCTACTTCAAATTCTCTCTCAGTTCTATTTTTTATTTGTTAATTGCTTCATCCTACTTTGGGCTTTAGCTAACTGATCTCAAAAGAGTGAAGCCATGTGTTGCCTTTCTTCTAAAAATAATTCCAAGTTTGCAACAAGTGATTCAATGTAAGGCAAAAAAAAATGGAAATTAGGTGGCTTATACACATAAAGAGCTTAGAAGGGAGACATTTGCAAGTTGCTATGAAAGGTGTTTTATACCACCATTCAGCTAAACTCAACCATTTTAACCAAGATAAGGGTTTATGAAAACACATACATTGTAAATAATTCTCCAAACATGTATTCACCCTTTCTATTTGCCTATCAAATTAAGGGTGATAAGCAATGGAAAAATAAAGTTTAGTCTTAAGGATCTTGAAAAGCTCCTACCAAAATAAGTTAGTGAAGATCTTATCTCTATCAGAAATAATGATCTCAGGCAACCCATAGAGCTTGTAAATGTGATCCAAAAACAACTAAGCCATTTTGTTTGCAATAAAAGGGTGTTGTAAAGGTTGAAAGTGGTTGTACTTGGTCAATCGATCTACCACCACAAGGATTATGTCTTTCTTATCAGACTTAGGAAATGTTGAACCAAGCTGTTTGAGCTATGGGCAAGGGTTAAAGGAGAACATGATAAGAAACATTCTCACTTTTGACACACTTCACAATGAAAAACCCACTCATACACCTGGTTCTGCATGTTCGACCAATAAAAGATTTGAGACAACTGCCTATAAGTAGCTATAATGCTTGAATGACCTCCCAAGGTTGAGTTATGGGCAAAAAATAGTAAGTTGTTTATAAGTTGTTCACTATTACCAATATAAATCTTGCCTTTATAGAACAAAATGCCATTTTTGAGAAAAAAGTTGGCCTTGGAATTGGGATCCACCATCAAAGATGCAATTGGATGTTAAATAGAAGATTCTCTATCATAACTAGAAAGTACCTCTTTAATCTATAAAGGAATAACTGTAGTTGCATAACAAACCCTATCTTCAATATCCCTTCTAGATAGAGCATCAGCCACCTTATTTTCAATTCCCTTTATATAACAAATTTGATACTGCAATCCCAAAAGCTTAGTAACACCTTACTGCTATATGTAGTTATCAAGTCATTGAGAAAGCAAATGCTTGATTGATTCATGGTCAATCTTAATTAAGAACTCAGAGTGGTTGAGATAATGCTTCCACCTTGTTATAGCTTGGATGATAGCTAGCAATTCTTTCTCATAAATGGATAAACCTTGATTATTCTTCCCTAAATCTTGACTAAAAAAAGCAATAAGTTTGCCTTGCTGCATAAGGACGGCTCCAATTCCCTAAGTGCATGCATCAGTTTCAAGAATAACGGCTTAGAAAAATATGGAAAAGCTAATACAAGGACAAATACCATAGACTTCTTAAGTTTCTCAAAGGCTTTATCAGCTTTAAGATTCCAATGAAAAGCATCTTTCTTTAATAATTTAGTTACAGGTTTAGCAATGACACCATATTGATAAATGAATTTCTTATAATAGCTAGTCAAACCTAAGAAACCTCTCAAACTCATTAACGTTTTAGGTTTAGGCCATCTCACCATTGCTTCAATCTTTTTAGGATCAGTAAACCCCTTGTTCAAAAATTATGTGACACAAATATTCAACATGTCGCTATCCAAAAGTGCACTTCGACATTTTTGCATAAAGTTGATGTTGTAAGAACAATTAAAACACTACTTGTAAATGTTGTAAGCGATCATTCCAAGATTTTTTGTAAACAAAAGAATATCATCAAAGAATACCAAGATGAATTTTCTAAGATATGGACTAAAAATATGATTTATTAAAACCTGAAATGTTGCAGGAGAATTTGTTAAGTTGTCTATAATCGATGCACATATGCCAAGTACCATCTTTCTTTTTAACTAAAATAACAAGTAAAGTAAGGGACTGTGACTTACCTGTATAATAGAATACTGTAGCATCTCAGTTACTTGCTTTTCTATTTCAGCCTTTTACAAATGATTGTACCTATAGGGCTTGAGGTTAACTAGCTTAGCTCATGCTAGCAAATTAATTACATGATTATATTCTCTAGCTGGTGGCAAAGAATTGAGGATGTGAAAAACTTGCTAGAACTAATCCAATAAGTGTTACAATTTGGGAGGGTAAGTTGTAGTAAAGCCATAGTTGTCTTTTTCCCGTCTTGCAATAAATGCATCTTTAATTTCTAAGGCTAGCACAGAAAATAAATGAGTTGAAAGAACCCTGCGTCTTTTTTTAAACATCCTTTTAAAACTTTTGCTAGTCATAAGTTTCAATGATCCTTCTTTTATAATTCCCTTTAATTCCATCGTGCTTCCCTCATTATCAAAAGTAAGTTGCATTTTGATAAAAATCAAATAATAATAGGTTATATAACCTCATCCAATGCACCCCCAACACCATAACCCCCAAGCTCTAACAATTTGATGTTAAACTGAAATTGGTGCCCTTGCATAGTCCATTGGAACTGCAAAAATTTGGATCTGGTAATAACCTTTTACCCATTAGCTATTGTCATTGATAATGGGCTGGCCTTAGAAACTGAGGCTTGAACCTTAGCTGCTACTAAAGGATCTAAGAAACTGTGGGTACTCCCACTATCAATCAAGATAATGATTCAGTGATCCCCAACCTTTCCTTTAATCTTCAAGGTGTTTGGAGTGGTAGCTCTTGTTTTATCATGGAAAGCTCTTCTTCTTGTTCCAAATTTGTATCTTCCTCTAATGTCTCCTCTGTTTTAGCAGTCATAGCCAATAATTACTTATTCTTACATGGATGCCCTAGAGAGAACCTATTCTACATTTAAAACAAAGGCCTATTGCATTTTTTACTCAAATAAGCTCAATTTATTATGATCAACAAAAATATCTACTCGTTCACCCTTATCCATTCCTTTTGCTATAAGAGGATTGAACTTCGATAAAGTCAAATAACCTCCTAAATTAGCTTTTGTAGGAAATGCAAGTTTGGTGTATAGCTTTTGTTTCCTCATAATGGCATCAAAGGATTGCTTCTGTAGTTTAGCTTGCTCAAAAGCTTGGTTTAAGGTTTGAGGTTTAAACATTTTAATCATGGGTCTTAACTTATCATTTAACCCGCTTATGAAACTGGAGATGAAATATGATTTTCTCAACCTAGGGTTATTTTTTTTACATCAGGGCCTTTAGTTCTTCAAACTTCTCCTGATAAACTACTACATATTCAGATTGATTTGAAGAGAAATAGCAATCACTATATGCTCTGTAACTTGAGCACAAAACAGAGGAAAATGAAAGAAGAAGAAGTATATAAGAAAATGAATACTTTACGTAAATAGTGCCAGATACATCCACCTATTTATAGACTAACAAAGAAAAAAGAAAAAAATAAATAAAAATAAAAAACTAAAAAAACTAATAATTATAGCTTATCCCATGCACAAGCGCCCAAAAGAAAGAAAAGAAATATGTACAGCCGCGCAAGGGAGAATAGTGCCTATGCATAGCCACGCATCCTTCTATCATATCCCATACAAGGGTGTGAATGTCTTCTCTGCCTCCTCATTTGCATGGGCATGCATGTCTTTATTTTCACTCATCAAACCGCACGGCCGCGCATCCACAAATGCTTATCCATACACGGCCACTGCTTATTTCTTCATCCCCTTCTCAAGGTGGAAAATGATGAAAATCCTTCAGTCCCAACTTAAATAACAAATTGTGAAAAGAAGGAGCTAAGAGAGCTTTCGTAAACAAATCAGCAGGTTGAAGAGAAGTATGAATATAAGAAGGCATAAGAAACCCCTATTTATATTTATTCCGAACCAAATGACAATCTATTTCAAGATGTTTGGTACGTTCATGAAAAACGGGATTAGCAATAATGTGAATTGCAGCTTGATTATCACACCAAACCGAAATTGGAAGCTCAGTCTGGCAGTGCAAATCATGAAGAACATAACAACTCCATTGCAACTCACATGTGATGGAAGCTAAGCTACGGTATTCAGCTTCAGCAGAAGATCGAGAAACTATGCTTTGTTTTTTGGTCTTCCAAGAAATCAGGGAACAATGAAAGAACACACAATAACATGTCACAGATCTCCTAGTATCTTTACAAGTAGCCCAATCTGCATCACAGTAGCCTTCGACCTTCATCAACGCAGTAGCAAGAGTAGAAGTAAAAGGAAAAAATAATCCTTTCGCTGGAGAACCCTTTAAGTACTTAAGAATATAAAGAGCAGCATGCCAGTGATATTCACTGGGAGATTAAACAAATTGACTGAGTTGTTGTGTCGCATAAGTAATATCTGGTCTAGTAAAACTGAGATATAACAATCTACCAATCAACCATCTATATGGAGCAGGATCATCCTGATGGAATATGACATGGTATGTACATGATAATCATGCAGCAGAAAAATAATAAAATCGATCATACATACCACGAAATCCATAAACAAAAATCGAAAACATGCAATTTTAAGGTTTTAAAACTTACAACTTTAGATGAAATTCAAGATTTGATTTTGATGATGACCAACAACTAAGAAGGACTTATTCACCTTAGATCTTCATCACCAATGCCAAAGGAACAGCCTCTACGCTACTCCTCTCTATGTTCACACACACAATTGCAAGGAAGGCTTAAAATTGAGAGTGCTAGCTCTATGTGTAAAGTAATTGGCAATGGTAATAGATTGAAGCTACAAGATCTGATCTTATACTTCCTTTTGGTTGTTATTTCTGCCCAAGAACACAAGAGAACAAGGAAGAATCCTTTCCCTTGTGAAATTTAGCCAAGAGTGAGAGAGAGATCAAATTCATGCCTAGGGTTTTCTTTTGTTCACCAATATATATCATTTAATTTTTGGCAAGTGTTAATTCCGAATTTTACTACCTCAAGATAGTTAATTCAGCCTCAATCACTTCCTAAAATCAAGTGACATATATTAATTCAAACTCTTTTGAATTTTAAATTCAAATTAATTCAAAATAAACATAAGACATTTAATAAAAAAAAATCACTTAATTTAGGGATATGGTTGCCGAAATTCCTATTGAATTTATCCTTGGATTTTCGGTTACCTTATCTCCATTTAATTAATTTATTTTGATTTAAATGTCATTAGGATTTAATACTCAATTAACTTAATTAATCTAAGATAATTAATTAATTGAAATTAATCCTATTAGGCCGACTCTTTCTCTCTCATGGACCAAGGTCCAATAGCAATTTTAATACCCATTACATACATTAATTTGACTTTAATTAAAAGCCCAAATTAATGCCCAATCTTCTATTTAAATATTTTAAGCCCAATGCTTTGTGTGCGATCCTATAGGTCCATTTAATATTGGCAATGAATTAATGAATTAATTCAAAGGCTATATATATTCTCTAGCAAGATATTATAGCATTCCAAATTAAATAAAAATGCAAATGGTATTTAGTGACCTAATGCAATTTTACATAGTCCCTTACCCTTAAATATCAAAATTAATATAAGGCATGGAACCAGTCATCCTTATATATACTAATTCCTTTCTTGATATTCCAGTGACATTAAACTCTCAGATAAATAATGATTACTCATAATTTCATCTCGGTATGACCATACACTTCTTAGTTCACTAATCAAGTGGCCGATGATATTTTCTCTTATCGAGAGGGGTAATCCCTTCACTGCTCTCATGCTCTCTAACATGGATTAGTGCATACCCAAGCATACCTACACTTGTAACCCTGTTACGAGCACGTTAGGTGTATGTCAAAGTAGACAATAATTCATAAAGAGTTTCATAGAGATTTTAGGTCTAAGAGCTCCGATGCAAAACTTGCACATGAGAAACATTTATGACTTATACCATGTAGTGTTCTCATGAACGGATCGAATCTAGATATCATGTTCTAAACATATATCTATGATCTCTGATTGACACTCTTGTCCTTATGATCCGTAAGACATAACTCATCTTATCAGAGAGAGCATACTAGTCTTAATTCATTTGTTATTCCCATAACAATGACTGACTAGGGATATTTAGAATGAAGTCTTATTTGTTTCAAGGTCTTACAACCATGTGCCTCACACGTGATAACTTAAACTGAAACAACATTCTTGGATAGTTCTATCAATTGATATGTATAGGAATATAATAGATAAAATAAATGCCTCATTTATTAACTAAAGTGTTTTATAACAATGCATTGGGGCTAGGGCTTACACTAACAATCTCCCACTAGCACTAGTCCCAATTGGGCATAGCCCTAAGACCGAATGCACTTAAATGAACTTCGTGCAGATTTTGACGCAACTATTTCGTCAAAGGATCTGCTACATTGTCTTCACTTGCTATCTTGCTAACCTTGACATCCCCACGATCAATGATCTCTCTGATCAGGTGGTACCTCATGAGTATGTGTTTGGATTTCTGGTGTGACCAGGGCTCCTTGGCCTGTGCAATGGCCCCATTGTTGTCACAGAAAATTTTTAATGGATCTAGGATACTTGGGACCACTCCTAACCAGAAATAAAATTTCTAATCCAAACAGCCTCTTTTACAGCCTCGCTTGCTGCAATATACTCAGATTCTGTAGTTAAGTCGGCAATGGTCTCTTGCTTCGAGCTTCTCTAGTTGACAGCACCACCGTTCAAAACCAAAACAAACCTAGATTGCGATCTTGAATCCTAAATGCTGGTCTAAAAAGCAGCACCGACATAACCTTGTATGATGAGCTCTTCTTGACCACCATACACCAAGAAGTGATCCTTAGTCCTTCACATGTACTTTAGAATCCCCTTTACAGCAGACCAATGCTTTTCATCAGGGTCTTGCTAAAACCTACTGGTTATATTCAGTGCATGAGCAACATCCAACCTAGTACATAACATAGCATACATGATAGATCCAATAGCAAATGCATATGGGATTCTACTCATGTTGTCCCTTTCTTCTTTGGTTTTAGGGCACTGTTCTTTAGTTAAAGGAACTCCTAAAGCCAAAGGTATTTACCCTTTCTTTGAGTCTCCCATACTAAAATGCTTTAGTATTTCTTTGAGTCTCCCATACTAAAATGCTTTAGTTGTAGATCTGAATACCAAGTATTGTCTCGGCTTCACCTAAGTCTTTCATTGAGAAACATTTCCCTAACCATTGCTTAATCTTTTGTAATGTTGGAATGTCATTCCCAATGAGAAGGATGTCATCCACATATAGGACCAGAAATACTATTATGCTCCCACTAACCTTTTTATACACACAAGGCTCATCTTCGTTCTTGATGAAGTCAAATTCTTTAACTACCTCATCAAAATGAAGATTCCAACTTCGGGATGCTTGGTTTAATCCATAAATGGATTTTTGAAGATTACAAACCTTCTTAGGATGCTTGGGATTGACAAAACCCTCAAGCTGTGTCATATACACATCCTCAAGTAAATTTCCATTGAGAAAAGCAGTTTTAACATCCATTTGCCATATCTCATAATCACGATATATAGCTATGGCAAGCAAGATCCTAATGGACTTGAGCATGACTACAGGCGAAAAGGTCTCATCATAGTCTACACCATGATTTTATCGAAAACCTTTTGCTACTAGTCTACCTTTGTAGGTCTTATTAGCTTTGAGTTTAAATAGCCACTTGCATTCAACTACCTTAGCACCTTTCGGTGGATCAACCAAGGTCTAAACCTAGTTATCATACATTGATTGCATCTCGAATTTCATGGCTTCAAGCTAATTTTCTGAGTCTGGGCTCTCAATAACTTCTCGGTAGGTAGTAGGATCCTCACGATTTACTAACTTAATAGTGTCATTGTTAGTGATTAGAAATTCGTATCTCTCAATCTCCTGACATACCCTATCAGACCTTTTAGGTTCTTGTGTAATGGGTTCTTGTTCCACAACTAGTTGTGAACTTGATCCCATTTCCAACTCATCCTCTATATGAGTTTGTGGTGCTTGAATTTCTCCAAGTTATACTTTACTCCCACTGTCTTTCTTGAGAAGGAACTCCTTTTCCAAGAAAATAGCCTTGCGAGCAACAAATACTTTATTCTCAGCTTGTGAGTAAAAGTAGTATCCCTTTGTTTCTTTGGGATAACCCACAAATAAGCAGACAGTGGATTTGGACTTTAGTTTATCAGATGTTAATTTCTTAACATGTGCTTCACAGCCCCAAATCCTGAGAAATGACATATTGGGTTCTTTCCCAGTCCATACTTTGTATGGTGTCTTCTCAACTGCTTTAGTTAGAGTACAGTTTAATAGAAATACAGCAGTTTCTAATGCATAACCCTAAAAGGAGATAGGAAGATTTTCTTGACTCATCATTGATCGAACCATATCCAACAGAGTTTAATTTCTCCTTTCGGACACACCATTCCATTGTGGTGTTCTAGGAGGAGTGAGCTGTGAAATAATATCACACTCCTTCAGATGACTGTCAAACTCTTGGCTTAAGTATTCGCCACCTCGATCTGATCGAATGGCTTTTATACTTTTGCCAAGTTGGTTTTCTACTTCGTTCTTAAACTCTTTGAATTTCTCAAAAGTGTTAGACTTGTACTTCATTAGATAGACGTAGCCATATCTACTGAAGTCATCTGTGAATTTCATGAAGTAGCTAAAACCACCTCTAGCTTGTGTACTTAATGGTCCACATACATCGGTATGTATTAGTTCCAATAAGTCATTAGTCCTCTCACCTTTCTTGTCAAAAGGACTCTTTCTCATTTTTCCATGCAAACATGGCTCGCATATGTCATAAGACTCTAAGTCGAATGACCCAAGCACTCCAGATTTATGGAGTCTTGAAATGCATTTTTCATTTGCATACCCTAAACGACAATGCCAGAAGTAAGTAGGGTTCACTTCGTTTGATTTAACCCTCTTTGTATTAATGTTGTATATGGACTTTTTGTTTTGTAGATCAATGATATAAAGGCCATTTTGCAACATGGCATTGCCATATGAAATGCCTTGGCAACGAATATGAGCATTGCCATTTCTAATAACAAAATCAAATTCATCCAAATCCAAACAAGAAATTGAAATAATGTTTCTGCTCATAGCAGGCACGTAATAACAATTTTTTAAAACTAAACAAAGTCCGGAAGGTAAAGTGAGTTGATAGTCACCTATCTCCATGGCAACAACTCGTTCTCCATTCCCCACATGGAGGTCCACTTCATTCTTCCCAAGTAACCGCATATTTCTTAGCCCCTGCACATTTGAACAAATGTGACAGCCACAACCAGTATCCAATACCCAAGTGATAGAAATAGAAAGGTTAATTTCAACAACAAAAATACCAGAACTGGATGCCTTGGCTCCATTCTTCTTTTGTTCTTCCTTAAAAAGAGCACAATTCTTCCTCCAATGCCCTATCTTATTGCAATGGAAGCATGTGCTCTCGCTCTCTTTAAGCTTTTGCGCCTTGGGCTTGGATTGGGCCCAAGGTGCGCTCCCATTTGACTTGAATCGAGCAAGGTCATTCTTGGGTTTTGCCTTTCCCTTTCCCTTTCCCTTTCCCTTTCCCTTAGAAGGTCCCTTCTTAATGCCCCCTTGAACCATAAGTACGGGATTGGTCTTTCGAATGTTCTCTTTGGCATTCTTAAGCATTCCATAAAGCTCGGTGACTGTCTTATTCATTGCATGCATGTTATAATTCATCACAAATGGATCATAATCATCAGTAAATGAACCTAAGATTAAGTCAGTAGCCAATTCCTTCGGGACTTGTACCTCAAGCTTCTCAAGAGTACAAAGATACCCTTTCATCTTGAGTACATGGGTACTAACAGGAGTACCCGCAGACATCTTACAAGAAATTAAGGCCTTTGTTGTCATGAACCTCTCGTGACGAGCTTACTCTTGGAATATCTCCTTGAGGTGCACCATGATCACATAAGCCTCTTGGTCCATAAATTGCTTTTGCAAGTCAAGCACCATAGTGGCCAGCATCAAATAGGTCACATCATTGGAGTCGCTCTTCTTGGTCTCAAAAGTTTCCTTTTGAACCACAGAGGTGTTCATTCCAAGTTCTTCAGGAAAGGGTGCATCCAAAACATACAACTTTTTCTCTTGCTTAAAAACTATTCTTAAGTTTCGAGACCAGTCTATGAAATTGGTGCCATTCAGTTTGTCCTTTTTCAGGATCGATCGCAATGAAAAGTTGTTGTTTGAAGAAGCCATTTTCAATCTACAATAAAACTTAGCAAGATTAAATGAGGTCTTATTTATAATCCCACAAACCGAATTAATATCCCTTTAAATAATTCACGTTAATGATTTAATGTGGGCCAAGATCGACTTTTCACAACAACTTATTAGTCAAGCTGAGCTTGTACACCTAACAAGTTAAGTTACTTAGGTAGGAAAACTCCAATCATGTCTCGTGCATGACTCTTGGATCAAATGGGCTAACATCTTAAGATGTTATAGCACAAATGCATTTATTAGTTGCCTAGGTCCGGACATCCCTTTCCATGTTAAGTCCAACCTACATTCATAACCCATGCCTCACAAAGATAATCGGGCGCATCTAGGACTCCCAGTCTACGTGACCAATGATCGATGCCTTGACATGTTTCGAATTAGGAAGGCAACTTTGTGACTTACTATTTTAGGGATTCATTTTATTACGTCTTACATAGCATACACTTTGTCATCCATTCATAGATGCATATATATATAATTGTATAAAGTAAAACGTGACAAATATGGGCCCAAAAACCTACAACTAAGATTCTATACTATTACATAAGAATCTTCAAGTTGGGCTTCTCCACTCCGGTGGGCTTCTTCTTGATTTACAAAGTCTTCAAATAAATTCTATTCTAAGAAATAAATGAAACTTTACAATAATACATAATGGCTCGCAGGCCATACTTAATTACAAAAACCCAGGGCGCATGAATGTACCATGCATATTCATTCATCACACAAAACAAAGCAAATAAATATACATAACATTCATGGATAAAACAAAGTCCAATTTTAATTAATTTAGCCAAGTCCATTAATGGAAATTGTGTACTTGAACTTTTAAGAGAAAACCCCGTGATGGGCCTTAGCCGAAGCCCAATGGACTAAATCCTCTTATTGAATAAGTTCTCTTAAAAGCCCAAAACACAAACTAGTTAGATTTGTGCCATAAATCAACTCTAGTATAATTTCCAATTTTGCCATTTTTAATTTTATGTCATACAGCCCATAAACATTAAAAATATGAATAATATGTACCAACATGAATTAAAACATAAAATCATGAAGAACACATATATCATACACGGCATTCATATTAAAACAAACAAAAAACAATGAAACTAGTTGTTTAATTCTCATATAATGCCACAAAAATGTACAAACACTTAAAACAATTTTATAAGTCATTTAATAATTTAAATAAGGTCATAAATATTGAGTTAATTTTCTGTACCGATCTAATCTAAATGTGTTTTTACCATTTTAATCAAAACAAAACAAACAATGTTGATTAAACGTGTAACAAACACAAACTAGTCATAGTTTTAAGTGATTTTAAAATTAATCAATTAAATTGTCATGGACCAGAATTAAAATTAATTTTAAAATATGTCCAGACCTGATATTTAATCTTTAAAAATCACTTATAAACATTTCAAAATCGTTTTTACATTTAATTTTGAAAACTAGTTGTTATACAATCACTTATCATGCCAACTAGCACCTAGTTTCGAGATTAACATGTACCATCAGGTATTTACAATTAAATCCGATCATGAATAGCTATAAGAACATCTTAGGATAGTATATTAACATGTCATATTAATTATAAAACCTATCTAATCATTTAAAATTGTTTTTACACCAAAACAATGCACAAAACTCAAAACAGAAAATTTCAGCATTGCATGTTTTTAAACGAACGATATTTGATTAAATATTTAATGCATCTAAAGCACCAAAATAAGAATGTTTAGTCTCTGATACCACTGATGTAATATGACATGATATGTACATGATAATCATGCAGCGGAAAAATAATAAAATCGATCATACATACCACACAATCCATAAACAAGAATCGAAAACATGCAATTTTAAGGTTTTAAAACTTACAACTTTAGATTCACTTTAAGATTTGATTTTGATGATGACCAGCAAATAAGAAGGACTTAATCACCTTAGATCTTCATCACCAATGCCAAAGGAACAGCCTCTATGCCACTCCTCTCTATGTTCACACACACAATTGCAAGGAAGGCTTAAAATTGAGAGTGCTAGCTCTATGTGTAAAGTAATTGGCAATGGTAATGGATTAAAGCTACAAGATCTGATCTTGTACTTCCTTTTGGTTGCTATTTCTGCCCAAGAATACAAGACAACAAGGAAGAATCCTTTCCCTTGTGAAATTCGGCCAAGAGTGAGAGAGAGATCAAATTCACGCTTAGGGTTTTCTTTTGTTCACCAATATATATCATTTATTTTTTGGCAAGTGTTAATTCCGAATTTTACTACCTCAAGATAGTTAATTCAGCCTCAATCACTTCCTAAAATCAAGTGACATATATTAATTCAAACTCTTTTGAATTTTGAATTCAAATTAATTCAAAATAAACATAAGACATTTAATCAAAATAAATCACTTAATTTAGGGATATGGTTGCCGAAATTCCTATTGAATTTATCCTTGGATTTTTGATTACCTTATCTCCATTTAATTAATTTATTTTGATTTAAATGTCATTAGGATTTAATACTCAATTAATTTAATTAATCCAAGACAATTAATTAATTGAAATCAATCCTATTGGGCCGAATCTTTCTCTCTCATGGACCAAGGTCCAATAGCAATTTTAATACCCATTACATACATTAATTTAACTTTAATTAAAAGCCCAAATTAATGCCCAATCTTCTATTTAAATATTTTAAGCCCAATGTTAAGTATGCAATCCTATAGGTCCATTTAATATTGGCAATGAATTAATGAATTAATTCAAAGGCTATATATATTCTCTAGCAAGATATTATAGCATTCCAAATTAAATAAAAATGCAAATGGAATTTAGTGACCTAATGCAATTTTACATATTCCCTTACCCTTAAATATCCAAATTAATATAAGGCATGGAACCAATCATCCTTATATATACTAATTCATTTCTTATTATTCTAGTGACACTAAACTCTCAGATAAATAATGATTACTCATTATTTTATCTCGGTATGGCCATACACTTCTTAGTTCGCTGATCAAGTGGTCGATGATATTTTCTCTCTTATTGAGAGGGGTAATCCCTTCACTTCTCTCATGCTCTCTAACATGGATTAGTGCATAACCAAGCATACCCATACTTGTCACCCTATTATGAGCACGTTAGGTGTATGTCAAAGTACACAGTAATTCATAAAGAGTTTCATAGAGATTTTAGGTCTAAGAACTCCGATGCAAAACTTGCACATGAGAAACACTTATGACTTATACCATATAGTGTTCTCATGAACGGATCGAATCCAGATACCATGTTCTAAACATGTATCTATGATCTCTGATTGAAATTCTTGTCCTTATGATCTGTAAGACAGAACTCATCTTATCAGAGAGAGCCTACTAGTCTTAATTCATTTGTTATTCCCATAACAATGACTGACTAGAGATATTTAGAATGAAGTCTCATTTGTTTCAAGGTCTTACAATCATGTGCCTCACACATGATAACTTAAACTGAAACAATATTCTTGGATAGTTCTATCAATTGATATGCACAGGAATACAATAGATAAAATAAATGCCTTATTTATTAACTAAAGTGTTTTATAACAATGCATTGGGGTTAGGGCTTACACTAACACATCCATCTTCTTGCCAGCATCTAAAACCAAATGACAACCTTTGATCATAGGTGTAAGTGCTGGTTTAGCACCTATTAAACCAGCTTCATGAATTAAATCAAGTGTATACTTCTGTTGATTAATATACATGCCCTTAGGAGATCTTAAAATTTCCAGACCTAGAAAGTAACTTGCTGGGCCTAAATCTTTGATGGTAAACACATCATGCAAAAAACACTTGACCTCTGTAAGCGCTAATTCTGAATTACTAGTGAGTAGGATATCATCCATATAAACCAATAAAGCAACAAAAATAGAATTAACATCCTTAATAAAGAGACAATGGTCATAAGCACTTCGAAGAAAACCAAACTGCTATAATTTGGTAGTGAGTTCAATATTCCATTGTCGTGAGGCTTGTTTCAGACCATACAAATACTATTTTAATTTGCAAACCTATCCAGCAAGAGCTTTGGTGTAAGCCTCTGGTGGTTGCATGTAAACATCCTCATTAAGATACCCATGTAAAAAGGCATTGTTAACATCAAGTTGGTGTAACATCCAACCCTTAGAAGTAGCAAGAACTAGAAGAATCCTCACAGTGATAGGTTTAGCCATGGGAGAAAAACTATCAACATAATCCACACCTTCAACTTGATTATAACCTTTTGTGACTAACCTGGCCTTATATCGATTAACAGTGCCATCAGCATGTAATTTGACTTTGTATACCCATCTACTACCAATGGGCTTCACTTATTAAGGTAAATCAACAATCTCCCATGTATGATTATCCTCTAAAGCTTGAATCTCCTTTTGCATACCTGAATCCAAGCAACATCTATCTTTGCTTGATTATAGGATACTGGTTCTTGAATATTAGAAACATTAGCTAAAAAACACATGTATGCAGAATTGAAACATGAAGGTTTAATGAAAGGAAAAGTAGGTAGGATGTGTGGAGAAATATGGGTATAATTAAGGAAATAATCAGTCATCCAAACTGGTTTTTTTTGTGTCTTTAGGTCCATCAAGGAAGAACCACCTCTCCTTGATCAGTAACGAGAAGATTCCCTGCTTCAAGATCAGATTCTGGTTGTTGAGGATCAGGGGCAGTAATCATAGGAGTAGGAGTGTTATTGATCATAACTGAGGGTACTTTATCTTTAGATATGAGCAAAGGTACAGGTGTATGGCAAACTGGTATAGCATGATTCTTATATGGCATAATGGATTCATGAAAAATCACATCCCTCGAAGTCATGATGGTTTTGCTAGCCATATGATACAATTTATAAGCCTTTTAATTCATAACATATCCAATAAAAATACAATTGTGTGCTCTAGTATCAAATTTCAGTTTATGAGAAAAAACATTGGTAGCAAAACACAAAGATCCAAAGGTTCTTAGATGTTTATAGTCTAGAAGTTTATGAAAAAACATTTCATAAGGAGTTTTCCAAAATAACACTGATGAAGATAACCGGTTTATGAGGTTTGTGGCTGTTAACAAAGCCTCCCCCAAAAAATTTTTTGGTAGACCAGACTGGAAAAGTAGAGCAAGAGCTTGTTGCAGTAGATGCCTATGTTTCCTCTCAACGACTCCATTTTGCCGAGGAGTATAAACACAACTTCTCTGGTGTATAATCCCATTTTCAGCAAATAAATTTTGGCACTCTACACTTAAAAACTTAGATCCATTATCACATATAATCTTCTTAATACTGCTATTAAACTGATTTTGGGTGAGAAGGATGAAGTTTTGAAGAATAAGTTTGGTTTTGGATTTATGGTTCATAAGATAAGTCAATGTGCATCTAGTAAAATCATCTACCAAAGTTAGCATGTATTTTGCACCAGTAATAGCAGTGATACTATATGGTTCCCATATATCTACATGGATTAATTCAAAAGGTTGACAAGTGGTAGTTGAGCTAGTTGGAAAAGTGAGTCTGGTTTGTTTAGCAATAGGACATATTCACAAAAAATAGTTTCATTGAAAAGGATAGGTACATGATCCATTACATTTTGGGAAGGATGACCTAATCTCTTATGCCACAAAGAACAGTCGCCGTGTTTGCCTTTTGTATTAACAGAGGCATTATTATGAATGGAAAATGGCACAATGCCTTTATTACAAATTGCTACAATGACCTTTGGATCAAATGAATCATTGTCCAAGACATATAAACTTCCAATCACTTTTCCAATAGCAATCACTTTATCACTCAGCAGGTCCCGTAACTTGCAATGAGTAGGATAAAATGAGCAAGCAACATTTGCACACTTAGATAGCTGATTTACCGATAACAAATTATATTTGAACATTGGAGTGTATAGCACGTTTTGTATACCGAGTTACTCATGTAGTTTGACTTCACCAAGGATAGTTACATTCTTGATTGATGAATCAGGCAAGTAGACTTTGCAAGGTGGATTTAAGGTTTTAAAATGGCTAAAATGTTTCAAGTCTGCACACATATGTGATGAAGCACCTGAATCAATAATCCAAGCACCAGCATTCATACAATCAATTAAAGTGCAAGCATGTTGAAGGAGCGTACCTATAAAATCTATAAAATCTGAGAAATGAGTGACTGTATTTGCATGATGATCTGCTTCAGGTAGATGGTTATGTTTCATTAGCTTCATTAATTCTTGTTTTATAATCTCAGATAACAATTGTGCTCCAAAACTTTCTAGCACTACTTTTTTCTGCTTATCCATTGGTAAACCAATCATATTTGCATAACTTGATTGATTACCTTTCTTCTGTTTTGTTTCAACTCTTTAAACCACTTAGGATAACCATTCTTCTTGAAACACATTTCCACCAAGTGTCCACTAGCATGACAGTAGGTACAAAACCTATCTGCCTTATCAGACTTCTTAAAAAAAATTCTTCTTCTTCCCAACGTTCATTGATCCTTCTGCCATTGCAAGATCTAATATAGTAGAAATAAGGAAAAAATGAACCAGATTACAAAGATCTTTGCTCTGATACCATGAAGAGAAATAGCAATCACTATATGCTCTATAACTTGAGCACAAAACAGAGGAAACCAAAAGAAGAAGAAGTATAGAAGAAAATGAATACTTCACATAAATAGTGCCAAATACATCCACCTATTTATAGACTAACAAAGAAAAAAGAAAAAAAATGAAAAACTAAAAAAAACTAACAATTGTAGCTTATCCCATGCACAGGCGCGTAAAGAAAAGAAAAGAAATATGCACATCTGCGCAAGGGAGAATAGTGCCTATGCATAGCCACACATCCTTCTATCGTATCCCATGCACGGTCGTGCATGTCTTCTCTGCCCCCTCATTTTCATGGGCGTGCATGTCTTCATTTTCACTCATCAAACTGCACGGCCGCACATCCACAAATGCTTATCCATACACGGCCACTGCTTATTTCTTCATGATTAAGCTTGTTAAATTCTTCAATCACATCAGCTGAAGTTTTCTTACCAAACCTCACACAAAGGTCTTCAATGAATTTTTCCCATTTGATCACATATTGATGTGCTAGCCACCTTTGAAACCAGTTATTAGCCTTTTCTCCAAAAAGAATAGTAGCCATTTCTATTTTCTGCTCTTCTGGAACATTATAAAACTGGAAATACTTATGACATTTCCTCACAAAATTCCTTGGATTTTCTCTATCAAATATTTCTCCATCAAATGCTAGCAGCTCTATTTTTGGAATTTTCAATGGAAACAAGTCAGATCTGCTTTTATCATTACTCCCCTAGCCATTTTCCAAAGATTTGGGAGTATGAAAAATACCCTTTTTTAGATTGGAGAAAGCATCTAGAATAGGAATCATAGGTACTGGATCTTTTCCTTTTCTAGTAGTTGAGATTGCTTCTAGAACTTATTCTATCATTTTTGAAAATCGAGACTCCATTTCACTCATCTTCATATCTAGCTATTTCACTTGTTATGCATTCTCCTGATTGCTAGCTCCCTCTGCCATGTTACTAGTGTTCTTGTTCTTGTTTGGCGCCAGCTTATAAGTTTGGATAAGCTCTAGTGAATCAATAGAGGACATAAAGATCTAAAATCACCCCAGGAATGGGAAGCTCTGAATACCAGTTGTTACAACTCAGAGTTGAAGCAAAGAATTTTTAACAAAAAAGATTAGAAGAGATAGAGAAAAGAGACATCAAAATTGAAGAAGAAGGAGAAGAGAGGAAGAATAAGATAATATTAGAGAGAAAATAAAATTTGTATTCATTTGATGGCTATCATACATATCTCAAACAAAGTTTATATCTGAATATTCTCTCTCTTCACACAAAATGACAAAATGGAATAACAAACTTTTACTGCTATTGATACAGCCAAAAAAAAATGAATACAAAATGGAAATTGCAAATTGTAATTGATAGAAAATCTCTTAACAGTTGGCTAACAAACAGTTAACCAACTTATTCCAGCTCATATTTCCCATTTGCATTTAATCAAAAACCTCGTGTGCCATTTTTGCAACAGATTCCTCATTTGCTTCATCTCCTTGAGTAACCTTCTATGCTTCTGCCATTTGATCCTCATCTTCGATCGTTACACCTTACATAATCGATAAAGAGGCTTCTTCTAGATATTAGGCTTATTTTTGCATTTTGCTTATGATTTTTTTGTTTTATAAGAAGTACAATTCCTAATTAAAAAGATATTATTCAAATAATCAAATTTGAAACTTGTTTACAGTTTTTAATGCAAGAGTGCATTGGACTAACTTCTGGTGGTTATCCACCCATTGCTGATTTGTATTTTGTTATTTTTGATAAGTATGATCAAAACGGAGATGGGCTCTCATTTAATCAGATTTGTATCAAAAATGACCTAAATGTGCATTATAATATATACATTTCTTGTTTCCTTCAATTTCCCATGAGAGAATTAATTTATATTTTTTCTTCTTCATTTTCTTCAACAGTGTTATTGACCTTTAATATCTTCACTTTTAATAATTTAAGGGAAAAATCAACAAAAAAAAAGTTAAAAATAAAATTACACTATTTTGAACATTTTAAAAGCAGAAAACGTTGTTATATATTTAAAATATAATCTTAACGGGTAAAATATGGCAAAAAGAATATGGCTAAAAACATAAAAATAAGTTTATATAATCCGATATAAATTATTGCCACAAGACAAAAATAAATAAATAAATAAATAATCAATAATCAATACAATATCAATGGCCATTTCTGTTTTTGTTTGGAATACTTATCAATGGCCATAAATAAATAAATAAACACAAAGTTAAATTAATTTGGCCTTTTCCTCTCTATAAACAACTATTGGGTTGTATAACCCCAATTGCA
The DNA here is from genome assembly GCA_037975025.1 of Excoecaria agallocha. NCBI lineage: Eukaryota > Viridiplantae > Streptophyta > Magnoliopsida > Malpighiales > Euphorbiaceae > Excoecaria > Excoecaria agallocha. Next base: position 8,715,578 of record CM075816.1, read on the forward strand.
TTTCCAAGCACATTACAACGGAATGATTTGGCGGGTTGAATTGAATATTTCAAATTCACATTATGCAATTTTATGCCACTGCATGGATCTTTGGAGCTGCAATCAAATTTTATGGCAACCAGCGTGGCTAATGTTCCTCGAAGTCCCGAGTATACTACATCCTTTATTTTTATGCCGGATAACCATATTAATTTGAAAGAAAAAAAATAATAATAAGTGAGATGTACCCAATAATTAATATATTGTAAAAATTTATATATAGTGAAATAATTAATTACCTGGTTAGGACAATTTAAATTGTGAGGATAATAATTTTGATCAATAATAATAGGATTCTGGACATTGCGCATAATAGTACCTACAAATTTAACATTTTGTACAAATCCATTGCTTTCCCTTGCCCATGACTTGATTCTGAATCCATTTGTTGTATCAGCAAATATTGTCCTCCTAACTGTCACATTTTGAACTCCTTCCTCTTTAAGGTCCTTTCCTAGGCTTCCTATGCTGCACATCATAATTAATTATTAAGGAAATAGAATTAGGTTTCATAATGATCATTAGCATATAACTAAGAATTTATAATAAATAATGTGGGTGTAATTAAGATGAATTTATTACCTAATGCCATGGCCAGGGCCGCATCTAACTCCTTCAATCCAAAGATTGGTTGTGCCGGGGCCAATAGAAATGCAATCATCCCCAGTATGAATAGTAGAGTTAATGATTTCTACATTATTTGATAACTGAACATGTATTCCATCTGTGTTTGGACTGTTTCCATCAGCTATCACTTTTACATTCTCAACATATACATTGTTGCATCCATTGAACACAATGTGGAACATTTGGCTATTCAATGACAATAACCCTTTTATCTGTATGTTGTTGGAGTTTGTAAAGCTCAGACTCTGCAAATTCAACCATTTAATTTGTTATTTCAAATTTAAATACCTAAGTTATAATTAATGAATTATAGCATAATTAAAATGAGTGCTATAGCACCAGCAGGGCAATTGGTGGATTGGACTAATTTGCAAGCCCACAAGGATGATCCTCTAGCATCCACGGAACCACCCACAATAGAAACACCACAAACTCCTTCAAAGCTAAGCCAATTGCTATATTTACCAAGAATTTTATAATCTGAAGAAGCAGCAAGAGTTCTGTCAATCCGAATCGTAACAGAAGGGCTTTTGCAGTCACCACCATGTTGGAGAATGATTCAAAATTGTTTTAAAAAAATCTTGTCTTCTTTTATTGCATGTTTTTAGGTCTATTGAATTCAAGTTTTAGTGGATTTCTATCTATTGAATTAGTTTGTTAGCATCCTTTTTAGATTTTTTTGTTATTTACATTATTATAAATGTAAGTTTGAGAATTAATAAAATCATTCATATATCATTCTAGTTACCTTCTTTCCTCTACAAAAATTTGCTTTGTCTCTTCTATTAAAATCCAACATAATATCAGATCACCTTATGATCTTTAGGGGCCTATGAATATTTGAAACAAAGCAGCGCCATGGCATCCAGCAATACATCGACTCTTTCACCTCCAGTTTTTACTGGTGAAAATTATCAAATCTAAGCGATCAAAATGAAAGCTTGAAAAAAAAAATTGCCAATTCGCAACAGCAATGTCCATCATTAAATGACCTTTTTGCATCATGAATAATTGTTAGTGATGAGCATTCACAAAATTATTTGTGACGAAAATCGAAAAATCGCTAAATTTACGATGGAAAAAGCAACAGTCACGAAAAGGGATATAACCATCTCCAAATGAATTTTAAACTTAGTCGAATTCAAATTTATTACACATTAGAGAAATCTTTATTGTCGTGCATCTTTCGCTAAACATAATTTAATTTTTTCATTTTATATTTATTAATTTACGGCCTATATAATCAACAAATTAATTTATGATATACAAAATCACCATTTAAATTAATTTATTAATTTATTATATAAGCGAATCATAATTTAATTTATATAAATAAAAATTCTACAATACTATTAATTTAAAAAATATAATATCTCAAATCCTAATATAACTGCAACAAACATTCACAAGACAACAATGTACACATTACAAGAAAATTATGAAATAGCAACAGAATTTATTTTAGCAATAGAAATCAAATTTCATTGCTAAAATTGATGGAAGTTTTTAACTTTAGCAATAAAAATGGAAAATGGTTGTCTTCTGTTATTAAAAATGGAGGGAACTATAAATGCCAAAATTATACGATGAAATTTACCAACCGAAATGCAATTTCGTTGCTAATTATCAATGAAATATATTTTTTATTGCTAAATTAGCAACGGAATTTATTTTCTATTGCTAAAACAGTAATAAAATGTATTTTCGGTTGCTATTTTATCAACAGAAAATAAATTTCGTTGCTATTTTTATTTTTGCCGTAGGTATAAATAATTTCGTTTTTCCCTTTGTTCTTAATTTTTCCTCCTCCTCCTGCCGCACCTTCTTGCTGCTCTCTACCTCACCCTCACCCTCACCCTCTCCCTCTCCCTCTCCCCCTCCCTCGCACAGCCTAGATTTGATTGTTTAATAATTGCTTAACATTTTCGTTGCTGTAGAATGCAATTTTTATGTAACCTGCTTCTCTCTATTTGATTTTTAAGAAACCAATGGGAATTAAAACCTAATTAAAACTAACAATCCTTCACACTCTGCTCTACCGAAGCTGTTGATTCAGACCATTCACTCTCATTCGAACAAATAAAAAGTCAAATGGGTAGCTGAAATCCTTTATCTGATAATTTTACTGAGGATCTCCCAAGCTGACATCTCTTACAGGTAAAATCTAATCCTTTTTTCTTCATTTATTCTTTGATAATTGCCTTCTTGTTCTGGGTTTTAGAATTTGGGAATATGCGTTTCTCGGCATTAATTAGGAAAAAAAATTAGCTCAAAATCTAGTTTTAAATCTGAGCTTGTATAAATATCTAGCATTAATCTGTATTTTAATTTTTCTAGGTCCGATAGCCTTCGTCTTTTCCTCTTCTTCCATTAGATCTTTTGAATCTCGTCTGGTATGTATATATTATTCATTCTTCAAGATTTGATTAAGTTGTTCGCTTTTTTTCTTATACTGCATGTATGGGATACGTTTTCTGCTTCTTCTTCTTCCTGGATTTGGAATTTTTTGGATATTTAACTTGTGGGTTCTGGCTTTTATGATATGCTCTTTATCAAATTTGAGTCTATTATGCTTATTTTGTGCATGGGTTGTGAATGACTGAGCTAATTTACTTCGTTTGGTTCCCGAAGTGAAGCAGATCTAGAGAGAGAGTGAAGCTATGGTAGGTTACAGAGTTGAAGATGACTACGATTACCCTTTTAAGGTTGTGCTGATCGGTGATTCAGGTAGTGACTGTTATATTTGTAGAAATGCTACATATTTGAAGAATAAATGAGATGCACATTGAATGGCATCTAGGTATATATTTGTCATCTTTTGATTCCTTTTGATATGTACACAAGTAATCTATTTCTTCTAGTTTGCATGCTTCTTTTAATTTTCAATGCTCAGGTAAACATTAATTAATAAAAAGCAATCTAAATGGTAATATTTAGTTTTAATTTGACTCGGGTCTAGAATCAAATCTGATTATTGAGGTTCAGGGGAATAGTTGTTTGTCGTTACTAGAGCAATGGGGAACCAAAAAGTGATTTTGATTTAACTAGATGCTGGAACTGAGAATATCGATTACCATTCCAGTTATTGACTGCTGTGTTTGAGTTATCTATTTTTATTCTTTTATCTTTTGTGTGTGTGTATCTCTCTCTCAAGTAATATTAAAAGATTGACTTCTACTGTATGTTTGACATTGTAACTGTATGATGTTGTTTGAATTTTTATTTGTAGAAGAAGCACATTCTTTGGAAGTCAAAAACATTTTGTACAAGGGAAAGTCAGAGTACCAAGAGATCTTAGTTTTTGACGTATGGACATATCTTCGTGGACTTGACAATTTTCATGGCTACTGTTTTATTCTTTTCCTTTACATGGGTATATATACCATATTTTTTTTGTTATATTAGTTTTGCTGCTTTTATTTTTCTTCTCTATGGCACGTCTTATTCAGATCCTGCATAATGATGATCCAAAAGAAATGTATAAGGTATTTGATGTATTATGTATGTGCATGAGTTGTATTTTTGGTAGTCAGATTGTTATTATATTGCTTGAGTTCTATGTCAATTTTGGTATATTGATTTCTTTCTTGAATTGACTTGTGTAACTAGATGTGAATTTATGTGCTCTGCATTTTAGTTTAAAAGGCTTTATCATCTTCTGTTAAATATTACAGATCATATGTACAGTGAGAAAGCAGATCATGACTGGAGGACTCGAACGTTTACCCTTTATCGTTCCTCCTCTGATGTTTTCTTCTCTCAAGGTCTGCTTCTGCATATAACTATTATGTTTGAGATGAATAAATCCCTGTTGTGGTTTTAGTTAACATAGTCATCCCTTTGTAATGCTCAGTCATCATATGGTCAATTGTTATTTATCAGCAATGATAGTATGCATGATAATTGGCATTTTAGTCAGTAATTCCTTGCAAGTGATGGTCTTGAAAAACAAAATCTGAAGGTTTATTTGCTGGGGATGGATATAATTCCTGTCTTGCAGCAATGTAGTTGTATCATCTATTAGTATATCTAAAAAGAGACATATTCATTTTCCATAAGTAATTCACATGAATATTTTTGGTTTAAATATTTTCACTTGACAACATAATTATTCATGAGATTAAATTTCTTTTTATTTTCTTTTTAACCAATTGGGTATGCGTGAAGATACTAAATTTATGAGTTGTATATGTGTTTATATATTTCAAATTACTTATTACTCCCTCTGTCAATTGAGAGATCACTGGATTGGTTCATTGTGCTTCTTGCACAAAAATCTAATATTTCATTAAACAAAACTCGAAGCCAAATCGGTTTCAACAAGAGATTCATTGCAGGCTTTAGGGAACCATATTCCTCTCGAGACAATCATCCTCTTACTCACCAGAATCTGCAGATTCTAGATTTTCCTCATACTGTCTTTGCATTGCTGAATGACACCCATTGCTTGTTGCATTTTATTTATTTATCGTCTACTGCATAACATTTAGAGGAGACGATTCTTATAGAATGATCGCATCTCGAATTGCCATGAACAGCAATCTTGATACCTATAATTGGAAGATTTTCAAAATAACTAATATTCTTTCAAGTGGAAAATTTCAACTCTGAAAACATATCTCTCTACTTGATCTCTTTAGAAAAACTAGCTCATATAAAACGTGTGCCAAGAGGGGGGAACCTCGAGAAGATGAATACCAAAAGGGAAATTATACAACAATTTGAAGAGAAAATCCGCTGAGAAATGTTTGTTAGTACATATGAAATATGATGATAAGTTGAATTTATATAGGCATAATGAGACTAAATATTGAATCAACTTGGATACAAGAAGATCATTCAAGATTATAATATAAGAATTTTTTAGAAACATGTAGCTATAAATATACATTTTGAATGATACGTTTCTATATGCGATGTCAAATTATTTCCTTTCATAGAAAATCAGGATACACAATACCATCAATTTGCACGAGAGCATTAAAAGTCGAATTAGCTCGACCAAATACAAGAAGATCATTTGAGATTATATACTACAAGAACTTTTAGTAAATAAATATTTATAAGTAAATATTTTAATGGATATGCTTCTATATACCAGATCAAATTTAGATATGCAATTATATTATTTCATAGAAAAGTTAGATATACAATTACAATCGTTGCACATCGATACACAAACCGTTCGATTAGTCAAAAAAGATATCAATAGTTAGGAATAATGCAAAGTCTATTGATCTCTTTCTCTCACCGTCAAAATTAGAAAGATATAATTCAAATCCTAACCTTATTAAATATGGGTTTTTTTAAAACAAACAAACCAACAATCTATTTATATAAAAGTATAAATAAGAGAAAAATCTTTTAGATAAATATAGCATTAATAAAACCTGAAATTACATATATACTTAATCATCCAAATTTAACTTTGTTCAATTCTATAGGCCCAACCAAAGCCCCTGGATGGGTCATGAAATCCATTTCTAAATTGTTTTTTAAATATAAATTCCTTGATCAAATCCAACTCTCAATTTTTTTTAAATATAATTTTCATTTGGATTATTATTAACCTCACAAATGCTCTTTCATAATGAAAAAAAAAATTGAAATTTAGTAAAAATTACAAATTGAAACTTAAATTATGTACCAATTAACAATTTAGAAAAATTTTATAAAGCAAAAAGAACATTGTTTTAAGAATTTTTTTTTTTTGTTAATCAGCCCAAACATAAAATCTGAAAACTAAAATTTGTTAAAAAAATCATAAATCAAAATCGAAATAAATTAGTTGAATTAAATTCATTTGAATCGATTTTCAATTATAAACCGAATCGTGTTCACCACCACATGGCATATTGGACAGATAAATTTGTTCCAATTAATCAACTATATTCTTTATTTATTTATAATTAAAAAATAATTAAATAAAATAATTTTAAGAAAAAAAGACCGATATTATTTTATTATTAATTTAAACAAATGCTTAAAAATTAAAGAAAAATTAAAAGTGTAAAATCATATGAAAGTGACTAAATTATCATTTGATCATTATTTATAGGGAAAATAATAAAAGAAATTTAATGATTCCGAAATTCGAAGATGTCCCTGCAAACAATGAAGCAGCACTGATGAAGGCTGTTTCAAAGCAACCAGTATCCGTTGCAATCGATGCTAGTGGTTTCGAGTTTCAGTTCTATTCAAGTGGAATATTTACAGGAGCATGTGGAACTGAACTAGATCATGGAGTTGCAGCTGTTGGGTATGGAAGCAATGGGAAGAACTACTGGCTAGTGAAGAATTCATGGGGGACACAATGGGGAGAAGAAGGCTACATAAGAATGCAAAAGGACATTGATGCTAAGGAAGGCCTTTGTGGCATTGCAATGCAAGCATCTTACCCCACTGCTTGAACATCAAGATGACAGGGAAAAAAAAATGCATCTTATTAATATATATATAGTATGGTTTTAATGCTTGTTTGTCATATATAGTTCCCATGTTCAATTATATTGGCTGCTTGTAACCTTTGGAATTATCTGTACAGTCCTCGAATGAGATAATTAACATGCTTGTATATCTTAAATTATTGTAAAAAATTTCTGTTTTGATGTATATGTTACTCAGTTTTCAGCTTTATAGGTCCCAAAAGACACTCAAGAGGAGGGGTGAATTGGATATCTTAAAATTTTCTAGCCAAATTTTTAATGAAACATAATCGTATGAAAGTATAGAATTCTGATAGATTTTCTAACAGAAAATCTAAATATGCAAGGTAATAAGAATAACAAATTTTTGCAAGTTCTTTTTTCAATATAAAATCTTTATAGTTATTCTGAAATTGTGTATTAGATTTGTTATGAATATTTCAGAAATTCGTTTTACAGAATTTTGAAAACACCAATTCCAGAATATATATAAAAAATGTATAAGATAGAGAATAGAGTAGAAAAACAGAGCACACACAAAATTTATAGTGGTTCAACCTCTTTGCCTACCTCCACTCCTCAAGAATTACTTTTGAGTTTTTTTCTCCACTCTTAACTCTTTTAAGAGCAAGAGTCAAAGTTAATATACAATCCTATATATATCTACCCACAATCTTTTTCTCATAGTAAAAGATTAAAATACTTACTAGAATTTTTTCTTAGGTTCTAGCCAACCCAACTCACAATTTTTTTAATGGAATTTCCTCACTAGAGATTACAATAAAAATTATAATCAATTGAGGATAATATGTAAAGATGAAATGCAAAGATGGAAAGTGATATTTAAAAATGTAAGCTTTCTCTTAAGAGTAGACATTCTCTCCAAAATTATATCTAACATTCTAATGAGTCTACTACAACTTATATTTATAGTCAAAAACTTAGTTTTAAGTGTAGAAACTCAAATATAGCCGTTTATGACCGTTGAGAATAAGAACAGACGATTCTACCCTCAACTAGCCATTATTTTATCCTGTAGTGCAAAGCAGATTTTCGTTCAGAAATCTATCCAGATTTCTAATTCAATTTCTAATGACACAAATTTTTGACGAACCAAATTCTGAACCATTTTATAACAGAATCCAGTTTTGACTTGAAAACTTATTTTATGATATCAAAACATTTTTATGCAATTTTTAAAACTTATAATATGTATGCATGAGTGATAATTTGATCCTCAATTTGATTTCATATTTTAATATTTTAAATTCCTATATACTAAGACAATCTTCAAATATATCTTCTTGTATATCCATATCTTGAAATATTATGATCTTCATTTCTTGATATTTGCATTAGAATGATATGTAGAATTTCTTACAGAAAGATGTTTAGAATAGAATTCACACTAGAGTTTATTTAAGGTTTGATAATCATCAAAATTAGGATGTAGCCTTGAACCAACAAGCTTCTTTTCAAATTCTTTCATATCACAATATTAATGTTGGAGTTTCAAAACACACAAGACGAAACAAAAATAATATACGAGAAAAGGACAACCAAACAACTTTGCTCCGTTCTTCTGCAAATTTTATACATAGGGCTGCTTATGTAGCAGCAAGTTATAAGGCACATCAAAAATCTAAGCTAATAACCTAAAGCTAGAAATCTATTGAACCATGCTCTTCAAATGATGAACATATAACTGTAGCAAATATACTTTGACAGTAAGAACCACAATCTTGAATATCTAAGAAAAATCCCATCGCTTCAAAGCATATAAAGGAATAGAATTCTAAGAGTAAAGAAATCTCTTAAGAAACAAATAAAGAATGAAGAATTATAAGCTCTTTTATCTATATATATTTTCTGCTTTTGCCACTCCTGTTGCTTTAGGAAGATTCTAGTCTTAGTGTGCTGGACCAATTATTTGTTTTCTCTTTCATTCAGTCTGGCTATTCTTTCCTGTAAATTATATGTAGAGCTACAGCTATGTTCTTTAGCCTTTGTTTGAAATTGAATTTATTTTAGCCTTTGTTTGGATGGACGTAGATGGAGGTAGATGGAAGTAGAGTAGATTAGAGTAACTCAGTTACTCTGTTTGTTTTGTAAAAATTGTAGAGTAGATTAGAGTAACTAGTTACTTTATATCCTTAAAAAAAGTTGCTCTCAATTTGGGAGTAGATGGGAGTAACTCCATATTTACTCTAAAATTTTAAAGAGTTACTCTCATCTACTCACATCTACTCTATATTTATTTTAGATTTGCCAAACAAGAAAGAGTAAATAAGAGTTACTCCCATCTACTCTACTCTCATTTACTCCCATCTACTCTACTCTCATCTACCCCCATCTACTCCCATCCGAACAATGAAAAAAATGAGAGTACTTTTTATTGTTTAATTAACCTAAAATAAATATAGAGTAAATCATAATTCTAGGAAAAGAAATGTATATATATTTAGGATTCTTTCACAAATGCCACAAAAGAATACACATTTCATATTTGTACTCTCTTATTTCCATATTTCTTAAATATTATTTTTTAAATTTTTTATTTCATAATTACGTATAATTTTTTAAATTTTCATTTTGTAAAAATGTCTCATCCTGATTACAAATGATTTTTGAATGATTATAGCATTTGTTACCAATGTTTTTTTAAAGATCATGACATTTAGAAAGAAGTTAAAAGCTAATTTCAAATTTAAGAAGATCCGGAATGAAAAAATTATGGATGGGATTAATGAAAACCTCAGTTTTCATTTTATTGGTACGAGCAGCAAGAGAACAAGTATCATAAACTTATGAATAAAAACAACAATTAGCTTTCAGCTATATATATATATATATATATATATATATATATATATATATATATATATATATATATATATATATTTGAATAATAAGCCCCAATCCTTTCTCTTCTTAAGTAGCAAATTTTTGAAGAAATCAAACACCGAATCAGAACCAAGAAAGACGCTAAGATAGCGCCAAATAGAAGCAGCAAATGGGCAATTAAAAAAGATATGCTCATGATCTTCAAGGCCCCCACATCGAACCAAGAAGAATCAATGTTTACACCTTACGCAGAAAAAAATCGATTTACAAAGAAGGAAGCCATGCATTACTTTCCAATTGAAATCTTTAAGCTTTAGAGGCAAAGACATTTTCCACGTAATACCATAGGGCATCAAGATTATTATGCAGGAAATCAGCAATAATGACAGTATAGTTAACCTTTAAAGCTTGCCAAGTCCATTAGAAAAAATGTAGTATAATTATTTTTCTTTTTCATAGGGGCTAATGACGAAATAAAGTCTCCATTTTCAGGCAGCTGGAGTAGAAAAAACGCTCATCGCTTTCCAATTTTTATCAATCAATTGAAAACAAAAAGAAAAACAAAGAAAATACAGTGTATTGAATTTCGTCAAAAGAAAATATATTGTATTTTATTTATGTACAAAAAGTAAATACACTGTATTTTAGTCAAAAGAAAATATAATGTATTGAGTTTTGTCAAAAGAAAATATACTGTATTTATTTATATACAAAAGTAAATACACTATATTTTAGTCAAAAGAAAAGAAAATACAATATATTGAATTTTGTATATTGAGTTTTGTCTAAAAGAAAATACGTTGTATTTATTTTTATACAAAAGTAAATACCCTATTTATTTATATACAAAAGTAAATACATTATATTTTAGTCAAAAGAAAAGAAAATACAGTGTCACTACAAGAAAATGTAAAAATAGCAACGGAATTGATTCCGTTTCTAAAATAGCAACGAATATCCAATTCTGTTGCTAAATATTTTTTTTTGCTAAAATTAGTTAAACATTGTAGATTTAGCAACGGAAATATATTTGGTTATATTCCATCGCTAAAAATGAAGGAAATTTTTAATGCCAAAATTTAGCAACGGAATTAATATACCGTTGCTAAATAAGGCGCAAACAGATAGCGAAAAAATTTTGGAACAAAAATAGCAACGGAATTAAATTTTCGTTGCTAATTTAGCAACAGAATTTAATATCCATTGCTATTTTAGCAACGAAAAATAATTCGGTTGCTAAATAATCAGGGTTAAAAAAATTCAGTTCCGAATTAGCAACGGAATAGGATTTTCGTTGCTAATTTTCATTTTCAATGGAAAATTGCAACGGAATTTATTTTCCATTGCCAATTTACATTTTCAATGAAAAATAGCAACAGAATTGGATTTTCGTTGCTAATTTTTATTTTCAATTAAAATAGTCAAACTTTTCAAATATTTATTTTTTTATACATTAATTTGATAATTAGTTAAACTTTTTTAATTAATTTAATTTTAATTTTTTCTTTCTTAATTTTTTGGAATTTTTCTTTCTTAATTTTTTTGGAATCAAATTATTATTATTATTATTATTATTATTATTATTATTATTATTATTATTATTATTATTATTATTATTATTATTATTATTATTATTATTATTATTATATAATCATGATATCTCTAGTGTTCCTAGAATTCTTTAGATAGGAAAAAATAAATCAACTTATTTAAATATAATTCAACAATTAATTTCTAAAATGTTATAAAAAGATAATAATATTTGGATTTACTTATCAATATGACACATATTTTTTTATTAGAAATACTGCAACACATACTTTTTGTTTTTATAATTATAAATTATCTTGAAGAGTCTTAACAAATAGAAAGAAATGAGGAGGAGAGGGAGATCGGGAATAGAGAGGGGAAGGAGGCTCTGCCAATCTGCCACTCTCCTCATCACCGATCAACAACATTACTCCGATCATCGTAGCCTCTCCATCATTTATGGTGTTCATACCCATAAATTGGTGTCACATGATTCTTCCCTCTCGATTTCTTCTTCATGGCGAAAACTATTTCTTCTTGTTCCAGCGGTGGACAGTGATGATTGGGTTCATGACCATCACTGGAGAACTTCCAGCGATGAAGTGAACCTTTCAGTGTCCACCGCTCCTCCCCACTCACAGACATCAGATAGATCGGCCACCATGGAGCGAGATGTTTCAACTCAGATTTCAACGAACGATGGCATTATTGGGGCGTATGAATGTCTCCTGGAAGCTACCTGTGGCTCTAGCTACCACCAAGCAGCTTCGGTTCGTCTCCGGTGAAGCTCCGATGATGGGTCTGGCGAGCACATGCATAGGTAGATTAAAGCAAATTCGACTAATAGGTATGAAAATTATATCTGAACCTGAAATTGTATGTGTTGGTTTAATATAGGATTTAAATAAGTGTTTTATGTTGCTTTTATCTAATTTTGAGGATGTTTTCTTTTATGGGTCATTCTGTATTTTGTTTATGAGGCTTTCTTTGGTGGAAGTATTTTTCTGGCTAGAATTGTTCTATAGTTGATAGGATGTTCATAGGATTTGGCAAATTCTGTAGGCTAGAATGTGAAGATTATGGTGGTGCTTTTGTTAAAAGTAGTTTTTTTTTGTGTAAGTTATTGGAAGGCATTCTCTGTGTAAACGAAATTTGTTGTTCTTTTATTTAATGAAGCAAAAAAAAAATGGAATTGTTTACTCTATATACTGATTGGAAAATCATTAAAGAGCATTATACTAATTGGATTACATTGTTGTGCTGGCTTGATTTGATTGTGTTTTACCTTAAATCACCCTGTTTATTTCATATCGTATTTGGCTACATCGATGGTTTGGAATTGTTTTTATTTTTTATTTACCTTTTAAGTGTTTATCTGAGAAAAAAAATTAGTTAACAGGATGATGTTTATTTTGCACATGAGAAATTAAAGTCAATCTGAGTTTTTGACAACTTTGACAATATAATTTTTTTATTATATTTCCTCTTAAAGTTGTTGAAATCAATGAAAATTGTGCGGTAGTTTCTCTATCAAATTTGATTGTGTTGTATGACATAATTCAGCATGCAGCTAATGGATTTGATTTCTAGATAAATGCTCATTGGTGGCTAAGCAAGACTGTTATTTTTAGGGGCTATACTAATGTTATAAACTTGACCAAATTCTCACGCTATCTTTTGACAGCAATTATTAGTTTAATTTTTATTCTCATTCTCTCTCTTATTTCATTATCTGTGTCCTCAATAGCTTGTATATCATGATCAGGATGCATAATTATTGAATTTTATTTATTTATTTTGTTAATACTAAAGGAGCTTCATGAAGTCGAGGACAAGTGTTGCTCTTCAAATGCAACAGTTTGTAGGTGAAGAAAATAATGACTTTGGACTATTTAAGATCCCTACAACCAGAAAAGGTTCTACTTAATCTTTAATTATTCTCATGTTGTTTTGCTTTTGAAGCTATTTAATTTTTGGTTTTGCTTTGTTTTTAAATTACCAAACATTTGCCTGTAATGATGTGTTATATATATATTTGATTACCTAGAGCTACTGACCTTAAGCTGATGAACATGAGCATCTTTATTTGGTTGGTTCCATGCCTTTTTAGTTTACTGTAAGGCCCTGATAAAAAAATAAAAAAAAGAAGCTAGAATTTGAATAATTTTGAACCAATTAACTCAAAATCGTAAATATTAATTCTACCACTTATGATGGTTCGAACTATAGCTAGTAGAGTAATGTCAGTATAGGAGTCCCCTGTTATATTAGGATTGGTTTTTTTTTTTAATTAGTATGACTGGTATCAAATTGATAGACTTTAGATATTGAGGATTGGTATTGTTGACTCGCAAAGAAATCGATATTTAAGAAAAAGTTTGCACAGTCATAAAACTTAATTACTTTTAGAAAATCTAAGAATCACACCAACTCAAAATGACAAAAATTTGACATAGGTGTACCGTTTATTGACACTAAATAGTTTCAAATTAATATTTCTTTTTACAAGATAAGCCCAAAACTAATTCCCAGTCATCCAGACAACACAGGGAATAAAGACATATATTAAAATTCATCTATGTCAAACTTATTTGTAGCAAGTTAAGAAAAAAATTGAAAAAAAAATAACAAAATATATTTCTAGCCCCAGCTGGGACTGATTTTATCAAGAATTCAAAAAAGAAGATAAATGGAAATTCACAAGATGAAGATGCTAATGTAAGACATATACATGTCTATTTATACCTTTTAATGTATCTGTTAGAACATGGTTAACACTTAACAAACAACATATGTTTTGGGAAGAAGGATGGTATCACCAAATAAAGAATATACAAAAATTGAAGAGTGAACAGTTATTTGACAATTAATTAGACATATACATTAAAGTAACAAATCAATTTTCTAAAGGCTTTTACGTAGCACATTGGAAATGGAATGGGAATAAAATATGATGTAAAACCTTGGAAGCTGATTCAAAACTTATAAATAAAATAATTAGAAGGATTTATTTGTCATACTAAAATTGCTCTTATTTATAGTTTAATTAATAGTTTAATTTTTGAAACTGTTGTTGTTATTCTTATTACATAATTATTCAGTAGCCACTTTTGTAATTCTTTTATATCTGGAAGCTTGATGTCCATAATATGTTAATGTTATTGGAACTGAGAAATATAGCTTGCGCTCCAACATTAAGACAGTTTAAAGAAAAAAGATGAAAATTATTGGAGGCAATGAGTTTGGAGAATCTGCTGAGTCTTGAGATTTATATGCAACTTGAATATGATCATTAGTTTTAACTTTTAAGCATAGTACATTTTGTTTAATAGCATGAAATACAGTGTTTAACTTTATATTTGACAGATTACACGAATATATTCATGGATCAATCATTGATGGATTTGATACCAAAATCAGTATAGTTCACTCAGTTGTATGTGAAGTTTACATTTATTCCCAGGCATGCAATCTCTCAAACTTTCTACCTTGTCATTCATGGGTTTCTGGTACTAAAAAATTGTTATAATTGTTAGTAACGGATTAGCGACGGACAGTACCGTCGTTAATATTTTTACTTATGGGTTAATTTAGCAGCGGAATCTAAATTTTCGTTGCTAAATTTAGCAACGATAATTTATATTCCGTTGTTAAAATTGATCAATTCACCAAATCATGCATTGTTAAATTTAGCAACGGAATTCAATTTTTTGTTGCTAAATTTAGCAACGGAATAAATTTTCCATTGTTAAAAATAGCAACTGCTGAATTGGCAACTAAAATTTTCGTTGCTAATTTTCGTTGCTATTTTTTATTAGCAATGGAAAATTGACATTTTTCGTTGCTAAATTGCAATTTTCTTGTAGTGTGTATTGAGTTTCATCAAAAAGACAATACACTGTATTTTATTTATATACAAAAAGTAAATTCACTATATTTTAGTCAAAAGAAAAAATAATTTATTCAGTTTCGTCAAAAAAATATATACTGTATTTATCTATGTATAAAAGTAAATATATTATATTTTAGTCAAAAGAAAAGAAAATACAGTGTATCGAGTTTTCTAAAAAGAAAATACACTATATTTATTTAGTATAAAAATAAATATACTGTATTTTAGATTTTATTAAATTTAATAAAAAGTATTTTCGGTTTGTATTAAAAGCTAATATAATGTATTTAGTTCAGATTCAAAAATTAATACATGTATTTAGTTTTTATAAACTTTAATACAGTGTATTGAGTTTTGTGAAAAGAAAATACTGTGTATTTATTTTTGGTAAAATAAAATACAGTATATTGAGTTTTGACAAAAGATAATACACTCTATTTGTTTCATGTACAAAGGACAATACATTGTATTCTTTTATTTAAAAAAAAAAATCTTTTATTGGATATATTAGACAGCTGCCAACCCACTAAAAAATTAAACTTGTAATTCATAATTTCTGGTTTATAGGACACTGATGAGGACAAAAAGATTAATTAAGTTTTCATTATACTAATGGTTACTCTTTTGAAATATTTGTAACTTCACTAATGCATAGTTTATAGTGTTTTGTATAGGAAATTATGTACGAGGATTTCCTTCTGAAACTCAAGCTTTGCAAAGGTGAAGAGAAATATTGATGGTGAAGAAATTAAAATCATAGCATCTTGTGTCAAAGAGTTTTGATCTGAAAATCTGTATTTCCTTGTTTTTTTATTGACTTTGGGGATGTTGGATTGTTGTTAGCTGAGAAACGACGAGGATTACAGGTTACTGTTGTTACTTGACAACTGGATGAAAGAAAATCTCATATGACAAGACATATAATTAAACATTAAATGCCCCTAATTTTTTTTATTTTATTTTTGAGAATAATTGAATGCATCGAATTAATCCATGTTACAAGGTTTGTAACCCTTTTTTTCTTGCTCAAAACAAATCACATTAAACTATAAAACCTTTCCTGTATAACAATGTACTACCAAACCATCAAAGAGCAAACTGTATTTTATTAGCAAAGTTAATTCAGATTTTTGATTGACAAATCCATCAAAGAGAGTTCAAAAGGCCTTGCTGTACAGGTAACTTGTCTCATGATCAAATGAAGAAGACAAGAACCTAGCATTTTTGTGCCTTCCTTCATCTAGATTATGCCTTCTGCCACTTTTTTTCTTGGAACCAGTTTGCTCTTTGGTTTCAACTTTAACTCAGGTCAAAACTTGTAATTTGGATCTCTTATGCGTGCTTGTATATCTTTGAAGAACCGCATATTCAATCTTTTAGGTCATCCCTATCTAAGCTCCTCATACTCTGGTCCTATTAGAATGTCAGTATCACTCATGACTTCCTATACATTAGTATAACAACAATCTGGTCCTTTTTTTCAATTTTTTTAAGACATTCTCAATAGCAAGTTTCCTGGCCTAATTCCCTGGTGACAACTCTTCTGGTTAGCTTTCAGCTTTTAATAGTTCTGAAGAGAATCCTCCAGTGGTGGTACAGCCGGCATGGAGATCAACTAAGGCAGCCTCCTGGGATTCCTCCGTTTTTTTTTCTTTTTCTTCTTGTCGATTTTTGGAATGGGGTAGTTTTGAAATAAACATATTCAAATAAATGAAATAGGGTATTTTTGAAAGTTAAAAATGCAATTCTAAAAGTGTAAAAAATGTATAGAGCAATTTTGAAAACAAAACAAAAAAGTATGGTAAATGATGTAATTTCCTCTATATATTTTTTATTTTAACATTTATACCCTTATAATTTACAAAAATAAATATACATCCTCACTTTTTACTTTGTTGCCAACCTATTCTTTTTTTCAGTTCATCTATTCTCTCTTCTCTTAAATCAGCAAATTTCCACATTTTTTCTTATCATCTCCACTCAATTCCATATGCCACAAGAAAAAAAAAAAAAAAAAATTGAAGAACATTGGAAAATTTAACTATGGGTATTTCGAATTCCTCAAGCCCAATTTGGATCCCGTATTTTCTTCTCCATATTCCTTTTCTTGGTTCATCTTTTCTCTCCTCTTAAATCAGCAAATTTCGACATTTTTCTTATCATCTCCACTCGATTCAATTTGCCACAGAAATTTTGAAAACATTTGAAGATTTAATTATGGGTATTTCGGTTTCCTCAAGCCGGATTTGGATCCTATATTTTCTTCTACATTTTCACCTAATACGATGCATTTTCATATATATATATATATATATATATATATATATATATATATTCAAATCCTATTCCTCAAGATCAGTTTATGGTGGCTATGAAGATGGCCAGCTTATTACTTATAGGGGCAATTTTGATATTTCAACCTTTTACTCTACCGTGCTTTTCCACCAAATTAGATGGAAATATTTTGGGTATGGAGAATAAATTAAAAAAATAAAAATTTTTCATTTACTCTGTATTTTTTTGCAATTCAAAATAGGATAAATTTAACTTACTCTACTTTAATTATTCCCAATTCCTTCCAATTTTACTGATCTAAACAAAGGCTTAATGCGAAATAATATTCCACTATATTTCTTCTCCTCTTAAGAGTTTTTATTGAGATTTAGCAAATTTGTTCATGGCATCAAAGAGATGTTACGATTCAGATAAATCGCTTCATTGTTGTTAAGTGAATCACTTATTGCTGATATTATTATTCGTCGCTTTCACTACAAAATGGAAGCCGGCAAAGTTAACAGTACTGGAGCCAGTGCTGAATTTAAGGGAGACAATGAGGCGCTTGCCAATTTCACTTTTCCCCCATGGTTTTTAATTTTTTTGCCCCTTTATATATATATATGTATTTTTTCCCCTTTAAAATGCATAATAAGTTAAATTATGACCTAATAAAATTGAGTTTTAAGTAACCTTAACCCATTTTAGTTTTAATTAAAATGAAAAGAAGTCCAAATTGAATAATTATATATATAAGCCTAAATTTTAATTACAACTAAGGCCCAAAACTTAATAAGATATGTCTTTACTTTTAGTTTTAGCTTAATGTGTAAAAATGTCCTTAATGTTTACCAAACAAAAATAATTTTATTCCTAATATTTAGTTACATATAATATTATTTTTAAAGTTACGAAAATGGTGTAATTTTTTCTTTAAAATAATAGAACCGTTAGTTTGATCATATTCCGTCAAAATGATGTAATATATTTACGTCGGCGGTCAAAAGACAGAATACGATCAAACTAACGGTCTTGTTACTTGAAAGGCAAAATTGCACCATTTTAATAATTTTAGAGATAATATTGTACGTAACTAAATATGAGCGAGCAAAATTACTCTTTTTGGTAAATATTAAGGGCATTTTTGCATATTTGACCTTTAGGTTTAGACCATCTGCAGTGGCGTGATTGTTCGTCCCTTATGACAAATGTGACATCAATTTTGCTCAATCTTTCCTTGATGGAGAGATTGAAAATTAAGAGACGAGTCTCTCTAGTGGGAGACGAGGAGACAGATCTCTCGTTATTGAGATCTATTGAATTTGAGATATTTGGCATTTTAGAAAAAAAAAAATTACATAAGGGCAAAATTCAATTGTAATTCATTATTTTGTATTTTATTTTTAACGGTCAAAAAAATAACCTTTTTGCCTTTTATTTTATTTATTTAGTTTTCAAGTAGAGTACACGTACATTATTTTATTAAAAAAATATAGTTGTTCAAAACGGATTAGGTGGGTTAATTTATTTTATTTATATAGTTTTAACGGTCAAACAGAGTACATGTTCTTTGTTTTATTCAATTAATGTTAATTATTATTAATAAATATTATTTATATATAATATTAGTTAATATTCATTTAATTACTTTTAATAGTATGTAGGCTTTTATAAAAGATCAAAAGAGAAAATATTGGAGTGAAAAGTATATCTTTTAGTCTCCAATAATATGACACTTATATGCACAATAGAGACTTGACTGAGTTTTTCCTATTGTGGATGGTCTGAGTTCTCTTTATTTGTATCATGCTCCCCCCTAAAATTATTTTCAAGATACGCCTCTGACTGTAATAGACGGATCTGAAACTAGGGCTAATGTTCAAGGTAATGCAAGGGTCAAGAAAAACTCTATGCAGTTGCACTCTTTAGATAATTCTAGAGTTCAATTTGTTACTACCCCATTAACTCCTAGTTATTACAAAATCTAGAGCAGGACAGTGCGTATTGCATTAAAGGCTAAAACCAAGCTAGGTTTTGTGGATGGAACTTGCAAAGAACCAGTTCTAAATGACATATAACTATGATGATTGGAGCATATTACTGCGAATTCGATCGTTATTTCTTAGATTTTGAGCTCCATGTCTAAAGATCTTATAAAAAAATTCATCTACACACTTACTACTGGGCAACTTTGGCTAAAACTAGAAGAAAAGTATGGTGAATGCAATGGGCCTCAGATCTATCAATTGAAGAGACAGATCATGGTAACAATAATATGGCAACTTATTCTAATAACCTGAAGAAACTATGAGATGAATTGAACTGTTTGGAACCAGTACCTAAATGCATTTGTAATGGGAGTACCTGTGGACTTACAAAGAATATTGATGGTATAAATGAATATAATAGAGTTCTGCAATTTTTTATGGGACTTAATGAAACCCTTGATGCTCTAAGAGGACAAATACTAGTAATAGATCCTTTATCTAGTATTAACAGAGCCTACTCAATAATTACAAGTGTTGAAAGGAAGAGGCAGGTGCAAATGAACTTTGACGAGAACACAAAAGCTAGTGTTATGCTAACTAAGGTAAGAAATCAATCAAGAAACAAAGGGAGCTACAGGAAGAAAAAAGGAACCAGGAAACGAGACAAATTTGATAGGTTCTATAGTCATTATAATACATTTGCTAAACCACACAAGGAATGTAAATCTACAGCTATACAATATTTGTAACACTCTGTAATGGCCCACGTATCGGGTTATTTAGAAATAGTATTTTTCGATGGTAAATAGTGAGACAAAGGTGAATAGTACTTTTCAGAGTCGGAAAATATTTTATTTAACAATTTAAAAGAGCAAGTCAGCAAGAGCACGCGGATGCAATTTGGAATGAAAATGATGTCAAATAGGTTTCCAAATGTCGAAAATAAGAAAATTTTACGGTTCCATTTTAAACAGTGCTCGGATTGACTGAAAGTTTGACTTGAACCTTTAAAAATAGCAAATGACCTCTAAAAATTTTCAGAATTTTCAAATCTACATTAAATGAGATGTAAAATCATATGGTAATGAAAAATTAATTTTTCGGTGACTTTAAAAATTGAGTTATCAGATTAGTAAAAGTAAACCAGACCAAGAAACAATCTCCGACTGACTCAAAAATATTTATGGAGCATAATGAATACATTTTGAGGATTAAGAAAGTGCTTTTAAGAAGGTTTGAACTCAAAAAGTAAGAGAAAATAATGATTTTGATTTAAATAGTAACATGTTGATCGTGGATTTGAACGAGACTTTAAAAAAAAAACAAATGATCTTGAAAAGTTTTAGAAATTTTCAGTTGACCTCTAATAAGAATTTATAATTATTTGGTAGTGAAAAAGTAATTTTTCGGTAACACCGAAAATTTGCTAATCGGATCAATTTAAGCGAATCGAGCCAAAAACAGAGTTTGATTGAGCCAAAATTTTTTTATAGAGGCTTAATATAATTATGAAATTAATTTTGAGTGAAATTGAGTTTTGTAAGAGAGAACAATAATTTACGGTGCATGAATTGGGCTTAGGGATCAAATTAAGCTTAATTAGGCCCAACCCTTTCGGTTAAACCAAGCCCGGCTCAAACCATCTGTATAAATAGCCTAAAAATCTATCATTTTCCAGATTTTTCATTCAACCTCTCCCTCTCTCCCGTTTCTTCTTCTTGGCCAAGTGGAAGATTTTCATTTCACTTAAATTTTTCATCTCTCCTCCAATTCTCTTTCTAAATTCAAGTCCCCTAAGTTAAATTCAGCTTCTCTAGTGGATTATGGAAGCCCCTAAACCCCATTTTGATCAATTTAAGTGAGAGAAATTAAGGACTCAAGTTTATGTCCTAAAATCAAGGTATGTGAAATCAAGATTTTTAATTTGATTTAAAGGCTCTAATAGGTAGATTTAAGGGTGTATTTTAGTATTATGAGGTTTTATTGAATTAAGGAAGCAAGAAAATGATGATTTCTTCCCTTGTGAAATTTGGCCACTTTAGGATTTTTATGGAGAAAAATCAATTCTACGGATTAAGGCAAAGAAGAGGAAGAGTAAAGTGTGAAGGAGATGAATTCAAGGTTAGTGGATACAATATCCCTCAATTTCCATGAATTTTGTGTGGTGATATGATTATGTTTATTGTGTATTTATATGTATAATTCATGTTAGATTGAAATAAATCTTATAATCATGTTTAGAGATGTTAGAATTGATGATTTAAATGCTTAAAATAAGAAGAAAATACAATTAAATGGGTGGTTCATGCTTGGCTGAATTAGATGTGTGTGTGTGTGAGATAGTTTATTTTGGTGAAATTTTGAAGAAAATGTCATAAATTGAATGTAAGTGTAATTTTGATGGTATACTAATTTTATTGAGATTTTTAGAATTTAGTAGAAAATTTTTAATGTTAATTTTTACATTATGTTATAGTGAAAATATTGGATTTTCATGAAATAAATTGAATTTATTGCATAAATAAAAATAACATTAACCAATTAATTAATTGGGATCAAAGAATAAAAATAAAAGAATGAAAATGACATGTTAGAGTAGAAAGGGAACTTAAATGAAAGAAATCAAAAGTTTAGGGGTAAAATTGTAATTTTGCCAAATATTGAGGGAAAATATAATTTAAGTGAAATAGAGGTTAAATTAGAAAAATGAATAATAAAATAAGTATTACATGAGAATTTATGCAAGAAATAAAGTTTAGGGACCAAATTAAAATTTTAACAATGAATATGGACTTAGTAGTGAAAAAATGTATAATTGGTGGCAATTTGGTAAATTAAATGAATTAAAGGGTATTTTCATAATTTTCCATAATTTGAGGGATTAAACGATAATTTAGCAAGTCTAAGGACTAAATGATAATTTTAGGGACAAATATTGAATTAATGGTATTAATTAAATAAGTAATGGCATTTTGATAAATAAATGGAAAGTAAAAGGGGCATAACCGTAATTTGATGAAAAAGTAAGGATTAATATGTAAAATAGTTAATAATATGCAAAATGGAAATATTTATTAAGAAGATTTAAAATTTAAGATCTAAGGTCTAAATGGAAATAAATAATAAGTTTAATAATATTAAATTGACAATAAGGATATCAGGTTATAAATAAATAATAGCAATCAATAAATAAATTATTTAGCATGTTAGAGGTAAGCAAACATTTGTATGTAAATATATATGTATGGTATATGCACAAATGTATGTATGACTTGTAAGAATATAAATGTATATGTATGCATGTATAGTTATACATGTAATATATGTATAGGTATATGTATGACTTGTAAGAATAATGTTAATATCACCAAAAAAAATTGCTAATTAGCGACGAAAAAATTGTGGCTAATTATCAAAATTCCATCACTAAATTAAATTAGCGATGCTGCGACGAACAGTCGCTAAAAGGCCAGTCGTGAATATATTAGCGACGAAATTCAATCAGTCACTAATTTATATTTCGTCGCTAATTTTTTTCCCGACGCTAATTTATATTCATAATTAGTCGCGAAATTATAATAATAATATTTAGCGACTGCATTTTCCATCGATAAGTATAAATTTACCGTAAAAGTTAGCGATGAAATATTTGTCACTAATATGGTTGCTAATTATTTCTTAAATTATATTCTATTACATATTATCTGTCGCAAATCTGTCGCTAAATTATTACATAATTGAATTTTTTTATGTTGTTGTATTTTAAAATTTTAATCTTGTATACAATTATCATTTTTTATTTATTTTCAACCTGTACATAACAATGATCTCACACATACAAACATATATTTATTCCAAATCAGAATATGTTCCAAAATACACATATATATAGAAAATTATTTGAAACATTACATAATATTATCCTCAAACAATCTCTCATGAAATAATAAAATAGTAAATATTATTATAGTAATTAGCGTCAACAGTATCTAAACTGTCTTATTATAAAGACTATTCAAAAAATCAAAAGGATCATACATATAATGTTTTAGGGAGTGCTTGGAATGTTGGAAGTTGCAACCTCAGCCTGGTGGTTAATCAATGACGGAATTAGCCAAGTAAAGAATCCTGCATTAGTTTTCCTGTTTAGTCTCTGGTATGAGTACTCCACCAGCATATTCCATAGTTCTCCAACAGTCCATTCATGTGACAAAATCCACTGGCTCACCTTCACCAACCCATCGAGTCCATGGAATGTTGGTCTACTCATAAGAAACACATTTTAAACCATGAAGTGAGTTAAAACTTAAAGTGGTATGGGATGTAATCATGTAGTAAATTACAAATATATTATATTATATTACTAATGTCCTTGGGTATTTCTAGTCAAATTGAGAACATAAACACTACCCTCAAATGTTAAGGCAATAAGAACAAAAGTGATTTATAGTAGTATGTCAAATGCTAGTTTACTTCCCAAGCAATTCATGCTCTTTCAAGAATAAAAGTTCTCTATGTATGGGAAGAAAGTGTTGTGCTTTACAATTCTAAGTATTTCTTCCTGAAATTAGATAATCTTTTAGCTACTCTTATCTATCATATGACCTTTGGCCTTGGAATAATTAATCAAACAATAAATAACAACCAAAGAGAAACATCTAAAGATTTAAATCAAGTTTATATTTTATTGATATCACTGCATGTAATTCGGCCACTTCATTCTAAACAAACGACATTTATGTCATTATCATAAAAAAAGCCATCCCCTATAATTGTGAGAGCTAACCATGTCTACTAAAGATAGGATCATCAGAACATACATGATCCAATTTTCTTGAGATGATGAAACAACGTGACTATTAATTGGATTTGGATTGGGTTCAGGCAGATCTATTGTAACATTAGGGAAAGAAAATTGAGGAATTGGGTCTTAGCTCAGTGTTGGAGTAGCATTAAAAGTTGGTTCGTGGATAATTTATGATAACATAGGCAATATGTCTAAATTATGAGTTATCGAGTTCCAAAAGTAAAAACATTTCCGTTTGGTTTAGATCTGGTTTTATATCACAGTGTAGGTTTAACACAGAGGTAATTCCTCTTTTATTTGAGTTTATATTTTTCTTTAAGATTTGTTTGATGAGTCTCTTAATTTGCTTACTATTCCTTTTAATTAAAAATCAGAGTTCCTCCTAACTAGCACATAAAGTTATTGGTATACAAAAACAATAATTGCATTTTATTCATATTTTTGTTTACACCTTATTTTAAACAGTTCCAAACATTATATTCTAGATGTAAATATTGAGATTCAATTTCTCTAAGCTTTCCACTATGTCACTTAAACAATAACAATCAGCTATGCTTAGCTCATTTACAGCCCTGTCTCTGTAAAGTGCGTACTAGCCCTGTTAGTAATGCAGATCAGATGAAAAAAATACTTTTAAAAAAATACACACAATTTCTCTATAGATAGGTATAAAAACCAAAAAAGACACCATGCTTGGGTATTACTGCCAAAACCATCTTAAATTTTTGGAAAACTAAGCTAAAAATGTAAATAGACAAAAATAAACTTATACAAAATAAAAATATAAAAAAAAGAGTTTCCATGCAGCTTTAGACTTAGATGGGATAGAGATCAATCCAAAAAGTTGTTCAATTCTATAGATTCGATACAAAATATATAGAAAGTATACTCAAAAATAACAACACTAGCATACCCACTCTATTGTCGTTATTCTTGTAATTGCCTGCAGTAGGATTACGAATTACCCCACAAATGTCACTTGCAGACATATTTTCGTCATTTTCATAAGTGCAAATAAAGCAACTCCACTACCCAGGCCCACTAACTGCTTATTTAGGTTGAGATGTAAGGCACACAATCAATATACAATAAGGTACAAACATTTAAGATGATAAGCATTCAATATAATACATCAGTTTATACTCGCTATAAATGCAAAAATGGTTGCTAAAAATACATAACCTGGTATAACTGATTTAAATAGCCAGAATTTTGAGAAATCTGCCCAAATGGAAGTATCTGAAGTAGCCTGTAATAGATAAAAAACTTAGAACCTAGAAAAATTAAATACAGAATAATGTTAGATATTTTTACAAGCTCGAATTTAAACTAGATTTTTAGCTATTTTTTTTCCTAATTAATGCCAAGAAACACATATTCCCAAATTCTAAAATCTGCTAACCCTAAGAATAATAGGTGCAAATAAACTCAAGTCCAAGAAAAGAGGAACCGAAAGGGACCAAATATAAAATAGAAAAAATAGCGATAGAAGCTGCAAAAATCAAGAATATCCTAAGATCAGAATCAAAATTACATGAATAACCAAAATTAGCACAAAATTGAAACCTAACCATGAATCCACTACATGTGATTCACAGTTCATAATTCCATGCCTCTCCTAGTTCAAAGTTTAAATGAGAATTCCATCTGCCCACAACATTATCAAACCATATCATAAGACAGTTCCCGAACTCATATGCATTGACATGCCTTTTTTAACACATAACAATAATTTATAGCTAATGATTTTGTAACCAATACAGGAATATGAATTATCAAGATAAATCACAATGCAGTGCAGGATGAGAAGAAAAAAACATACCATCATGCCTATCCGGAAGCCAGCATGTATTCCCCCAATGAAACAGGAGTGACAGACAACAGGTAATTTAACATGTTAAAAGAAAAGAAGAATAAGGCAAAAAGAGGGGTAAGTAGGGTTTTCTAAAAGACAAAAATATCCCTACATTCATTTGTACCACATCCAACAGATTGAGGATAATTTTGTAAATAAATTTATATAGAATTTTTTATTTAAATTCATAGATATAATATATATACATATTGAATAAATATTAAATATAAAAATTATTTTATAATTAATGTCTATAGAATATTATTAAAATTAAAAAAAAACAAAATGAGAAGAGAAAAAATATTATAGTTAATATCTAGTCAATATTATTAAATATTTTAAAAGTGATCACATGCTCTAAGTCCATATGATTTTTTATCTTATTTAATTACTTTTTTGTAATTTTAATTCTCAAATTTTTTAAAATAATTTTTAATCTTAATTAGTAACAATAAATATGTATTTGTATTTTTCATTTATATTATAATACTTGGAATAAAATTTTAAATTTTAAAAAAATTTAATTGAAAATAAGCAAATAATATTATATAAAATATTTTTAAAAATTATTAAAAATAATTACTCAGCATAAATATGTATGTATATTTTTTTTATTAAAATTATAATTTTTAGTGAAATCAATCATCAAAATTAAAAAATTTTGAAAAAATTAATTGAAAACATATAATTAATTAGCGACTAATAACAAGAAAAAAATGGTAAATAAACACTAAATATCCATTAAATCTCTAAAATATCTAAGCAAGAATTATGAATGCTTACTTGTAGCTGAAGTATATACCACAATTATAGGTCTAAACACGATTTCAACTTCTCGATAAACCATATAACAATATACCACAATTATAGCTGAAGTATATATGTAGAAAATTCTTAGCATAATAATAATAATAAATTGAGAAATTTTCAGTCCATGTGCAGAGAGGTAAGGGGAGAGAAAATGTTATTTTTATATGTAGGATAATTTTTGAAATTATTAAAATGCCCTTACCAAATTTCATCATTTTATCCTTATATTCAAGGATAATTTTGTAAATATATATAACTAAAATTTTTAATAATTTAAAATTTTCTCAAAATTTTAACAAAATAAAAATAAATTATAAATTTTTCATAATCATTTTAAATGAAATAATAAATTTTATATTATTATTATATAAATATTTATATTTATTATTATATAAATATTTATATTTATTATTTTTCATAATATGACTATATAATAATTGTAATGATTACTTTATTATTATTATTATTATTATTAAAAATGTAATTTTTTTAAATAAATAAGTTTATATTTGGGGATAATTGATAAAGAAATTAATATAATTTCTAATAATTTAATATTTGATTTAAATTTTATAAAATAAAAATAAATTACAAATTTTTTATTATTATTTTAAATGAAATAACAAATTATTATGAGCGACAGACCAATTTTTGTCGCTAAACCGTCGCAAAAAAGGCATTATATTTTTCCTCCAAGATTAGCGACTAAAATGTTCGTCGCTATATTTTTCGGAACTAATTTCATAAATAAAAAATTATAAACTTTAGCGACGAAAATATTTGTCGATAATTCCGTCGCAAAACATGACGCGTATTCTTCCTGCCAATAATTAGCGACTGTTTATTCAATTTTTCGCTATTTCATTGCAAAAAAAATAGAAAATATCATTTCCACGATGGAATTGTAAAACAGTCGCGAATTCGTCGTAAATTTTGCGACGAAAATAGCGTCTTCGCTAATTGACAATTTTTTTTGTAGTGTATTATGTATGAATGAGCAAGTACTTGAAGAGTATGATTTGATTATTATAATAAAGTGAATCATCATTTGATGACTTTAAATTATACGTAAAGAATAAATATAAATACAGAACATGGAGTATTGCCCTTAGTAGTCTGGTAGTAAATCTAGTTGAGGATATAGTTGGCTAGCCATAGGGATACTTATACCTCGGTCTGGGTCATGGCGACTCGGTTCAGTAGGCGAATTATAGTCTAGCCTATGTTATATGTTCACAAGTTACAAGTACCATATTCATGTTCATGTTTGTGATCCTTCGAGGTCACCTCACATGTGGGACTTTAGGATCCATGTCCCGTGTATCCAGTCCGAGATTTCTATCGGACTATCACTGGAGGCAATTCAAATAAAATAAAGAAATATACATATGTAAATGTAACTATGCATGAATGTATGTAAATGTAAATAGGTATGCATGTATGTATATGTAAATGTGTATACATGTATATATATATGTGTATGTATTTACATGTGTATAAATGTATGTATGTAAATATGTACACATATATGTATGAATGTGTGTATGTGAGTATGTATGTAGGTATATGTGAACGCATGCATGTGAACATGTATGCACGTGCATGTACATGAGTATGTATGCATGTGTAAGAAGGTATATGTATATGTATGCTATGTATGTAATATATATATATATATATATATATATATATATATATATATATATATATATATATATATATATATATATATATATATATATGCATGTAATGTATGTATATGTATAAATATGTATGTGTATGTAATGTATGTATATGTATGTATGTAATATATGTATATGTGTAGGTATGCATGAAATGTATGTATAGGCGTATAGATGTATGTATATGTATATGTATGCAAATGTGTATGAATATATGTATGCATGTATGTATGCCTATGTATATGAATGTATGTATGTGGGTATGTATGCATGTGTAAATAAATGTATGTATGAGCAATTGCATGCAAGTGTGTATGTATGTGTGTATGTGATTTATTATGGAAAGTTTGGGATATGTATCCACCATTGAGCATTTCAATGCTCAGCGTGTAGTTTGTTAACTGTGCGCAGGTTATGGAGATGTTGATATTTTGGTGGCCAGTATGACGAGGATAGTCAAGAGCAAGATAAAAATCAAGAAAGGAGTTAGATTTAGCATGTATATGTAGGTACAGAAAGTATAGTAATTGTATAGGCACAAGACTATAATACATGATATATGGTTATTGTATACTGTGACACAGTTATTATAAAGGTAACTATGTTATAAGTACAATAGCACGTATTACACAAAAAAAAAGAAAAAAATTTATTGATTCATGTATGGGTTTTAATATTCAATTACCGTGTATATTGTATAGCGGTATGAAGGTGTTACGCACTCCCTCTCAAGTTGGGCATGATTATTCATGCTGGAGCATAGATGTTAATCATGTCCAACTTGTCACAAAGATAGTTAACCTGATTCCCATTAATGGCTTTCGTGAAAATATCACGTAGTTACTCTCTTGTCTTCACATAGCCAATAGAAATCAAGTTTACTTGAATCTTTTCACGGATAAAATGACAATCAATCTTGGTATGCTTGGTTTATAAGGCCCCAAATCCTATCCTAATAGGAATATGATACGTTCACATGAATATACACACACACACACACACACACACACAGTGAATGGTAGTGGTTAAGTAAGTTTGTGACTAGTCAAGACATAGATGTCATTATGACAAAAGTTTGGGTTAGTTTGGAATTTTTTAAATTATGATAAGTGGGCATAAATGTATATAAAGGTGGATCAATTTGGCTCAATATGTTAATGAAAGTAACATTTCATGTTATTGGTAAGTAAGAATAATTTAAGGGATGAAAATGTAATTAACAAAGGACTAAAAAGTTTATCCAATAGAAATTTGACATGTGCATAATCTTAAAGATACAGGATATTTCTTGCCTTTTTTAAGGAACTATTGCCACCCATTTTAGGCCAAAATTTTCAGATTTTTCTCCTTTTTTCCTCCTAAAATTGCTTCTAAAAATCTTCTCAAAAGGAGTTTAAGAAAAAGGATTAAAAATATAGTTCATTTTTCCAGCAAAATGAGGTAAGTGAAAAAAGAACTTGTTTTATTTTCTTCTCTCTTTAATTTCAATGGTGTTGGCTGGAGTTGGGAGTATGGAAATTTAGCTAAATGGGTGTATTGATATGTGTTTATAGTTGTAGAAGGCAGCAAAGATGAGAGAAAGAGGAAGAATAATTAAAATGGTGATTAGAGGATAAAAATGAGCATGAACAAGGTATGAGAACATCCTACCTTGATTTATTATATAATTCATATTTTAGATAATTTAAACATGATTTTTGTTATGATTTTGATGTTGGATAAGAGAATTGAGGTTGGTTTATGTGTTGAGAATTGATTTAAGCTTTGAAATGATGATTATATCAAACTCTGGTTTTGGTTCCTTTGAACTAGTTCTGGTAATTGAGCCATAATTTAACCTATGAACCTTCAATTTGATTGATTCCAGTGGAAAATAAAATATAATTTATTGACCTATAACTTTTTAAAAGAGACCAAAACCTAATTCTTGCTCTAGGAATTTCAAATTCTTGCTTGAAGTGAGACCCCAGGTTTGTTGCCCTGTCATTTAGAGCAATTCATGTTAATTTGGGGATAACTCTTGATAGAAAGGTCTAAATGATTTGATTTTTGTTGATTTAGAAACTAGATACATAGGAGAACAATTATCTAGAAGGAATTTTTTCCAGAAAACCATGTTTTCTATGCCAAATTCGTTGAAAAAGTTGGACCTAAAAACCTGTCTCCTAAATATTTTGGTTTTAAACATCAACCCACCTGGATTGGGACCAATCTAGTTGGGTTACATGCTCTTAGCCAGTCTAGAATAAATCCAACCTAACTGGATTGAGTTCCAATCTACTCGAGTACCCTACATTATGTCCCCAAAGTTTCCAAACTTCACCCAAAAGCTACCGAATGTCATCAGAATCTTTTCAGACGTTAATAGAACTTTGTGAGCACATTAGTTATGCTTTTTGAAACATAATATATGTTTCTATGATTTTGTTCCACAAAAGTCTAAGTTGTGGGTATAAGCATGCCTAGAAAAGATCTACGGCCGCTTTTGTGACACTTCGGCATCTTCTGCTCGGGGCTATGCCTCTTCTGTTCGAAGACTATGCCTCTCCTAATCTTGATTTAATTGGAGGCAATGTCTCTTCTATTTTGACACCCTTGGTATCTTCTTGTTAAATTTCGTTACCCGCATCTTAAGACAATAGCAGGCAACTTAACAATGGTTTGTATTTGTTATATTTTATTGTGACCTATTATTGTTTTGTTTGGGTTTTAGTTGTGTGAAGAAAGACTCGGGTAATTATTTTGCTTTGAATTATACTCTAATTGACTATTGAATTATGTATTCAAGCACTTAATGTTTATTAAGTTATATTAAATATTTAATATTATATTTTACATATATAAATATGTTATTTTATTATTGTGTTTCATTGTATGTAGTTGTTGGGTGATAGTTGTGTGTAGTCACTACCATGCATAGTTTTTACTCCATACTAAGTTTTATGTTTAGCTAGATGGTTTTTCATCAATGCAGGTATTGAAGGGAAGGTTAGAGTTGGGATAACTACAGTTGGCTAACTTGGGAGTTAGGATGTGAAGTTTTAATTATGTATTTATATAGCTAACCGGTATAATTGTAAAGACCTATTATAAGTATATCAAGAAGAAAATCTACCTAAATCTGTATATATATATATATATATATATATATATATATATATATATATATATATATATATATATATATATATATATATATATATTCCTTGTGACCTTAATGGAAGTATAATTCTAGATAATCATGATAACTTTTACATTTATTGGATGGTTTTGACACCCATATATCCCCCTAGGGGGGGTATTAGGGTGTGATAAGGAGTCTCACCATTGAGCACTGAAGAAGGCATGTGATTAATTAAGAATATAATACCCTTATCAGAATAGTATTTTTCGATATGCAACTTAGCGGTAAACGGTAAATTATTTTTTCAAACTTCAATCATTGCCAAACAACTTTGATACAATTTAATATTTTATTCAATTTACGAAATCGTTTCATTTTACGAGTTACATGGATACTTGTGTCTTTAATGGCAAGTTTCCTGTTCCTAGTTCCATTAGGTAATTCAAATACGATTTTCATTATCTATTATTTTAATTCACTTTAATCTTTAGGCTTATAATCTTTATTGCAAAGTGATGCAAAAGTACAGGACAAAAGATAAGTAAAATTAGAAGTAAGAAACGTAAAAGGAAAAGTCAATTTGTAATCGAATCACAAAGAAAGTAGTATAAAGTAAATTGAAAAGTATACGAACAAAGTAAAACGGTTACAAAAAAAATGTTGGTAAACAATGAAATAGAGTGAAAGAAATTAAAAGTAAATTTCTGATAATTAAGAATAGAAGTTTGCACAATTTATGTAATTATGTTGAAATTGGGAAATTCTAGGATTAGTAGTCACCGCTAGGCATAATTTATACTCAGCATGTAGTTTCTGCTGCATGCAGGTACCGAGCTAGAGGAGCAGTGATGCACAAATGGAAAAAGTTATTTTGTTAAGTAGCTTATGTAGGTTTTGGCATGTATATAAACAGACTGTTATGTATGAGTAAATAATTATGTAAAGATGTGTAAACATATATGTGTGTGCATATGGTTATGATCTGTTTTGAATTGTTGGATGATTGATGGGAGTTTTGAAGAATGGGATGATTGTTTTAGAAGTATTGTGCCTCTGAGAGGTTGTGATCTATCTATTTTTTAGAAGGCTAGTTAGATATACAGTCGTTATATTAACGAAATTTTATTATATGAATAGTAACTCGAGACAGTTATAGGTCATCGAACACCTAAGTAAATTGGTAATATTAAATTTTGGTATTACTCAAAAGTTAAAAAAAAATTACCGATTTGTGCGCACTATTCAGTTAGATCGGAGTGATAAGAGTGTGACAAAGAAGCAAGCAATAGACATAACATAGACCTAGAGTTGTTTGAGAACTTTCATCTGAAATAAAAGAGCTCATGTTGTCTCAAACAAATGTTTGTTTTTCCTCTCAACAACTTCATTTTGAAAATGGTGTATCAGGATATGAGGATTGATGATGTATGCCACTGTTAGTCATGTATGTCTTAGCCATTGTAAGTCATATATGAGAGAATAATTCAAAATGAATTTTCGTAAAAAATACTCGAGTCAAATGAGAGTAATCATCTACAAATGTTACAAAATAATCGAACCTAGGATTGGCCACCGTAGAACACGGTCCCTAAATATCAAAATGAACCAATTCAAATGCAGAGTTAGCTCTTTTGTTAGTCTAATGACTTGAAGAGCTACGATGCTGCTTGGCAAATTGACATGAGTCAGTCAAGAAAAGAAACATTGGAAAATTAAGGACATAGTTTCTTCAGAGATGACAAAGAATGATGCCCCAACCTACAATGTACTTCAAAAGGAGACTGAACATTAAAACAAGCAGCAGGCCTTGGTATCTGTATATCGAAAATATAAAGACATCCAGAGATATGACCTTTACCAATGATCTATTTTATTACAAGATCTTGAAAGATGTAATGACCAGAAAAGAAAGTAATACAACAATTAAGATCAATGTAAGTTCACTTATAGAAACCAAGTTGAAAGCAAGTTTCGGTATATTTAGAACTAATCCCAAAGAAATTGACGAAATAGGGCTAACTGTGCCAAACCCATGAATTTGAGAAGTTGACCCATCTGCTATGGTAACTCAAGAAGATATATGCGATTAAAAGTTACAGAAAACACGTGGGTTATCATATGATCTGTAGCACCAAAATGAATGACCATTGGGACAAGGATGAGAAAAGACAATACTTGGATTTGTTGACCCAACCGTAGTAGAGATAGGTGAAGCTTTCAAAGAATTATAATACTGAGTGTTTTGCATACTCTTCTACAGTAATTATAATACACTCCCCAAAGGTATTGGTATGAACAATGTTTGCTAGATTAAATTCTGATTATGCAATTCTCTGCGCATACATTTTGTATGATCAGATTCATGACAATAATAACATACCATATTCTTGTTCCAACTCATATTAAATAATACCGAACCACAAAAAAGTGAGCAACACAGTCAAGTAAAAGAGACTTCACAAATACCCAAACACCCAATGTCGAATGAAATGCAACCACAGGAAAAAGACAAAACAGAACCTGAGATTCCACCTTCCATGACAAGTGCGATGCACCCTAAACAACTGCCACAAATTTGAATCAGCAAATAAAGACGCAAGATGTATAGAAAACAGAGCCTCACTAAGCTAAGAAACCTAAATGAGAGAGAGCCATGAGAAACAGAGAGAAAAACCTCGTAAAGAAATCACCGAACTACTGTAGAGAACAAACCCTTTTAAGAAAGCACGGAACAACCACCGAAGCACCAGAGAATGATAAAAAAATAATGAGTCGCTATCGGAGAGGATTATTGAAAACAAATAAGAGGATGATTGAAAACAAATACGCCGTCAGATGTGCTTTCATGCTCCGACACGTGATAATCGCCCAGAAACTTGATTCGGCACGTGAGCCTCACGCACTGCACACTCGGTCTCCTAAAATTGGGTAATGACTGAACTGAGGCTTGCCGCACCATCCTAGGGTGGCGGTGAGACAAATCAGTCACCAAAATGAGTGACTTAAAAGGCCAGAAACACTGACCAGAACCTAGAAAACTAGGAACCCAAAAAATAAAAGGTGAGCTTAAAGCTCTTATACCATGTTACAGAACATTCAAGGAGAGAATATTTCTCATAATTGTATTCAACAGAGCAAATGTATATATACGAAAGCTAACTAAGGAAACTAGTCTATAATTTTGCTAAACTATACAAGAAATGTAAATCTGTAGCTATACAACACCTGTAACATTTATCCAGAATGGTTTAAATATCTAAAGAAGCAAAAGGCACATAAGGGGTCAATCAACTAATGCTCATATGGAAGATAGAATCAGAACATTCATTCAAACTTGCATATATCACTTCATCCATAGCAGAAATAGTGCAGTAGGAGGTCAATAAGTTAATGAAAGGGATGAATCTGGCTGACGAGGCACAAGTGAACTATGTTTACTTTGGTGATTTTATAGGTATACTTATAACCTTGGATAATTGACACTAGAGCTTCCAGTCATATTTGTTCAGAGTTGAGCTATTTTTACTGCAAATAGAAACCAAGCTCTAAAAAAATGGTGCATCTGCCAGATGGGAATAACATCAAACATGTTGAGCACACTAGCAATATTAATTTGCCCTCAAATATAATACTGAAAGATGTCTTGCATGTTCCATCTTTCAAATATAACCCGCTATCTATACAAAAGTTATGTGCTAACTCAAACATTGCTCTTTCGCGTTATCCTACCCATTGTGATTTACAAGACCAGCTGAATGAGAGAGAGGGCTTTAGCAATTGGAAAAGTGAAGCATGGGCTATACATACAAGATGATGCATCTTTTTGGCAGATACAATAGCTAAATACAATAATGAACACTGTGTAGGCACAGAAATGTTTAATCAGTTTCCTTGTAATAGTATAGTTACTAAAAATAGTTCTTCTACCTTGGGTTTAGCATATGAGGTTATCGAACCCTTCCTTACTCGTAATGAATCATCTCCCTTTTGTCAGGAAATGAACATTGAATGAAAATTGCTCTATTTGCCCCCGAGCCAAACAGATCATAAGAACTGTTTCCACACCTAACACTCAAACTTCAACCTAAATTTTTCGAATTTTTACTATTCCTGAATATTTATTTGACAACATTCAACCCTTGATTTTTTTTTTTTTTTTTACATTGAATCCTCCAATAATGAATTCTGTGAGCATTAAGGTGCATAATCGTACTTTCTCTCCCATTCAAATATATCTCCGTATGACACCATTAATCACATTGTCAATTGTATTAATCAACATGATAAAAACTGCAAACTGACAAAAAATTCCACTCAATTTTCATTTTTACAAATATATTATTTTTCACCTCAACAGGAGAAAATGAAATTGACGGCGCGGTTAACCATGTTCACAGAATCCATTAACAGAGAGTTCAATGTCAAAAATAATAGAATTAAGAGTTTAATATTGCAATATAAATGTTTGAGGATTTAATAGTAAAAACTCAAAAGTTCAAGGACCTGCAACAACATTTTGCCTAAAATTAAATTTGAACATGTTAAGTGATAAAACTCATAATGTCTTTATCTTGTAACGAGAGAATACGACAATTGCGAGGCCGATCAAGTTATTGGACCTGCAAAAGGGGTGCCCGGTCGGACCCAGGCGTTAGCATTCCGAAACTTAAGTTAACAATTTGGGAGAAAAAATATTAGAGAAAGATAGAGTCTCAGAAGTTCATTACCCGGCGCCGTCATATTTTTAGCTATATATAGGAGATCTTCGGAGGAGGGGTACTTGAGTACCTTGGGGATGATAACCGGCAGTTGGAGTGGGTGAGCGGCGATGTGACAGGGAGTAGGTAGGTGATAGGCGTTGGCTTGTGCCAGTAGACTGATGGGACAGCTTGTCATGTCAGTCCGATCGGGCGTTCCATATGTTGACGTCGCCCTCCAGCTCGCACTCTTTTTGCTATTAATGGGTCGTGCTTATTGGGCCTCTGGAGATGTATTTTTCTCAGTTATCACTTGTCCCCCCCCCCAAACGGGTCCGATCGGGCATGGCGTTATCCTGTTACTTTGGCGAAGTTTTGAAATTTTGAAAGGCGGTCACTTAACGCGCCTGTTCATTTCAAGTAGCTGTCTTACATTTAATGTCACACGTGTTTCCAGAATGACGATTCGTTCTTTACCATCGTGTCGTTGGATCAAGAGCACGTGTCATCTATCAAAAGCAGGTCTGCTTCATTTTTCATCAACTCCTAACGAAGTTCTGTCAAAATTTCGTCGTGACTTAGTTCTTCAATTTTTGAAGACCTTTTGGATTGTTCGCGAAATTTGAACCAAGTAAGTAAGTAAGTAAGCGGCCCCTTCTTTCGATTCTATTTTTCATTCATCACATATACGCTTTTTACCTCTCTTTCTCTCCAAAGAGAATGGCTTCAAGCAGTAATCCACAAATAGATAGAAGTTTCTTAGAGAATTACAGGAATCGTGAGCTGCTTGGTCAGCCCTCACGCCTGACAGAAGCAGATGTGGCGGAGATTTCCTCCTGATACCACCTTCCGGCTGACGTGTCGGTAATGGTCTACCCTGCTTCTATGACAATTACAGAAGGACCATTCGGTCATGAAAGGAACGAGTGGTTTATCTGTCCTTTATGGAGTTTGGATGCAGGCTTGAGGCTTCCTTTCGGATCGTTCGAGTTGGCATTATTCTAGGGTTATGGGGTTGCCCCAAACCAATTGACCCCAAACGGGTGGAGGATGGTGTCCTGCTTTAAGATTTTGTGCCAAACAGAGTCGGTGGCCCCAACTTTGGATCTTTTCACACACTTCTTTTATATTTTCGGTCGAACCAGCGCACTGGAGTATTGTTTTACCAGCCGACGGCGTTGAAAGCTTTTTGATGTCCCAACTTCCATGAAACATTTTAGGGAGAGATACCTTTTAGTGGGTATGCCTGGTGGCCTTGGTGTATCGCTAGTCCGATCGAATGAAGCCATCGCTTTGGACGATCGTGCTGTCGGCCAATTAATGTATGAAGCCGACATTAAAAAATTATTGGGGGCTGTAGAGAGAAATGGCGAGCCTTATGATTCCAATTATCTTTTGGGAACTCAAGCTGAGCCTGTAGACTCAAATGCTGGCGCAAACACAGAACGTGAGCGTTAGTGTTGGAATGCAGAAAAAATTGGCTACTTTTGTTAAGTCATATGTTGTGTGTGTGTTTCCATTATTCAAATATTAAACAAGATACTTATCTTCATTTTGTTCGTGTAATACAGCTACAGACGAAATGACTGGAGGCGAGGAAGCTGCACGACAGTTAGCCGATCGGGCTAAGGCAAAAAGGGTAGCCGATCGGTTGGCTAAGGAGAGGAGAGCCAAAAAGCGAAAGATTCTACCTGCTTCTGAAGTTCGGGCTTTCAAAGGTGTTGCTAGTGGTCCTATTGCTGTAACGACTAGTACCCCTTCGGCCGTTGCAGTTGTTGAACCTGTGACCCATCCGCTTCAGATAAGTCCTGGCCCCTTACTTGCCTCCCAAATAGTAGTGGAACATCCTCCTCTCAGGCGTCAGCAGTTAAGAGATGAGTCTGGCGAGGAAGGACCACAACCGTCTTCCATCGACCGACCATTTTCTCAACTATCAGATTCCCCGACAGATAAAGCGGCTCAAGAGAAGATCACGGAGGTAGCAAAGGAGAAGACTGCCGAAACTATTGCCGCCACTGATTCCCCAGCTGCCATAAGGAGGAAGGTGGTAGCTCGAAGTGGGTCAGGCCGACGATCTTCAGGAGGAATTCAAAAGGGTCAGGCGCCGTCATTGGAAGATGTTTTGAAGAAGCGGTTTGGTGACGACTGGTCCGTGGTTAACAAGGATGTGCCGGCCTTCGTTTGCCAGGATCTTGCTCAAGAGAGCGATTTCGAAGCAATGACGGATCTTGATTTCCTTTCGCGGGAGTACCAACTGTTTCAGCAGTATAATCTGGAGGTATCACTTGTTTGTTCGTTTGTTTTTGTTTGTTTGTTGTTTTTTTATATATTCCTTCGCTGCCTTTTCGCAGCTAATAAAGAGGGGGCTTCGCATCCATGGCATGGCGGCCTATGCCCAAGCGAAGTGGGAGGATGCTGCTCGGCAGACGAGAGAGGCTGAGGCTGCTAACACCGAGGTGAAGGGGGAAGCTGCATCTTTGAAGTTGGGTATGGAGGAGCTAAAAAAGGAGAAAATCCATCTGGCCCAAGATCTTGAGTCTCGGCAAAGCAAAGTGGACCAGCTGAAAGGAGATGTGGCATGTCTTACTGCTGAAACCGCATTGTGCAAAAATTACGAAGAAGAGCTGGACCAGCTAAAGGGCGAGTGTTCTCAACTAAAAAATAACTGCCTTAAAGCCAACGCCGACAAGGATAAGGCACTTGCGGACAAAGATCGGGCTTTGTCAGAGCGCGACCTCCTCCTATCAGAAAATAACTCCTTAGAGGCAGTTTTGGCAGAGAAAAATGCATCTTGGACTGAAAACTTGACAAAAGCGCTAGCCGTGAAGGAGGAGGAGGTTCTTAATAAATTGGGCGAGGCTCAGGGAAGGTTGTTAACTCGACTAATTTATGCGGCTAAGCAGCGATTTCCTGGAGCCAACTTCGACTGGATGGAGGATGCGGGGATTCTTCCTGATCCTCCCTCTAGTGACGATGATGATGAGGAGGAAGTGTGTCTAGTTGAAGAAGCTGACGGTGGTTTGTTAACCGGATCTGGGATTATGCTTCCTTCTGCTACAGAGCCTGAGGTTCCCATATTATTAGAGCCAGAACCCATGGTATCTTTACTGAAAGAGCCGGCAGGCGACCAAGTTGTTGACAAGGCTGTCGTCGATCCCCCTTCTTAGCCGACTGGCCAAGTGTATGCATGAAGACTTATTCTCCCTTTATTTTGTAAAGACTTTTGTATGTATATATGAGATTCCGTTTGCCCTCTATCAATAGCTTTGTTTTGCAATTTTCACTTTGAAGCATGATTTTTCTATAAGTTGTAATGAAAGGCGTAAAGCACACGAAATCAACCTAAGGAGAGTAAGGGAGTACTTCCTGAATTACATAGATCAATTGGTCATGATAGATTATTCTCGTACCGATCGGTAGGAGACCTTGTCTCACGTTTTCGATTATGAAAGTTCGATCGGCACGGAGTCATGATGCCTTGGCCATTTCGGTCATGGTGGGCGATCTTACAATTTTGAGCAGATATTAAAATCTGACATATGGTGGAGGTTTTTTGTGTGTTTCGTGTGTCAGGCACAAAGGAAATACTTGTTAATGGAGATAATACTTTTCCTTTTAAAAGTTGCGTCCCGTATTTGGAGGACAAAATAGGTTTATTTGGAGAGAACTTTCCGTTATTGAGTCACATCCCGCTGTGCGAGTCATAATGGAGAAAATCTATCGAATTTTGAACTCAAAATGAGCTTAACGAATAACTCAACCTTGAGTTAATGGAGAATGAAATAAAA
The DNA here is from genome assembly GCA_037975025.1 of Excoecaria agallocha. Lineage (NCBI taxonomy): Eukaryota > Viridiplantae > Streptophyta > Magnoliopsida > Malpighiales > Euphorbiaceae > Excoecaria > Excoecaria agallocha. Next base: position 8,755,960 of record CM075816.1, read on the forward strand.
CTGCCGATTATTAGAGAATGGAGCAAAGCCAACGATTAATGGAGAATGGAGCAAAGCCGGCGATTAATGGAGAATGGAGCAAAGCCGACGATTAATGGAGAATGGTGCAAAGCCGACGACCTGCAAACGAAAACAAGGCTAACAAGCAAACAACACAATAAAAACATACATTTAATGAAGATAAAGAAAAACGAGAACAGAGGAAATGGACAAGATATTCTTTATTGAATATAATACATGATTACATATGGTACTTCTTGAGCACCTCGACATTCTAGCTCCTGGGGATATTCATCCCTTCTAGAGTCCTTAGCCTGTAAGTACTGGAGTTTAAGACCTTGGAGATTTCATAGGGACCTTCCCAGTTTGGCATTAGCTTTCCAACCCCGGCATTTTCTGAGCCAATATCCGCCCTTCTGAGCACTAGATCTCCCACATTAAAGGTTCTTGCCTTTACTTTTATGTTATGGTATTTTGTGACTCTTTGTTTGTAAGCAGCAATTTTGGCGTGAGCATCTTCCCTCTTTTCCTTTATCAGGTCCAGATCTTGGAGTCTATCTAAGACGTTCGCCTGACTGGAATAGAATGTTGTCCGACAAGAGGAGAGGCCGATTTCTACAGGTATCATCGCCTCGGAGCCATAGACAAGAGAGAATGGTGTTTGGTGAGTGCCGGCTCGAGGGGAGGTCCTGTAGGACCATAAAATGCTCTGTAATTCTTCAGTCCAATTGCCTTTTGCTTCACTGAGTCATTTTTTCAAGCCTTCTAGGAGCGTTCGATTGGAGACTTCTGTCATCCCGTTGCTTTGAGGATGGGTGATGGAGGTGAATTTAAGGCCGATGTTAAGGTTTTGACAGAAGGCTCTAAAGATCGAGCTATCGAACTGCTTGCCGTTATCTGTAATAAAAACATTGGGTAAGCCATACCTGCAAACAATGTTTTTCCAAACGAAATTTTTGACCCTCTCTGCCGTGATTGTAGCCAAAGGCTTAGCTTCAATCCATTTGGAGAAGTGATCGACGGCAACGAGGAGGAATTTTATTTGCCTTTTCCCTTGGGGAAAGGGCCCCAATATGTCTAAACCCCACTGATCAAATGGCCAAGCAATGTTGATCGGCACTTGGTCTGCTGCCGGCTGCCTGATGACTCTTCCATGTATTTGGCATTGCTGGCATCTCTGCACCTTTTTTTGGGCATCTCTGAAGATGCTCGGCCAGTAGTAACCAGCGTGGAGTGCTTTCCTAGCTAGGGCCCTACTTGCTTCGTGCACTCCACAAATGCCTTTATGGATTTCTTTCAAGACATAGTCCATTTCCTCCTCCGTTATACATTTGAGCCAGAGGTGACTGAAAGCTTTTTTAAACAATTCACCATTAATAACAGAGTAGTTTAAAGATTTACGGGATACCTTTCGAGCTTCTGTCTTGTCGTCAGGTAATAGCCCTGTTTGTAGGTACCGTTTAAGGGGGCTCATCCATGTTTCCTGAGTTGGCTCTATTTTCATCATTTCTGGTTTGTCTAAGGAGGAGTTTGCTTGATCAATGATGGTTATATTTTCTTCCACCACACCTTGTTCGGCAGCAAACATTTTGGCAAGTCGATCAGTTGCTAAAGTTTGATCCCTTGGCGCCCTTTGCAGGATCCATTGAGATCTGACCTCGTCCAGCATTTTGAGCGCCACTTTGACCTTTTCTAGGTATCGAATCATATTGGCTTCCCTAGCTTCAAAGGTGCCTAAAACTTGGCTCGTCACAAGCTGGGAGTCGCTTTTGATAGTGACGGCTTCTGGTCGGATGGCATGAAGTAACCTTAATCCGTGCAGCAAGGCTTCATACTCTGCCATATTATTTGAAACTTTAAAATTAAGCCTTATTGCGTACCTGATAACAATGCCAAGAGGTCCCATTATTACGATGCCGACGCCTCCTCGGCTATCATTCGCGGCCCCATCCACAATCATTTCCCATCTGGTGGGCTATGGGTGACTAACTATTTTATCGCCTGAGAATTCTGCTACGAAATCTGCCTGAGCTTGGGCTTTGATCGCCTTTCTGGGTTCATATCTCACATCCCATGACTAAAGTTTGATCGCCCATCCCACCATTTTTCCCTCCAAATCAGGGGTCTGGAGGATTTTTCTTATTGGTTGATCTGAGCGGACGACTATTGTGTGTGCCTCGAAGTACTATCTTAGCTTCTTCGTGCACATTATGAGGGTGATGATGAGTTGTTCGACAGGGCCTTTTGATAAGTGTGAAATATATATAGTTTTTAATATGTTTTTAGTTATTTTATTTAGTTGTTTTGGTTTTATTTAAGTTGATTTAGAGTTAATTTGTTAGTATTTATGATTTTAAGGTTAATTCTGTGTTTTGTTTGATTTTCAGGTTTATTTTGGCATAAAAGGGCTTAAAGTGTAAAAAGGGCAAAGTTTAGGGCCAAAAGTGCAAATTTGAAGAATTGATGTAAGAAAAGTTGGCGTCCAGTCCAAAGCCCTGAAACGTGACCACGTGAATTATTGAAGAGATTCACACATGGCCACGTGAAGAACAAGCTTGAGAAGCCGTGGTCATGTGAAGTGAAAGAAGGAATTAAAGAGTAAATACACATGGCCACGTGAAAGGGAGAATTGAAGAAGACATATGTAGCACGTGACCACGTGTGTTCTTACACAAGAAATCACGTGGCCACGTGTGGAAGAAGACTTACATGAGGCATGGCCACGTGAAGAATAAGGAAGAGTGAGGCGTGGCCACGTGATTTGATTCTCCAATTGCGCGAAGGATTTACGAACTTCCTATTTTGAGCAGAAATTACTTCCTATTTGGTTTTCAGAGTTTAAGAAGGAATCCATATCTTCTTTTGCCTATAAATAGGAGTCCAAAACACAGAAGAAGGGGAGAATCATCATTCATCATCATCAAGCCTTAGAATTAGTTTTAAGCTTTCTTGTTTTAGTTTTTACATTTGTTGTTTTTACAATCTTTTCCAAAACGTTGTTTTTAGTTTTCAAGAATGTCTTGTGAGTAGTTTTTTTTTACTTTTGCTAAAGGATACTTGAATCCTTGACTTGTATTGACATGACTTGAGTTTGTTCTTAAATTTTAATACAAGTTGATTATTCCTTGGTTCTTAAAATAGTCTTGTCTTTTCTCAATATTGAATTAATTATTAACTTGATTAAGAATTGGTTAATTAATTGGTTTAAGTTGAGTAATGATTTGCATGCTCTTAGGTTGATTTAGTTGGATTAATACATGGTTATAATCTGAATAAGCTATAATTATGTGTTAATTTGAGTGAGTTAAGATTAAGAAAAGTGTAACCAAGAATAGGTGGAAGTTAATTCTCTTGAAAAAGGTTTTAATAGACATCTAGGAAACTTGATTCAGTTCTTTATGCTAAGTTTTGAATTGTTCTGAATAAGGGAATTTAATACTTAGAATAATAATCTTGAACAAAGTTATTTGGGTTTAATAAACTGAATTTTCCATGATCACTTGTATGTTTATGTTTAATTAAGTCATAGCAATACTTGTTAAGGTGGATAGTCCTTTAGTGAAAGTTGTTTTTTTATCATTGATTTTTAACTCATTCAATTTACTTGTTTCCAAATAGATCTCTTATTTACTTTAGTCTTTGAAATCATTTTAACTTAGTTTTCAAATCATCACAACTTTGGGATTTCTCTTCTCTCTTTACACACAAAATTTGTTTTGAAATTGAATTAGCACATACAAGCACAAGTTTCCCTTGGGTTCGATATTTTGGGTCATAATTTTATTTTCCTATATTACTAAGCCGATCTAGTACACTTGCTAGACACCGGTCAAGTTTTTGGCGCCGTTGCCGGGGAACACATTGGCGTTTGTGTGTTTACTTTGATTTTAAAGTGATTTTTGTGTGTTTTCTTCTCTTTTCCATCTCTTTTCTTATTTTTTTTTTTTGGTTGATTAGTGGTTTATGGTGAGAGACAACCCCATCTTGCCATTAGACCCTAAAATTGAGAGGACATTCCATAGGAACAGAAGAGGCAATATGAACGATCCAGAAATTGAACAACCTATGAATGATCCACCACCTAGGATAGAAGAGCAACACATACCCCATCAAGCTCCCGGAAATGGGTATCGACCTAGAACCATAAGGGATTATGCTATTCCTAGGTGGAATGAAGAGCATAGAACTATTAGAATCCCTCACCACCAACCCTTTGAGATTAAACCTGCTACCATCACTATGGTACAAAGAAACCAATTTTCGGGTTCGGATATAGAGGATCCTGCACAACATTTGGATATGTTCTTAGAAGTGAGTGACACTGTGCAAATTCCTAATGTATCGACTGATGCAATTAGGTTGAAACTCTTCCCATTCACCCTCATAGGAAAAGCTAGGGATTGGCTTCAAATGCTACCAAATCAATCCATCCACTCTTGGCAACAAATGCAAGAGAAATTTCTTTGCAAGTTTTTCCCACCTACTAAGACCGCCCTCATTAGGAAACAAATTAGTGATTTTTAGCAGTTTTATGAGGAACCATTCCATGAAGCTTGGGAAAGATTTAGAAGACTCTTGAAAAGTTTTCCTCATCATGAAGTTCCTATTTTTCAACTGATGCATATTTTTTATGCAGGTGCTCATCCATCAACAAGATCTTTGCTAGATGCAGCCCCCAATGGAAGCTTCATGAATCAAATTTTCGAGGACGCATTTCTACTCCTTGATGAGATGGCCACCAATGATGCTCAATGGGCAAGCTCAAGAGCAACTCAAAAGAAACAGGGAGTTCATAATGTTGATGAAATTGCAATGTTAAAAGCTCAATTGGAATTAATGGAAAAAAGACATTTAAAAGAAATTAATGAGCTCAAATCTAAAAATGTCTCTATGTTGTCTAATGAAGTTGATTCTTATGCAGGAATTTCGGGACATATGGGAATGAAGAATGCTGAGAATATGATGGAAGAAGTCAATGCCTTGAATCCATATAGCAATACTTACAATACGGGATGGAGAAGCCATCCAAATTTTTCATGGAGGGAAGGTAATCAAGGATCTTCTTCTAATCCCAATCCTAGACCTCAATTCAACCACAATCAAGCTTCCAATAATCAACATCCATACCAAAACCAAGCTCCACATCATTATCCAAATCAATATCCTTCACAAGCATACCACCAAACACCCGGTTTTCAAAAAACTCAACCTCCCCCTCCACAAGAAAAGAAATCTAATATTGAGGAAATGATTGCAAATTTTATGGCTTCCCAAAACTCCATTTTAGCTAGTCAAGATGCTAGATGGAAGTCACAAGATATTTGGATGAGAAACCAAGAGGCATCCATTAGGAACCTAGAAAACCAGATGGGGCAACTTGCTAGTTCTTTATCCAACAGGGCTCAAGGGACATTTCCATCTAATGTAGACCGAAACCCAAAGGAGGAAGCCAAAGCAATCACTTTAAGGAGTGGGAAAGAGTTAGAAAAGACTGAACTTGGTAAGAAATCTTCTGAAAAGGTGGAATCAACAACGGAGGTAAGTGTTCCTAACTCTGAAAATAATCAAAGAGCACCTCCTACGATTGAGAAGGGTAAAGGTAAAGAAAAGCTTGTATCCACTGTTCTTGATGAATCTCAATTACCATTTCCGATTCTAGCTAGGAAAGAGAAACAAAATGAACAATTAAGTAGATTTTTGGACATATTTAAAAAGCTACATATAAACTTACCATTTGCTGAAGCTTTATTACACATGCCTAAATATGCTAAATTCATGAAAGAATTGTGCTCTAATAAGAAAAAGCTAGAAGGCATAGGAACGGTTCAATTGTCCGGTAATTGTAGTGCTATATTGACCAATAAAATTCCTGAAAAATTGGAAGATTCAGGTAGTTTTACATTACCTTGTGAGTTAGGAAGTAATTTTGTTGGCAATGCTTTATGTGATTTAGGTGCAAGTATTAATTTGATGCCTTATTCGATTTGCAGAAAATTGAATCTAGGCGATTTAAAAGAAACCCAAATGACGCTTCAATTGGCGGATAGATCGGTGAAAAAGCCAAAAGGAATCATTGAGGATTTATTGGTTAAAGTAGGAAATTTTATATTTCCAGTAGATTTTGTGGTGATGGACATGGAAGAGGATAGAAAAGTGCCTTTAATTGTGGGGAGGCCATTCTTGAACACCGCACGAGATTTAATTGATGTTCATGGACAAACGGTCACTTTAAGATTCAACGAGGAGAAAATGAGTTTCAATGTCAATAAAATTTTAAAACACCCCTCGTATGATTTTGAAGAATCCATTTATTTTGTTGATGAGATTCAAGAATGTGTCAACGCAAAACAAGAGGAAATCATTCTCGATGATGAGCTTCAAAGTTGCTTAATGCATCCCAAGGAAATCGAAGAGTTGGAAGCAAAGGAGATGAAGTTGATACAAATTTTGGAACAAGAGCACAATGAACATGATGAAATGGAGGATGAACTGCCCCCTTCTAAGGGAGATTCTGAACTTAAAGAAATTTCATCTCATTTGAAATATATACCTTTGAATGATAATGCTAAGCCAGTAATTAATTTATCTTCATTGACAGGGTTGGACGAAGAAATGCTCATTGCAATCCTCAAGAAGCACAAGGGAAAGATTGAGTGGGCAATATCCGATTTAAAAGGAGTTAGTCCTAGCTATTATCATATGTCCATGGAAGATAATTTTAAGCCAGTAAGCACAAGGGTCAATGAGCTTAATGCCATTCAAAAATGGTTATATGACAATGGAGCATTTTATAAAGAAAAGACTAATCAAGGGATGAAATCAAAATGGGGCAAACCATACCAAATCGGACAGCAAGAGGTTGCTGAAGCAACCATGGTCCTTCAAGATATTTAAAATCCGGTTTGAAAAGTCTAGCTAAAGACTTTAAAAATTCAGAACTTCTATTCTCTCTCTCTTTGTTTTATAGTTGAGTTTTAATTAAGTGTTCATGATTGTTGCATTTTTACATGTTTGTGTGTTTTGATTCATGAAAAGAATGAAAAGAACAATTTTTTTTAAAAGAAAGTATGTTTTCAAAACTAAGAATTGGAAAAAAAAATTACGTTGAAAGAAGAGTTGTGTTTCAAAAACAAAGAAAGGAGGCAGGAAAAATATGCCTACACGTGACCATGTGTGTCCTTATACAAGGAATCGCGTGGCCACGCCTTGTACAAGAGCAATCCCACACGTGACCACGTGTGGTTCTTCTTTGGAACCTCACGTGGCCACGCCCCAACTTGCTGCCTATATACACTTCACGATTTAATTTTCTTTTTGCTTCACTTCTCATTCTTTCTTCACTCTAACCCGTGCCCACGCATCACCAACACTAATCTTAACACGTGCCCATGGATTTTCACCTCCTATCAACACTCATCATCTCCATTAGCTTCCTCTTTCAATTTCTTCTCTCTTCCATCATTCATCACCTTGGTCTCCACATTTGCATCCTCATTTTTAGGTTTGAACATCTCACACACTATCTCCACCTTGTGCTACATTTTTGGTGAATTTCTCACTTCCAAATCTTTGTTTGCTGGGACAGCAACATTTTGAGGAGGGGGTAGCCTCTTGTCGGGAAGTTTTTCTTCAACTTTTGTCGGGAAGTTTTTCTTCAACTTTATTTTTCTTTTTCATGAATCAAAATTCTGTTATTTTGTTTTGTTTTGTTTTCTCTTATTGTGTTTATGTTTTGTTTGAGTTTGTAAAACGTATTAAAGACTTATGTAGTTCACTCTTTTCATTAAATTTTCATGAAAACTTAGTTTGTCCTAGTTAACTTCAAAATTTGAACACTTTGAACTTGGAGATGAAGTATGCATGTTTTGGACCTTTGCTTAGCAAGAAAATATTTATGTTGTTTAATATGTCTTTGGATGGATTAATCTTCAACTTGATAAATATTTATTAGTTTCTAAATTCTTAAAAGCACTTAGACCAGTTTTTGACTTAGAAACACTCAATGCAATGAAGTAGTGAAGTAAGAAAATTTAGAACACTAGAACCTTCCTCATCACCCTTCAAAGCATATGAACAACTCAAGCATCTTAGAAAATGATCTAGGCAACAATTTTCTTGATAAACTCTTTTTAAAAGACTTGTGTCCTACCTTGATAAATCTATCTTTTGTTAAACCATTTTGAGCTTATAAGGGTATGCTTAAGGCGTACCATTAATATTTTCTTGTTACACTTAATATTTTAACCATATAACCTAAAAAGCTTTTATCTCACCCTATGGAATTAGCCACTTTAGGATTAAATGGATGCATGAAAAGAATAAAGTTTTGTTGGGTGTAGTAAGAAAGTTTCAAAGTTATTGATGAAGTCAAATGAAAATAGACCTTGTATTACCTTGATGTTAGCTTATGAGTGCTACTTGAAAAAATAAAAAGAATATTTGAAAAAATAAAAAGAAGAAAAAGAAAAAGAGAATTAGTAAATATGAAAAAAATAAGTGTGGGGTAGTACAAGGAAAAATAGAAAAATATTGACTTCTTGGTGAAGGAGCATAAAGAAAAGTTTGGAATCAAGGCAAGGATGAGCTGAATTTGTATTGTTTAAGTTATTGGGGTGTTTGTAATCTATTTGGTCTTAGAGTGGCTATATTCATTTCGACTATCTTTTATCCATTCTTTGATAAACATACCCTTAGCCCCATTACAACCTTTGTAAGACCTATGTGATTTTAAGTTTGATTTGAGTTGTTTAGCGGAGATGACCTACGGGTTCCGGTGCTAAAGGAGAGGCCTATTGTGTTTCTAGAGTTTCAAGCATGAAACCGATTGTATGCTTATGCATTCATATATTCTATACTTCATTACTTAGTTGTGTTGATATTTTGGTTTTCAAAATTGCTTAAAATGATTTGGTCTTGCACACACTCAAGGAAACTAGTTTATATTCTCTTGTTGAAGTTAATCTATTTAGAGTTTATATTGAGTGCTTTTGTTAAAATGCTAAGTTTGGTTTTGAAATTGCTAGGCTTTGTTCAAGTTTGATGGTTTTGAAGGAGGGTTTGTTCTAATTTGCTTGAGGGCAAGCAAGGTTTAAGTGTGGGGTATTTGATAAGTGTGAAATATATATAGTTTTTAATATGTTTTTAGTTATTTTATTTAGTTGTTTTGGTTTTATTTAGGTTGATTTAAAGTTAATTTGTTAGTATTTATGATTTTAAGGTTAATTCTGTGTTTTGTTTGATTTTCAGGTTTATTTTGGCATAAAAGGGCTTAAAGTATAAAAAGGGCAAAGTTTAGGGCCAAAAGTGCAAATTTGAAGAATTGATGTAAGAAAAGTTGGCGTCCAGTCCAGAGCCCTGAAACGTGACCACGTGAATTATTGAAGAGATTCACACGTGGCCACGTGAAGAACAAGCTTGAGAAGCCGTGGTCATGTGAAGTGAAAGAAGGAATTAAAGAGTAAATACACATGGCCACGTGAAAGGGAGAATTGAAGAAGACATATGAAGCACGTGACCACGTGTGTTCTTACACAAGAAATCACGTGGCCACGTGTGGAAGAAGACTTACATGAGGTGTGGCCACGTGAAGAATAAGGAAGAGTGAGGCGTGGCCACGTGATTTGATTCTCCAATTGCGCGAAGGATTTACGAACTTCCTATTTTGAGCAGAAATTACTTCCTATTTGGTTTTCAGAGTTTAAGAAGGAATCCATATCTTCTTTTGCCTATAAATAGGATTTCAAAACACAGAAGAAGGGGAGAATCATCATTCATCATCATCAAGCCTTAGAATTAGTTTTAAGCTTTCTTGTTTTAGTTTTTACATTTGTTGTTTTTACAATCTTTTCCAAAACGTTGTTTTTAGTTTTCAAGAATGTCTTGTGAGTAGTTTTTTTTTACTTTTGCTAAAGGATACTTGAATCCTTGACTTGTATTGACATGACTTGAGTTTGTTCTTAAATTTTAATACAAGTTGATTATTCCTTGGTTCTTAAAATAGTCTTGTCTTTTCTCAATATTGAATTAATTATTAACTTGATTAAGAATTGGTTAATTAATTGGTTTAAGTTGAGTAATGATTTGCATGCTCTTAGGTTGATTTAGTTGGATTAATACATGGTTATAATCTGAATAAGCTATAATTATGTGTTAATTTGAGTGAGTTAAGATTAAGAAAAGTGTAACCAAGAATAGGTGGAAGTTAATTCTCTTGAAAAAGGTTTTAATAGACATCTAGGAAACTTGATTCAGTTCTTTATGCTAAGTTTTGAATTGTTCTGAATAAGGGAATTTAATACTTAGAATAATAATCTTGAACAAAGTTATTTGGGTTTAATAAACTAAATTTTTCATGATCACTTGTATGTTTATGTTTAATTAAGTCATAGCAATACTTGTTAAGGTGGATAGTCCTTTAGTGAAAGTTGTTTTTTTATCATTGATTTTTAACTCATTCAATTTACTTGTTTCCAAATAGATTTCTTATTTACTTTAGTCTTTGAAATCATTTTAACTTAGTTTTCAAATCATCACAACTTTGGGATTTCTCTTCTCTCTTTACACACAAAATTTGTTTTGAAATTGAATTAGCACATACAAGCACAAGTTTCCCTTGGGTTCGATATTTTGGGTCATAATTTTATTTCCCTATATTACTAAGCCGATCTAGTACACTTGCTAGACACCGGTCACCTTTCTTCAGTTCCGAGCCTCTGAGTACTTGACTCACGTAGTAAACTGGCAATTGTTAGGTTTCTTCCTCCCTGACTAAGACACCTGCGACAGCTTGACCAGAAGTTGATAAATACAGGTATAGATTTTCACCTGGGAGTGGCTGGCTCAATAAAGAAGGGTTGGCGAGAAATTTCTTTAGCTCGTCAAAGGCTTGTTGACAATCGGCATCCCAATCAAAGGTTTTATTCTTTCTCAATTTTTTGAAGAAAGGGATACATCGCTTGGCAGAGGAGGATATGAATCGCCCAAGGGCCGTGACTCTGCCGTTCAGCTTCTGGATGTCCTTCACACTATGCAGCGGCTGCATCTCCAAGATCGCCTTAATTTTGTCGGGATTGGCTTCAATGCCCCTTTGTGATACCATGAAGCCTAGAAATTTGCCTGAAGGCACTCCAAAAGTGCATTTGTCAGGATTGAGCTTCATCCTGAATTTATTCAATGTACTGAAGACTTTCGCCAGATCGGCAGGGTGTTGTTCGGGGCTATTGCTTTTAACGATCATGTCGTCTACGTAAACTTCCACATTTTGCCCAATCTGATCTTTGAAGATCTTCTTCATCAAGCGCTGATACGTAGCACCTGCATTTTTCAGTCCAAACGGCATGGCCTTGTAGCAAAAGGTGCCATCATCCGTGATGAAGCTGGTTTTTCCTTGGTCCAACAGCCACATCATAATCTGGTGATATTCGGCGTATGCATCAAGGAGGGAATAAGTGGCGTAACCGGCAGTGGCGTCAACCAATTAGTCTATGCTGGGTAGGGGGTAGCTGTCTTTAAGGCACGCTTTATTGAGATCTGTGAAGTCGACGCACATTCGCATCTTTCCCAATTTCTTTTTGACCAAAACAACATTGGCTAGCCATTTAGGGTAGTCGACTTCTCGGATCGTCCCTGCTTTCAGCAACTTGTCTACCTCCTCGGAGATGAATCTTCTTCGATCGGGAGCATGCCTTCGCAACTTTTGTCTGATCGGCGTGTAAGCTGGGTCTACGTTGAGTTTGTGGGTAATCACATCGGAGTTAATCCCGGTGATGTCTTCTGGTTTCCAAGCGAAAGAAGCCTAGTTGATCATCAGTACTTGCATGACCGCTTCTTCAACTTCTACGTTCATGCTGGTGCCGATTCGGATTGCTTTGCCCTCTGCGAGCATCCAAGTTTTAACTTCTTCTGCAGAATCCATTCTTGGCTCTTCCGCTTGCTCAAGTCGTTCTAGGCCTGGTTCTACCAGCATAGCTTCTTTTTGGTGCTTGATCATGGCTATATAAGCTTCTCTTGACGCCTTTTGGTCGCCTCTTAATATGGCGATGCCGCCTCTGGTCGGAATTTTCATTACCATGTAGCGGACGCTGGTGACTGCCCCTGTCTGAAATAACAAAGGCCTGCCAAAGATGGCGTTATAAGCAAAAACCATATCGATAACCATAAACGTTACCTTGCAGGCGTGGGCGAGAGCCTCCTAACCAAGCTCGACAAACAATTCGACCGACCCTGCTACTGGCACCGTGGCGTTACCCAAGCCGATCAATGGCGTGGTGTTTGGTTTAAGCTCCTCAACCGGCAGCCCCATTGCTCTGTAAGCTTGGAGGGTGAGTATATTAACTACGCTCTTGTTATCTACCAATATCCTTTTCACGTCAAAATTGTTGATCCGTGCCCTAACAATAAGGGCATCTTCATAAGGGAACATGACATCCTGTGTGTCTTCACAAGATATGGTGACTGGGGCCGGTTGTTCAGAAGCTTGGGAGACATAGACGCCTTTGCCTTTTCTTTTTCTAAAGAGTTCTTCTCCATATGACGATCTGCCAGTGATCATATTTATAACACCGGCATAAGGTCGGTGAGGGTCTGCGTTTTTTGGTTTTCTCCTCTCATCATCGTCATTGTCGTCATCAGAATCATCTCTTCTATGATCTGATTGCTTACAGGGGGTTGCTTCTCGCGCTGGACCCACAAACCTCTTGAGGGAGCCTCTTTGCACCAATCGTTCAATTTCTTCTTTCAGCTGGTGACACTCGTCGGTCGTATGACCAACATCTCTGTGAATTTTGCAATATTTGCTATGGTTCCAAGTTCGTTTGCTCTTCTCTTCCATTTTTTTGGGCAGTTTACCCTTTGGTGGTTCTCCTTAATCCACATCAGCACTTGTGCGGGATTGGTATTAAGTGGAGTAAAGGGTCGGGAGTGAGCTCGATCGGACCTCGACCACTCTGCTTCCTTTCTCTTTCCAAGACTCCTTGAAGTGAAGGGTCGTTCAGGGCTTCTTGCAAGCCGTTCTGAAGTCAAAGCCCGATTGAATGCCCGTCTATCCAGATGCTGTAGTCTATCCAAGACATTGCTTCTCCTGGCCCGGTTGGATCTCAGGGCGTCATCTAGCTAAATGTATTGTTTTGCCCTTTCCATCAGGTCGAAGAAGCTGTTTGGCAACCTTGTTGTGATTGACTCAAACAATGGTCTATCACTGGTGCCATTAGCCAAAGCAGTGGACGCCATTTCCACGCTCACATTCCTTACTTCCGACATCGTGGCTTGGAATCTGTCAACATAGCCTCGGAGACTTTCATCTGCCCTCTGATAAAGGTTACACAGATCGCCCACGGACTTTGGGGCCCTTGTCTGCACGATGAATTGGGTGATGAATAACTCCTTTAATTGTCTGAAAGAAGTTATTGACCCCTGTAGGAGCTCGTGGAACCATGTGAGAGCGTCTCCCTCCAATGTAGTGGGGAATATCCTGCAGGCGATCCTCTCATCGTAGGTGTATACCTGCACTTTCGTTAGATACTCAGCAAGATGCATAGAGGGGTCAGTTTTACCTGTATAATGCTCCATTATCATGTCTCACCATCTGGGAGGTAACTCCGATTCCATGATTTCCCTACAAAATGGTGAGGTCGTATTGTCGCAAGTGTGATCCTCGAATGCTCCCTTCTTAGAGCTTGTCAACCCGAACTGCTTGAGTTTTTGCTTGAACCACCTATCCTCTTTACTCATAGCGGTTGGGGCAAGTTCATCCCTTCATTCCCTCGTGCGGCTACGATTGGGGGTGCACATAAAAGATAGGTCGCCCCCGATGGACGATGTAGATTGTCTGCTGGGAACGTAGGAGGAGTCCTTGCTCGAGGACCCTACGCCTTTTCCTTTGTCGTATCTACCTGGAGTGCTGGCTCTTATTCTCCTGCTATTTTGAGCTGTAGGTTCATTAAGGGAAATCCCCTTGTTCCTCCTTCTTCCGAGCTCTTCGGTCATATAACCCGTTTCGTGACTTCTTTCGTAAGTTCTAGGCATCTTCCCCTTTTTCAGGGTTTGAACTATGCTTTTGGTAAAGTCACTGACGATAGCACGCATGTCCCTAATGGTGACAGGGGTATCCTTTGGCCGTCGCATGGCGGCGTTGTCAAATTCTGGTAGAAGGTTGCCTCTAATAGGGGACCTGGGAGACTCATCTCTTCTCTCCGAGGGCCTTGATCTGCCCTCGCTATGATGATTGCGCTCCCCTGAAGTTCCATACTCATTAGATCTTGAACCTGCCATTCCGCTCTCAACGAAAGCACCAAATGATAAAACTCAGAATGTCTTTATCTTGTAACGAAAGAATACGGCAGTTGTGAGGTCGATCAAGCTATTGGACCTGCAAAAGGGGTGCCCGGTCGGACCCAGGCGTTAGCACTCTGAAGCTTAAGTTAGCAATTTGGGAGAAAAAATATTAAAGAGAGATAAAGTCTCGAAGTTCATTACCCGGCGCCATCATATTTTTAGCTATATATAGGAGATCTTCGGAAGGGGGGGTACTTGAGTACCTTGGGGATGATAACCGGCAGTTGGAGTGGGTGAGCGGCAATGTGATAGGGAGTAGGTAGGTGATAGGCGTTGGCTTGTGCCAATGGACTGATGGAACAGCCTGTCCTGTCAGTCCGATCGGGTGTTCCATCTGTTGACGTCGCCCTCCAGCTCGCACTCTTTTTGCTATTAATGGGTCGTGCTTATTGGGCCTCTGGAGATGTATTTTTCTCAGTTATCATTAAGCAAAAAATATAGGATAATGAATAATTTAGTTTCCTCATATTATGTATCTATGCAAACGCAATGAACAATTCGAGTACTATCCTTAACAAACCAATTATATAAAAAGATAAATCTGCCAACTCCATAAACAACATATTTCCACAAGAAATCACTTCAATACGGCACAGCAGTTAGACTATAATTGGCATATTTCATCAATGAATTCAACTCAGCTTATCATTTTTTATAATACTTGAAAAAAATTGAACTATAAGGCCCATAAACAAAAAGCCTATAATTAAAAGGCCTGTGAAAGACTCTCCAAAATCGGCCAGCCAAACACAGAAAATAAGGCCTTCCGATTGGACGTGACCTCACTCTGATACGGTGGGACTGTCTGACACACGCCACCTATAAATCAACATTAGCTATATAATAAGCCATACTTACTTCAGAATAGACCTACTATTCAAAATACTATTTAAAACTTTGTTGAGCGCTATAAATACTAAGTCGATCTACAAAAACTCCCACTCCTCTCTCTAAGTAATAGATACTCTCTCTCTCTCTAACAATCTTTCCTTCTATTGCTAACTTAAACATCGGAGTGCTAACGTCCGGAACACTGAGTAAGCACATTTTTGCAAATTATTTCCACTTCAGCCTGATCGAAATTCGCCTCCCAAGCCATCAAATCTTTTTTTCTTTCCTATACAGAAATATCCATGTTTTTATGAAAAATTTATGATTTATCAATTTTCATTTATTGTTTAAGGATTCAGACATGAAGAGGGAGCTCAACTATTGTCATCAAGGTCAGCAATTTGTGCCTTTTGATATACGTAACCGAGAATTGGTATTCAAATGTTATTACTTGCTATTATTGATATATTGTAATTTTACTGTTCAAAAATGTATGTAATATCATAAAAATTAAAAGTCCAAAATCGAATTAAAACCCAAAAAATAATTTTAATTATTTCCGTTCGATTCTCTTCTTGAACTTTGTTCGGTTCATTTATTTATAATAAACAGTTAAATCTATAAACAAACGTTTAGTATGTTTGGAAAGTCTAATGACGAAAATTTTCCATTGAATTTGATTATCGGAAGCAAACAAATTGGAGCAGTCTTGTAATCCAATATCATACCACACGCTATAAATGTTTTGATGAACATAAAATTACATCTCTTTCCACAAGCGAATGACAAGGCACGGCAAGTGACCTTTTATTGTGGGGACCACATAGATACAACGGAAAAAACTAATTTCTGATCAACAGGAGACCTGAAGCTAATATTTAATTGCATCCATGCATAACAAACTAAGATATACATCAAAATACAATAATTAAAAGCCAAGGATATGTAAAAACGTATTAAATTGGTACTCTTAACTATTCATATGGGTTTGAATCAGGATGTTTTCCAAGGCACGTAGATTTTGCCTTGATTGAATCTTAAAATGACAAGCAATTGGGACAGTAACTCTATATAAATTGAAGAACCACTTGCACTTCTCCATCAAACACAGCAGCCACCATTTCCCATGGCATCAGTAGTACACCAAAGATGCATTTGCTTGGCATTCATTTTCACTTTGGGAGCTTTGGCTTCTTTAGCTTCAGCTCGTACTATCTTTGATTCATCAATGCAGGCAATGCACGAGAAATGGATGGCTCGTTATGGGCGTGTGTACAAGGATGCTAATGAGAAGGCTATGCGTTATAATATCTTCAAGGAAAATGTCCAACGTATTGAATCCTTTAACAACATTGGAGACAAACCATACAAATTAGGAATCAATCAATTTGCAGATCTTACAAATGACGAGTTCAAAACCACTCGAAACAGATTCAAGGGACATATGTGTTCTGCACAAGCAGGTCCTTTCAGATATGAAAACCTTACTGCACTACCGACTTCAATGGACTGGAGAAAGAAAGGTGCAGTTACAGCCATCAAGGATCAAGGCCAATGTGGTAAGTTCCACTACCTAACCAATCATCTCATTAATTAGTAATTGAGCTTTGTTTAGTTAATTCAATAATAGAACTTTTGTACAGGATCCTGCTGGGCATTTTCAGCAGTGGCTGGAGTAGAAGGAATTACTCAGCTAACAACCGGTAAATTGATTTCCCTATCAGAGCAAGAACTAGTGGATTGTGACACCAAGGGAGAGGATCAAGGATGCCAAGGTGGTCTAATGGATGATGCCTTTAAATTCATCGAGAAAAACCAAGGCATAACCGCTGAATCTAACTATCCTTACGAGGGATCTGATGGAACCTGCAATACGAAGGAGGAGGCTAACCATGCTGCTAAGATCACCGGATTCGAAGATGTACCTACAAACAATGAGGCAGCATTGATGAAGGCCGTCTCAGAGCAACCAGTATCTGTTGCAATTGATGCAAGTGGTTTCGGGTTTCAGTTCTATTCAAGTGGAATATTTACAGGACCATGTGGAACCGAACTAGATCACGGTGTTGCAGCTGTTGGGTATGGAAGCAGCAATGGGAAGAACTACTGGCTCGTGAAAAATTCATGGGGAATGCAATGGGGAGAAGAAGGCTACATAAGAATGCAAAAGGATATCGATGCTAAGGAAGGACTCTGTGGCATCGCAATGCAGGCATCTTACCCCACTGCCTGATGTTTCCATGTATACATATGATATGTAACTAAAAAAGTACTGCCTACACAAAATGGTGTGTATGCTGGGTTTAGTAACAACTGTAAATTGGCTGTTCATAATCTCAGCTAGTAGGAGTCCAGTCCTTGCACCAGATGTAAGATACAATTCTTCTTATATAATTAATATGCATGTAAATATATTTTCTCCGAGCTTTTCAAGATCTTTTATATCGCAAAACGAATGCTCACATACATGCTTTTAAAAAAAAAAGGTAAAATATAAAAACCGGTGCTATTGCGGATAAACCTCCCGATTTGTCAGGTATACTACAAAGAATGGCATGGATCAGTAGGAAATACCATTCCAGCACAACATGAGGCGGGGTGGGCATCGGATTAGCAGGTATATAATTGTCGGGATGCCCCAAAAACATTACGAACACAAAAAATCCAAATGGAAAAAAAGATAGCAAAAGCTAACCAACCCACCAGATCCTTTACATAAAAATAAGGGTAAAAAGCAATTTTATCCACCTCTGAATGTACACCCAATGGATTATTTGATCCATATTGATGCAATGCAGCCATTAAGAATTCTAAAAGAAATCAAGAACTTCATTAAGCACAACACAAGATCAGAAGAACACTGCACAAAAAGTGAAACTAGGAAACTAAACAAGAGGAGTTGAGATGTTGAAGAAGCAGACGAGAACTTATAGGTTCCTAACAAGAGAAGATCATATTCTTACTATATCCATCACCTTTCTGGCTGCAATGGATTATTTTTCACTTTTCCATTTTTGAATGTTGAACAAACTAAAGACGAACATTTAGCACAATCATCAATTTTGCTAATTATTTGATGGTGAATCAAAGGAAAGGAGAGGACCCGTAAACAGGATGTTTCACCTTTGAATGCGAAATTCATGCACTTGAAATTATGATATAGAGGATTAGTACATACAAAACCCAAATTCATAGTGGGCTATTAAGAGAGATGAAGCGAAGACAAGGGGTTTGTGCCTTAATTTGGCTCTCCCCAAGAATAATCAAATAGTGTCTAAGTGAACCTACACCCAACAAATTTGAGATCTATATTAACATGCAAATTCCAGGAAATTAACTCAAACTACTCTATATTGATCAACAATTTAGCTTATAATACATCATGTGCCAAATATGAAATTGATGAAAAAGCAGCTTTACAAAAAAAAATTCTAGACATATGGGTAAGGTTGATTTACGGCTATAAAACAGTCCAATACGAGCTTCATATAACAGTAGCAATTAGCCATTACCTCGGTATCGGCTTTCAACTTATAAAAGTACCCAACCAACTACTAAACTGCATTCCATCACTTAGGACTCCATGAACTGTGAGTGTGGTGGGCTTGTTTTTGTCTTTTCAGCACCTTCAACAGTAAGTTTTATATCAAACAAGAAGCGAACTTGTTCATCAACATAACCACATCTTACTAATTGAAGTTGAAGAAAGGCACGCACAGATCCTACAAAACATACCATAAATCCCACGAATCTCCACTTCTCGCCATTCTTGAATGAGGGCACAGCAACAACACATTAAATGGGAGAGAAAATCATCAATAAAGCCACCCTGGAAAAAAAATAAAAAACAAAAAAGATAACGGGCATTGTACTTTGGAATAAAATATAAATTAGGACTGCTATTAGACATTAAATTTCAACAATAGTAAATCCTGAAATCAAGATGCAGTCTCTAGCAAATTCCTTATTTAATGCAAGACAAAATATGTTTGACAAAAACCATGGGAACTTCTAAATATTCATTTCTTTCTAAACTAAAGGTTGTTCAACTCTTTCAATTTTTTTTTTGTTTTTCCTAACTAATGGCCGCCTTTTTAACCAAGTTTTTGCTAAAACCAGACTCCTCACTCCCATTGAAGATAAATTTCATGCATAGGTTGTTCGCTTTGACTAATGGTTGCAGGTTACAAAATAAGGCAATATTACATTTAATTGATGCATAAAAATCCACTTTTTGGCTTCTTTTTTCTCATTATTTTATTTTGTTTGGAGCTAGGATTTTAGATTAAGGCAGAGCAAATTTTGTTGAAATCAAAATTAAGTAAATTTTATTAAAACCAATATTAAGACAGGCAAATTTGGTTGAAATCAAAATTCAAAGAGTAAATTATTCTAAAACCAATATTAAGAGAGGCAAATAGTTAAAATTGAAATTCAAAAAAAAAAAATCGAGGATAAAAAGTTAATTTGAAAAAAATTGCCCCCCTTTTTTCATACATGTATCTGACGCTGTTTGAAGCAAAGCTTCAACAGAACTTGCCTTCAATTCAAGAGCTAGCAGAAACAGACATAGTTCAAAGCTTTGTACTGGTTTTAGCAAAGATATTTGGGGTATATGTAATGAATTATCAGACCTTCAAAGAGGACAGCCATGCTTTAATTTGGCTGTTATAATTATGGTTATATGAGCACTTCCTTCACATTATATTTAATAATAGAATCCAACTTATAAACTGTTAGAGAAAAGCATCAATTCCAACCACATCCCCAAGTGTTATTGCACACAAGTCATTACTGCTCTTATCTTCCTCATTTATGAAATGCCACAAAATTTATCATAATCACATAGAGATATAGAGGATCTACCGTGATATTCAATGTCTTGCGAAGCTTCCTTCTGATGCAGCA
Source organism: Excoecaria agallocha (assembly GCA_037975025.1). Lineage (NCBI taxonomy): Eukaryota > Viridiplantae > Streptophyta > Magnoliopsida > Malpighiales > Euphorbiaceae > Excoecaria > Excoecaria agallocha. The sequence continues at coordinate 8,776,030 of CM075816.1, forward strand.
AGTGTAGCAACAACATGACAGTATCAATGAATATGCCATCAATTCATTACAAGCTTCTCCAGAAGCTGAAAATAAAGAAATGAAACTCTATACAAGCTCAAACTGTTCTATTAACTCAATATATTTCAAAAGGATAAATAACAATGGCAACTAAAGCTTATACAAATTTGTTTATCATCAGATATAGTATATGATATTTATAGGGGATGCAAATTTGTAATTTCAAAATTTTATGTCATAAAATAGGGAGGTAAATTGTCATTCTTATTAAAGAAACATAAATAGGAATCGAATTTTTGAATAATGTTAGGATTAAATCCTAACAGGGTATTTTAGAATATGAACTTGAATTACAAAAGAAGAAAGAAGAAGAGAATGGAATAGAAGGATAGGAAAAGAAAACAGAGAGAGAGAGAGTAATAATTTGGATTTGATTCTCTAATCATTGTGGTCCCCCAAAGCTACAACATTTACATAAAGGGAAAGAAATAACTACCTGTTGAAGTGTGCACGTAGCCAAAAAAGCATGCACAGCACCTTTACAAGAAAAAGAAATTCTCTACCAGCTGTAAAATTACCTTTTGGCTACTAGCCAAGTAACTAACTAACTAACCAAATTACATTTTTATCCTACGCTTGTACTTAACAATACCCTCCCCTTGTGCACATTCTTGACCCCAAGAATGATAAAGCTCTGGAAATTGCTGCTGAATGAAGTGGCTGTCCTCCCAAGTGGCATCTACGGTAGGTAAGTGTTGCCATTTGATCAAAAGCTGCTGAACATGAACATGAGAATCATTGATCAAAATAGTCCTAGAATTGAGAACTTTTACAGGAAGGATGACAAATTCTGATGCCGCATGGGGAGGAAGGGTGGCATGAACTGGAATGTTGGATCCTAGCTTCTTTTTTAGAAGAGAAACATGGAAGATAGGATGAATGCAACATGTGGCAGGAAGTTGCAACTTGTAAGCTACCTTGCCAATTCTCTCCAACACCAAGAAAGGCTCATAATACCTAGCTATGAACTTGAGAGATCTTCTCAGGGCTAAAGCATTCTGCCTATAAGGCTAAACTTGAGTGTGATAATCAGGCTGCTCTCCATATTACCTTTAATTCAGTGTATCATGAACGGACTAAATATATTGAAATTAACTGTCACTTTATCCGGAAAAAGATCCAAGACAATGTTATTTTAACTGGATATGTAAAGACAGGAGAACAATTAGGTAATCTGTTTACAAAAGCACTCGATGGACCTTGAGCGGAATATCTGTATAACAAGCTAGGTACGATTAAGATCTATGCTCCAGCTTGAAGGTGAGTATTACGGAATTTATAATACTGATTTTGAGCTTTCTTTTGAGCAGCCTTAATACTGGTTTGATCCAACATTAGCTCCTGTAGCTCAGATTCCAAAGACCCAAGTCTAGTCTCTAGGTGTTCTTCAAATTTGGAATTCGAAGAACACAGCAGCTTTTCAAGTTCTCCCATGTAAACCACATATTCTTCAGACTCTTTGTTCTTCTTAGCTGTTGTGTTCTTAGTCATCTAATCAAGAGAAGGTTGCCACTCCGATACCAGTTTGTTAGGATTAAATCCTAACGGAGTAATTTAGAATATGAACTGGAATTAGAAGAGAAGAAAGAAGATGAAAGAGAGAATAAGAGAATAGAATAGAATAGAAGGATAGGAAGAGAGAGTAATAACTGGCATTTCTAATCATTGTGGTCTCCCATAGAAAGGACACTTGCATAAAGGGAAAGAAATAACTAATTACAGAGATGCGCATACGGCCAAACAAGCATGTGTAGCACCTTTACAAGAAAAGGAAATTCTCCACCAGCAGTAAAACTACCTTTAGGCTACTAGCTAAGTAACTAACTTAAATAACCAAATTACATTTCTACCCTATGCTTGTGCTTAACAAATAATTTTATCATGATTAAATAAGAATAAATATGAGGGTTTGTAAGAAATTATTAACTCAACTGTGGAGCATTCAAAGCTTAAACTTTGAATAGTTGGAACACCATCAAGGATTTATGCCAACAAATAATCAAGCTTTCCTTAAACTCGTCTTAGATAAAATATACATAATTAAGTACAGTCGGCTATATGATTCAAGTGACATTGTTGTAACCATATATAATATTACAATGTAAATAACAGCCACTTACACATGTGCCTGTTTGTTGCTACTGTAGCAATCTTTGAGAACGTGCCACAAGGATAGAAGAATGTCTTCATACCTGCAGCTCAAGAAGGACGCTAAATAGATGAAGTAGATAACAGACGTACATAACAAGAACTTTTGCTGGAAGGCTTTAATGTGCCTGTCATTTCTTTCATTCTCGGATCACAAAATTGTTTGGACTCAAAAACAGAAGAATACGAAGTATGCAAGTATCTACAAGGTTTTGTGTTTAGACTATCCCCATTCTCCATAGACAAAAGTCAGCACAAATTAGATAATAATAATAATAAAACAATGTAAAAATCCTTCAAAAAATTTAAACCCAAATGTACCTAACCTCACATTAAAAAATAAAAAATAAAAGTACTTAGAAAGGAAGTTCACAAACAACTCTAATGGAAAGCAAGATTTTGCTATATCAAGAGGGGATCATAAAATGCAAATCAAGAGAAATTATCCAGAGAGAAGAAGTAAGATCAGAGTTGACGATCCAACAGAAATTGATGCAGGTCACTTCTTGAACATGTAATGGGGCACAGCTCATAGAAGTCTAAGTCACAGAGAACTCCAAGAAAACAGAATTGTGGAAGCACAAGCATCAATGAGCAAACTAAAAAAATAGTGACAAAATTAGCAAATAAAATTTGCTAATTATATTTTTTCATTCTTAATCAGTTAGTTTATGAATGGGCAAGGATGAAAGTTCTAACATTGTCCTGCCGTAAGGAAAAGAAAAAGGAAGCAATCAAGATTAAGAAGTGCTATGCAGATAGCAGAACAATAGATTGATGAGATTGATGTTGATAGCACATGCAAAAGAAAAAAGCATAGAGGCAGATCTGTACTGCAGCTAGATTGGACTACAAACACACTTATATAGATACTTGAAAAACAACTAGAAAGGCAACATTCTTTTTACTACTACTAAAATGAAATTCGCTAGTAGATAATTCACGCCAATGATCATCTGGAACGTACACAGAGAGGGTTCTGAGCAGCAACCAAGTAAATCAGCATGCCATTCTTCATGCTGGTATGAGCCCCTATGTGATAGCAGATCATCTCCAGATGAAAAAGAGGATGTCTTTCTGCAAAGAAAAGTATGCAACAAATTAACTGAACTCCACTTGCCTTACAAAAGTTGAAGGTTGTAAATTGAATACAGCATCCAACTGATTATCTTGCAAATCTGAATGTCAGGATGAGGCATGTAAAGAAAAGTCAAGTCCTCCCCGTTTTAGAACTTCCATCTCGGCAAAACTACCTTATAAGGGATTCATAGCATTAAATATTTGTAGATATCATGCAAATTATGTGGTCTGGGATTGCTATGTTCAGCATGTTTCTGATGACAAGTTTATGGTATTAACTAACAGTCTTACAACAAGAAACTGAATGCTTCTCTGAGAAAAATAAGATAGTGGCCAGCTGGTAAAAAGTACTCTAAATGAATTAGAATTAACCTATCATGTGGCAAGTATGCCAACGTGCTCAAATTGTGCTCTTGGCATATAAGACAGATAAAAAAAGCCATATCAACAAACCCGACAATGAGATAGAAGTCGGTGCCATGCATCAAAACATGTGCCATTCACATATTACAACTTTAATAACACTTTACAAGGACTAAGATCATCTAACCTTGAATTCGTTTGCGATTCACTAAATGAATGATTTTTCTCACTAACATCTGAGTAATTGGGCTCCAGTTTCTTGGAAGGTTTTACAGGTGAACTCTTCTCTGGAAGAGAATTTGCAGCAGCAGCCTCTGTAACCTCAATTAAGTGTTGGATAACTTCACATTGTTTCACATCCAAATGAGCTTGTGATCGTTGTAGTTCAAGTTGAAGCTTCTCACTTTCCTTTCGGAGAGCTTCATTAAACCCCAACTTTGGGTATGAACAAGAGAGAGTTTTTTTCAACACTACAGTCTGATCTATCACAGGGTCTGGCTTCAAGATCACATCTTGCACCTTTCTATCTTCTTCATCCAATGTGTATTCACTTTGATCCTTCTCAATAATTTCCAACCTCTCCTGCATATAGTGAGACAAAAAGTTAATTAACTTAGATCAAGTCATACAGATACAAAAAGCAGGCAGTATAAAGCACAATGGCAACACTAGATATTAAATATATTTATCAAGTTCCACATAGAAATGGAACAGATAATTCATCAGCAATTTTGAGGAAAGGAAAGGAAGAGCAATACTTAACAATGGAAAGCGCTCTGTCTCTCTCTTGTTTTTGGTGTGGTGCGGAAAGGGGAAGAGAGAGAGAGAAAGAGAGATTGTTATTGGTGGGATTGGAACATTCTTGATTCTAAAGCAGTATAATCCATAATAGCATCATCTATGTAGGACACCCCAAGTCTCAATTAGAATTTTTTTGAGCCGATTAACCCATTGGCTTATAGATGACTGTACTTCCAAAGAAGTGAAAATACTACTAGTAGTTTCTCTCCCACCATCTGACATGAATGCTAGCCCCCCAACACGTGAATTTCTGCGCCCAGTTCATAAGAGCATTGTTTCCATCTAATTCTCTTGCCATGAAAAGCAGGATTAAAAATGGACGTATAAGAAATTAATATAATCGGATTTTTTATGAGGTACCCTGCTAATAGAGAACCTCGAGTTCCTCGTACTTTGCCGACAGATATTTGAATAATTGCAGCAAAAATTAAAAGAAAACAAATAGAAATAAATTATTTAACCATAAAAAGATAAGGCAAATAAAGTATTGAACCATAAAAAAATAAGGCTAATAACAATTAAAACAAAACATCAAAAAATTAATAACAACAACAACTTACATACCCTGACACGAGCATTGTCCACGAGAGTAATGAGAGGAATAATGCGCAAATACCGGTCGATCTCATTCTGCGCCTTTCTGAATTGGTAAACAATGTTCCAGCCCATGGCGAGCAAATATAGGTAGCTCCTATCTTGACAACTATTGACCAAAATGTAAGACCTTCTCAAGGCATCTTCCAGCTGCTCCAATGGCTCCCTTGTTTCTGGATACTTCTTAAGCTCCGAGATCTTGAGCTGCTCTAATAAGTTCCCAATTAACTTCAGATGCTGCGCAAATTGCCTGCAATTCTTCTTGTGCATTCGCGCAGTGGTCGCAGCTTTCCCTATCATTGCAATTAGCCGCACTGCATCAAGACCCGTAAGCTGGGCCACAGTCGCAAGCTCCCCAATTTGATCCCAAGATGCCATTGTCACCGCTCAAACAATGCAACCAAACAATCCTGCTTTTACCAAAACTCACATCAATTGATTACTCCAGACTTTTATTTTTCTTACAAAGTAAAGTTGCAATTTCCAGCGCATTTTTACCTGTAGGCAAATTAGTTCAACATTTACAGGAGATTAGATATTAAAATCAGTTGCATTAACTAATTAATGCACAGAGCTTCAACTTCTATAAGGAAGGTTAACACAAGCTAATTCTTGATCCAAAAAAAAAATCAGGTTTCAAGCTGGATCAGCACCAAAAGCTGCTCCTCCACTGGATCTATTTGGAAAAAGCATGGCCAATGAAGAACTCTTGCTTCTAGAGATCTTCAAACTTGCAGAAGCCGATAACAGAGTAACCGAAAAAGAAAAGTCAGCTTCAACTTTTCAACTGCCGCAAAATTAAGAGAGAAAAAGAAAAGGATAAAAAGCAAATAAATAAGGATTAATGGATTATTCATTACGTTTCTTGACTCACTTTTCAAAGGAAAATAAAATTATAAGAAGTGCATATAATATTTAAAAAAAATGCATGAAAAATAATAAAACTGCCATGAATGAACACACCTGTTTCTGCACTTCAGCTCCCCAAAACAGAAGAAAAAATTATCAAAAGTGAAGAACCGGCAGAGAGCAAGGAGAGAGAGAAGAAAAGCTTCCGTCGTTAAAAAAGGAAGAGAAAACTTTCCTTTCACTCACCATGACCTAAGCAAAAAACTAAATTAAATATTAGGAAAGAAGAGAAAGAAACGTCAAAATCGGTGAGAAGAAGAGCATTGAATTCTGGAAATGACTGACACGCATTGCTTTACGCAAAAAAAGAAAGGAGCTACTGCTTCTTCTTCTGCAACTGGTAATGGATTTTGGAGGTATTTGAGGAATCACAGAGAGAGCTCAATTTCCTTAGCGTCTGTCATTTTTCTCTTTTTGCTGGTGAATTTTGTGTGTATATATTTTATCGCTCACAGTTTCGGTGGCATTTGTCTGTGCCTTTCTGCAGAGGGAGTATGCGAGTTGGGCCTTAAGCGAAAGATTATTATGTTACACTTTGGCTGTAAAGTAAATTGGAGTGCATATTCAGCTGGTACTCTCTACATTATTACCACTTAATATGATCTAATCTGAGCAGTTTAATTTTAAATTTAAATTTAAATTAATTATTGAATGGTTGAAATTACAGATAAGTATAATCAAATTGAACATACTGTAATGTGTTAATGTACCAAATCAAGACCCAGTAATATTTTGTATGGTCTTTTCTTTTTTATTTTAAAAAAAAATTTAATTATTTTCCTAAAAGAAATTATTAATATGGTAAGAAGTCAAATGTTAGAATTTCCACTCCACCCTGTATTTATAAAAAAAAAAAATTATGTGATGTTTTTCTAAAACTAATTTGTATTACTATATTTTATTTAAATGTTTCCTTCAAATAAATTATAATATTATCCAATAAACATAAATTTTCATTAATAAATGAAATATAAATTTATTATTAATTTATAAATTATTACAATAAAATATGTTTTAATTTTTTATTTAAAAATATGTATAAATTCAAAAAATTAATGAATTTATATATAAAAGAAATAATATAGATATAAAAAGCAATAGTTAAATTTATATTTATATTAATAAATCAGCAATAATTTTTTAAAAATTTTCAATTTAAAAAAAAAAAGATAGTTTCATGTTAAGCAGCCAACAACAGGCATTTTAAAAAGTTTACTAAATTCGTTAAGAAATTATTGTAAAAGAAAAAGTTAGCAGCTTCATTTCAACAGTTGAATCAAACATCTCTTAATTAAAAAGTTCAAATATTAAATATAAAATATTTTTAAATATTTAAAATCGAGTATTTTGGTAAAATATTTGATATAAATTAGATTAATGGTATGAATAAATTTGAATTAACAAATGTCAAATGGTTATAAAAAAAAATTATAAAGGAATAATGGGTTTTATTTTGCAGGTACGATGAATTTATGATTTAGAGTGACAGGGAAAGCATGGATTTTGGTTGAGGATGAGTGGAGAAATATGGATGAAAGTACGAGATTGCCGTCGTCGAGGTGGCAAAATTTACCAACACCAGACCAAAGGTGGTTTTCTCTGGGAACACCGAACAGAGTTGACTGTAAGTGGTGCGTTGTTGAGATAATAGTAAAGTAATTAAGTGGACAGCTGGCAAAAATGTTGTGTTTTGCAGAGAATATTAAATAATAATGTACTTGCACGCCAATCCAACTATCCAAGAATGAAGATTATTGGTGGATTGCTATTTTTTTCCTTTATTTTAATATTTGCTATATATAGAAGTATCAACCAAAAAATTTAATAAAGAGTCTTTTAATTCAATTAATAAAAACAACAATTTCTACTGTGAATTAAAATAAATAAAGAGAAAAAAATTCAATTTGTTTAAAAAAAATAGCATTACATATATGGGTTAGGATAGTAAATGAAATTAAATAATAAATATAAATTTAATTATACTATATGAAAAAGTTTAAAACATATGGACACACTTAAATTTGATCTTATAATAAATTTGAAACGGCCTAAGTTTTAATAATAATAATAATAATATATAAAACAAATACACTTGTCGATTGTAAAAATAAGTACAAATTTTTTATACTTTTTAAAAATTAAAGCTTGTGATATTCAATTATATAAATTTAACATTTTAACTATTGAAATAAGTACACATATTTCACATGCACGGTAACACCGACAAAAATTGAAAATGGAATGATTTATTTTTTTATTAATTTTGAAGTATTTCATGTTAATTTTAATATTACGTGATATCATAGAAAAATAAATTAATGAAGGACATTGTGTGCATAATGTGAAGAATTTTTGCTTCTTCTTCTTTTTCTTTTTTTTCCTCTCTGGAGTGGTGGATTTGATTATTTTTATGTTATTCGAATTGGGTTAGATGTTTTTAAATTTTGTAAAGATTAAAAGAAATGTTAGAATATATAAAAAAACAAAAACAGTTTTTAAAAAAATCACAAAAAAAAATGAAATAAATTTTTAGTTTTATAAAAACAAAAGACTAGCAAAATGAAACCATTCCGATCGTACCATAAATTAACCTAAATAAAATTTTAATAATTTTTCAATTTTATTATATATTAGTAATTTAAAAGATAAATAATTGGGTGCAATACAAATGAAACGATTATTTAGATTCATAAATATTGAGTCTCTTCTCTTGCCATTTATGTGATGAAAAAATTTAAACTTTTCAATACATTTAAATCATCATTTATGGCTGAATATCCCTTGAAACATATTTGATAAAATTAATTAGTTTTGACCCCATCGCTTTGCTTGTATATGTGCGTATCGAATTGGATACGATCAAATTAAAAAAAGAAATAGTATGCTTAGCTCTGTCGTGTGAAGTGCAAATGGCAAAGTTTTATATTTGAGATTTATAAGTGATGAAATTTAATATGTATACATATTGGATGTGTTTTACATTTTTTCTTTCTGGGAAGGCTACATATATTATACTTACATATATATATATATATATATGCTCAAAAAAATTTTGAACTATGTTGCCATAAATTTTCACCACGTTGGTTTTGAAATCTCGTAATTAAAGATGACAGCAGGCAAATACTCTCAAAATTAGCTGATCCGTTATCAAATTCATTTAATTTTATTTTACTATATCCATACTAAACTCATTTAAATTGATTCCTCTATTACCCATATCCGTTCTATACCCATGGATACCCGTATCCATATAATATTAATGCATGTATTTATATTAAAAATTATTTTAATAAAATGGCAAGTTATACAACAACTAAAAAATTAAAATCTTAATTTAATAAATTTTAAATCAACATCTAGATAAAAGATCTCCATAAAAATTTATATATTAAAAACTGTACATAAATGTAATATAAAATTAAAGTAAAACTTTTAAACTCAAAAAATAAGTCCATAGTTAAAGTTTAAAAAATTTTAATTTTGAGTTTTTAACTCTTTAAAGATTTAAATTCTTATTTATACCTATAATTTTAATTTTTTTAAAAAAAATAAATAGATTTAAACGGTATGGGTATGCACAAATAACCATTATTCACAACTAAATATATGAACGGGTTCGGATATTAGATATCCGTGTACTAAATCCATACCCGACCAAACATATGATGGATTTTATTTTTAATATCTAAACCTATTTGTAAATATCCATACTCTCAATAAACGGGCGGGAACATATTAGATATCTTAAAAAAATTCGATGCATTGCCATTACAAATTATGGTAAAAACTTTATAAAATTTATTAGTTAATAATTTATTATTTTATTTAATATGTATAAAAAATTAAAAGTTATCCAACCGAGTGAAACACATAAAATAGTTACTGATAATGCCCAAATTATTATTTATATAATCCATTAACCTCAAGCTCAATCCGAATTGGACAAAAGCCCTATGGCCAAAGAGTATGGAAGAGCCCAAGTACAGCTCTTTGAAGGGCTCACTATATGAATGGATGAGTAGGTACGGGAATCGAGAAGATGAGGTTGTCCGATCGGAATCGCCTGGCCCATGTCACATCGTCGAAAACCTATTTTGATACATGACTAGACCATTTTAGTGGCTCTAAATGCCTCCTATAAATACTAAGTCTTCATTCGTATAGAAGGTAAAGCTCTCAATCTTTCTCTTTCTTTGTATTCTCCTGATACAAGTCTATCACTAACTTAAGTTTCGAAGTTTCGATCCACTCGGACTAGCCTTTTTTGCAAGATTTACCCTTGTGATCATCCAATCAGACTTTGCAAGCATCGTCTCTTAAACATGTTCCTTGACCTACCCCCACCAAATGGCTTACATCTCTTATTCAATCTCCAGATTTATTATTTGATGCTTTCACTAAGAACCAATGGTGGGATTAAAATGGCTATCCTAGTGATGATAGAGGTAAAACCCCCTACAAAGCTTTGGACAAAACATCGGGACCAGAGGAAGACGAAAAAGCTAATGCCAGGCCTAAAAAAGGATGAAGCATCACTCTCCTAAGGCATTACATACTGGTGCACAAGCCTTCCAGAGCTTCCCCACTAGGAAAGACACTAGAAAAGGCAATAGAATTACTTTTTTCTCTATTTCGGAGCAAATTAATTGAAGGGAAAAAGCACAGCAGGAGATGAAACATCCCTCCTCAAAAAATTGAGGGACCCTTTTGCAAGGAGATGTAATATCCCTACAGTGATTGGGAATCCCTTCCACAATTGACGTATAAGCCTTCCAGTACTCCAAAAAGGGACGCTAAAGAAAGCCGCAAAGCTACATCCTTTCCCATTTGCTAGAAAGGGAAGGAAACACAACACAACATGAGGAACACTCTTGTTCTAAGCCAAGACGAAGGATCGCTCACTTGTTTCAAGCCAAGAAGAAATGAGTCGCGCTCCACACCAAGGGTTGTTCTAACAGATAAAGCCCTCATGCACACTAAGGGTCAGTCACGCCTATCAAATAGAAGGGACGTATGGAGAAGGAAAATGGAAGAAAGGAACTCCGATCATCGCAACTTGAGGGAAAATGCAACAGGGAAAAAATCTCCGGGCCTCCAGACCTCCCTTAGAAAATGATTAGGAATATCCCAAATTTTAACTTCAAAGCCCTTTTTGTGCAAATGTCTATGGCAACCAAGCAAGAAGAGAAAGGCATCTCAAAAAGCTCATAATGAGAAGGCACTCAAAAGGTACAGCATGTAATTTCTTCTTGATGTTTTTTCATTTCGATGTAATCATAAACTACATATGTGTAACCCAATCGATGTTTTTTCGGTCGAGGCATTTAATCCCAATCGACATGATTAATGTATAGCTTATTTTTTTGATACATGTACTGCATAAATAGAAACATATAATCCCAATCATAAGATAGATGTATTCATTTCCCGATCGAAAGATTGATGTACAAACTTTTATCTTGATTAAATGAGTTAACTGAAGGATAAATTGCTATCTTTATTTCTGATGAATGACAATCATACAATTGGCATTAATTTCATATGAAGTTAAAACGTTTTGATGGAGATCCAACCAATCACAATTATCTTATTGAGAAACAGGACTTTAGTTTCCTTAAAATCAAGATTCAAATGCATTTTCAATCATTCGATTGGATCATTTGCTAAGAGACGTAACAATCAAAGTTTCATAAATCATTAACACGATTATCTACTTTTATTCTCAGATCGCTGCTAGTTATCATATAGCAAAAAATAAAAAAAAACAATATTATGAATTAGAAATTAAAATTTTATTAAAATTTCAAGTACAGAGATACATTGATAAAAGAAATTCCTATCTAAATCTCTACAGAATGATTGCTTGATGCTTCAAGACCACCTCTCATCAACTCGTGCAATGCTGCAATCCTCTTCCTTTTCAGTTCCAACCAAGAGTTTAGAAGAAAATGAAGAAGCAAGTACAGGCTGTAAGGAACCGAAATAGGCCCTAGTAGAATTCAATGGCATTATCATTTTATTAATGTCTAATCAAACTTAATTAGATGAATTATTATAATTTAAAACATTTATAATTATTGTCTTTAAGTGAAGGAGGGTAAAATAATTATTTTACCATATGCATAATTGGAAATAAAAAATAAAGTTAATGGGGTCAATTGGGTCAAAGCGTGATTAAGTGGTCAATTATGGTATATTTATGTTTTAATAGACCAAATTAAATAGAAGAAAAGTTATTTGGGGTGTATTTAAAAAAGAATAGAAATTTTGGAGCCAATGTTGAAAGAAGGATTAATTGGGGTTGATTTCATAAGAGAAAGAATATAAGGGATTGAAATTGTGGTGAAAAAGTTAGTGGGGAAGGATTTTTGACATACAAAATGTTTGAAGACCTAAAGGAGACTTATCCTCCCATTTTACACTTTGGAACATTACATGTTAAAAAGAGAATAACCACTTTTAGGGTATAAAAAGGAGGAAGGAAAAATTTTGAAGAAAGAATATAGTTTTTCCTTCATCTTTCCCTAAAGAAATAACTCTCTCTCTCTCTCTCTCTCTCTCTCCCAATTCTCTCAAGGAATTTCTTATGTATATGGATGGATATAAGGTTTTTGAAGGTAACATGCCAAGGTAAAGGGTTAATTTCATCATTTACTTCATCTTATTTCTTGTTATGATGATGAGTTTCAAGAGAGAAAATATTAGATATTGATGCATGTATGAAATGTAAATTGTAGAAGAGAAAGTTAAGAAGAACAAGAGATAAGGAATTGTATAAAGATTGAAGAAGAGTGAATTTCGGCTAAGGTATGGGAAATTATATGTTTTCCTTGCATGCATGTGAGCAATGAAGAGAAACATGAAATAGTGTATGAGATCAAGAACAAAAGAACCAAAATTAATTTTTGATGGCTTTAAATAAGAACAATTATGAAAATGGTTGAATGACTTGCTATATTTTTCATATAAATTGGGCTACAAAACTCTAATTGAGTTTATTCTAATTAGGAATTTCATATAAGACTTGTACCTACATTTTTGTAGAAGACACCTAAGGTTTTTTTTTGCCTCTTTGTAGCCTTAATCTTTGATTGACGTTAAAAGTAAATTGCAGTCAATTTTAGTAGATAGTTTGTAGTATTTTGAGTATAATTATTTTTATAGTTGTCAAAATGATATGAGGCAACTTTCTAGTTAAACTAGACTTGTAACGCTCTCCTTTAAAAAAATACATAATATAATTTCTTTTAATAATCTTCTAATGTCTAAATAATTTATTAAAAATTTTGGCGGCATAACGTCTAATAATTTAAAATCCTAAAACCTGCAAATGTCAAAATACACTCCCTAATTCAATCCTCCTTACACTTGAACTCCATTCAATCAATTCAAACACTTCTAAATTCATCATACATCAACACATTTCAAATAGTATGCATATAAAATTTAATTTACATAACCACAACATAACTTCAATTATGCTTACATAATAATTTATAAATCTTAATTATTTTACATAACCAAAATTCTTAGGTACATGCCACCAAAATTCTGCTTCTCACTGTAAGTCTCCCTGTACCTGTCCCTGCGCGCAGTCAAATAAAACTACACACTGAGCAATATAATCGCTCAGTGTTGAATGCAATTACATAAAAATTTCACTAACTAAATATTAGTAATTAATTTAACTCAAATTATTACTTTATTTTTAACAAATGTAATTTAATCAAGTTACTCAATTTCTATTTCTTTTCCTCCATTAATTAGTTTGAATTATTATAATAATAAATTTTCCTATCTTATTTTAACTATTTACTAAACTTTATAAAATTTTGCAATTAAGTCCCTACGTTGACTTTTTCTTCAATTTGAATTCAAATTTGACTCATTTGACTTCGTTTGACTTTTATTTAATTTCTAATGTACAAATTATATTTTTAATCCTTCAAATTCCTCAAAAATATTAAATTTATATTTTAGTCCTTAAACTTTTAACTAATTACAATTTTACCCTTTTTCTTCATTTAGCCATTTTAACTTCCTTAATCACTCTTTTTGTTTCAAATCACCATTTTACCCTCGCTTAATCGCGTAATTACTAATTTGCCCTTAATTATCATATTGATCTCATTTTTTTACATTATTTATTTCATATTTATTAATATGGCATAATTTTCATTATAATTACTCTTTTATTCCAATTTTTGTGCAAAATTACTCTTTTGCCCCTAGGTGACACCAGTGGAGAACCACGAACTGGATAAACATGACATAAATACGTTGTACCGAAGGGATCCCACCACTAGGTGCGACACCAAAGCCCCAGTACTAATGCATATAATACGCCGGCTATCCTGTCTTATATCACATAGTCATTTTTTATAACAATTATCTCATAGGCTCATGGTATCCTGCGGAATAAATTCCTATGGCTAGCCATACTATCCAAGAGCTGGAATTACCCACTGTACACTAAGGACATTATTAAATTTTATCTTTTCTTTTTTTTGTTATTATTTATTCTTATTACTTTATTTTAATCACATTATGCTCCCAAACTTATTCAAATAAGCTCATTAATTGCACATTCATCATAGAAAAGCTTTATATCACAAGAATTTAAACAAAACATATTATTTTAATTAGAGTTGTTATTTGGCCATCAAAGAATTTGCCACTTACAATTTATTCTTTGCTCCAAATTAATGCCATACCTTATTTTATGTCCATTTTAGGTCATTATATGGTGATAAATGATAATTACACATAAAAGTTTACAAGTTTCATCAACTTTTTACATTATGTAACTATGACATAATGTTCCCTAATAATCATTTTTCATTTTATCTAGCATATTTTCATTTCTCATGCACTAAATAGATTAAATAACATCAATTGCCCAAATTTCAAATAGTTTGCATTAAGGTACCTTTAGTACCCTAATTTGGCTACTAAGGTAAGTACTACTTAATTTTTATTTTCTTAATTTATTTAAGTCTCTAATTACTTATTTTAGCATATTATTGATTAATATTAAATTAATTCACTATCTTAAGCCCTATGACATAGTTACATAATAGAAAAATTAGGGAAAATTCAAGTAAATTAGTGAAATTAAAGGTAATTTGCATCCAATAACCTCCAAATTGCTGGAAAAGAGCTTATTACATCTTCTCCTTTCCTTTATCCTTGTAAACTTGCCTTTCCTTCTCTTTTTCTTCTAATAGCCAAAATTTAGAAAGGAAGAATTATGAGTTTTTACCACAATATTAAGCCATTTAAAGCTATAAATCAACTCTCCTAATCAATATATACATGCTCATAAAAATTCTCCCACATATCTCATCTAATTTTCACAAAATCACAAAATTTATCTTACTTTCTCCTACCTTTTATCTTAAAGTTCTTGGCCTCCTTTTGATACCAGCTTCTTACTAAGTTAGAGAGGGATAAATTTTGAGTCTAGAGTAAATTTTTGGGCTGGAAATTCAAAGGAATAAGGCTTGTTTAGAAGAAAATGGTGAGATGAGAGAAGAAATGGTGAATTTCGGATTTTCACAAGAAAGGAGGAGAAGATGGTCGACAATTCTAGAGATTTTCTGATATTTTGGTCCTTATATATGGTGTTTTAAGTGTACCAAAGGAGAGGCCAAGATTCACCTTGCAACTATTGAATCTAATGGCTTTAAATAATGCCACATGTCACTCATTCAAGCATGCACCCACATTCTACTATCCTAATCTTGCACACACATGATCACAGCTTCACAATAATGATCTGCATGAATTTTCATGGTCAAATTCACGATTTTGACTCCTTAAATGGCCCAATTTCGATTTTTCACCTCGAAAATTGAGCTTTTGATCTGGAAGTCAGAATGCTCTGAAATTTTACCTAGAGTGTCACAATATATTCAATAATATATGGTAAAAATTTCAGCTCATTTTGACTTTTTTTTCGATATACTTTTAGCTTTGACGGCTTGTGCAGCCCATTCGAGACCAGAAATTACAGATTTGCCAGAATTGCTAATTTCTAGTTCCTTGAGCGTCACTACACTATTTATGACATATATTTAAAATATTAAGTCAATCGGAGATCTCTAAGATCTCCAAATATTCAGTCAAAATTTCTAGTCGAACCTACGCCGACTCAGGAAATTTTTCTTTGTTTACCCTTTTGAAGGCCTATTTGACCTCAATTTCACTCAAATTATACCACCGTACTCCACTTAACATATATTTTCATATTTTATATTAAATTCATATTGCCCAACGGGTTGCCCATTTTTGGGTTTCTCAGCTCGGGCACGATTAACGGTACATTCTTTTTAAATTTCCTGTTCTACTCAACTCTAATTACTCCAAAACTTAACCTAAGTTAACTATTCACACTTTACACATGTCATGCATGGAAATTTCAAATATTTGGGGGCGTTACAAGACTTATATGTCTACAATTTATATGAAGAAAGCATAAATTGATTGTATTTCTAAGAATGTCAAAAGTTAACTTGAATTTGGAATAGTTGACAGCACTATTTCCAAAAATAGTTCTTAGTATTTTTGCAATATCTTGAGATTTACATATGAGAATTAGATAATTCTAGTTGAGTTATAAAATAGACTCCCATATCTACCTTTTCTATGAAGAAAGAAAAGTTTAAATATGCCTCTAATCCTACCTAAACTTAATTTGAAAACCGAAATCCCGTGATGCCTATCATAATGAATAGTCATTAGTAATTTCTAATTATCTTATTGACAAGATATTGCATTGATTCTTGATGTTTCAGAAACTAGAAACATATGAACTCGGAAATTCTGTTTTAAAGGTCAAAAATCGCTCACAATATGAACTTGAAAAACTGTCGCTGCCCTATCACGACTCACACAACTATCACGACTGGTGACAGTGCACTCTCTGTAATGACTCGGCCATTTATCACGAGTCATGACTCCTTGTTCGAGTCGTCCCATCTGTCCAAGTCGTAACCCTTAAGCCTATAAATTGATATTAAAGCATTTTTAGGCCTTCCTAAACACTTTTAATGCATTGGAAGCATAAATATAAAGATTTTAAGCAAGAATAACATGTGATTTTCATGTCTCAAAGTGTTGTAAAGTCCATATAGACCTTTTTAAATAATTATAGAGTATATCTTGGTATAGAAATATCTCATAATGAGGGACACATACATTAAATATTTGATAATATCATTGGCATGATCAAAAGTTGATATAAGTATATCGAAATTATAAGCTAAGGTAAATTATTATTTACCATATATCTGTGATAACATGAATATAATGTGATGGTTATATGTCATGCCTATATGTTGTTACGCCAAATGTATAGTCACAAGAATAACGTGAAGCAAAATGTTGAAAGATGAATAAATGATTGATAAAATATGATATTACTTGTTAAGTATGCAATGGGATTTCATTCTAAACTATTGGGAATGAAGGATATTATATGGCAAGTTTATAATCAGGTATGCTCTATTACTTAATTGAAATGACATGATTAAGCATATGTGATGCCACATATTAGCATGTTGAAATGCAGGTCTACAGTGATATAGGCTTAATTATAGAAATCTTATTAAAGTATATAATTGCAATATTATATGAGACTATGTATACAAGTTTATACACTAAAGATGTTGTATCTTGTCATGTTATTATTTACATGAGCAAATTGTATAAATTGTTTTATGAATTGTGCATATATGTTTATGCACTTGAGAAGATATAATTTTACATGATTATGTACATGTGCAAATGGTATAATATAAGTACAGTCTTGATATATGAAATAGTTACATGATTTAAAAGGATTACAATCATAAAATAGTAATACTTAATTGTGCTCAAGATAATATGTTTATAGAAAAAATTTTATACATGTATATGTATATGATATCATGCTCATAGTTAAACATGAATATATATGTATGAACGTCTATATGCATATGATGAGAAAAGAGTAAGTACAGATAGCAATACCCAATAGTGAGCATGTTCAAATATTTACAGAAAGTTACACATGAGCATGTATATGATTACATTATTCATAGTTACACAAGAGTATACATGTGTATATATGAATATGATTGAATAAAATAAAGAGATTATATTGCCTACATCTGTGTCTAAGTTGTGAATAGATAGGCATGCCTATAAAGATAACTTGCAGCTATTAGAGTATAGTTTTGATCCTGTTTGGGTCTGCTTGACACCTAAAGTATAGTTGAACCCATTTGGGTTGTAGTCAACCCCATTTAGGTCCGCTTGACTGGTCTACCATACAGTTTTATTCCTATAAGGGATCACCATTTTATACCTTCGGGTATCTTATTTGTACCTTCGGGTGCCATCGTTATAATTAGACATTTTTGTACCTTCGGGTGCCACAGTTATAAACAAATAGTTTTGTACCTTTGGGTACTACCGTATAACCTGTTATCCACTTCTTTAGACAAGTGCAGGCCTAATTTATAGTAAAAGAAAAACATCATAGTAAATTGAAAGATTAAAGAAGTATGACAGTTTTAAATTTGATCTTCATATGATCTTTCTAGGAAATCTATATGTTGCCTATGGAAATCATGATACTATAAGAGGGTATTTTATATATATATATATATATATATATATATATATATATATATATATATATATATATATATATATATATATATATATATATATATATATATATATATATATATATATATATATATATATATATATATATATATATATATATATATATATATATATATATATATATATATGCAATTTTACTGCATATAGTATCGCACATACATATTAGAGTTATAAGCTATATACCTAATGAACTTGTGCATCATTAATGTTTAGCCAATAACTATATCAGTGATTGTATGTTTCCTATAGTTATGTATTACTCGTTTAAGATTGTTAAATAACATGTAAAATTCTTTATATGTTAGGGTTATGGAATTGAGGTAATTTCTAAAGGTTTTCTTATACCTAGAAATTCAAGTTACATGTATTGGTATTTGTGAAATGTGGTATCATTTCATAGATATATTTGGCTCGGATGTACTTCCTTATAGATTCATATTGCTTGTTTAACATTGAATAATGATATGCGAGATTCCCTATTTGTGAACATAAATGAATTTTAAACTCATAGTATGGTTTTGCAATAGATATGAATTTGCATTTTAAAGTAATAGCAATCAGTATGGTATATATATATGTGTGTGTGTGATAAGGGAAAGGTATGTTAATGATAGAAATACATAATTCACAATGGCATGAAAATTATTAATAATCATTAATGTATAGAGGTCTAACTTATTAATTTAAAGTTCTATGATTTTAAAACAGTTACATATTCAAGATAGATTAGTAAGTCAATGTGATTAGTCAAGAATAACATATAGAAAACTGAAAAAGGTAAACTTGATATATAAGACATTAAGTGACGCATGAATAATTATTATTATCAATAAGAAACCATGTAAAGACTATACTAGATTATCCGGATTACTATTATTTATTTTAATCTTTTAATAAACAATACATATAATACTAATAATATGTTCATCTGTCATACAATTGGTTATACTTTGACTTTATAATTCATACATTAGAAAAAGTTACATAAACATATACTTTGTTACATCATAATCATATTTTGAGTTAATAATTACAAAACATGTTCATTATATCATTTTTATAGAATTTACACAAATCAAAAAGATAAAAATAGTACATTTTAGACATCCTAACTCCTCTTCCTAGCTGGTAGCTGGTGTTGTCCTTGTCCCTAAAGCAATGACCTACTTTGAACCTACACGGATAAACACCCGTGCTAAGCTATAAAGCTTAATGGAGAACAATACATATATGAACAACCACTCACAATGATTATTCCAAGCACACAATAAATATTATAAATATTGAATATTATAATTAACATGCAAGAGTTATAGTATAACTCACATAGCATATTTAATCTTATAACATTACTGTATAAGGATAGATCATAATAGACTAATCGAGTCATTACACATATACTGTTCATCTCATACTATGAAATGCCTGCTAAAGTCCTATGGGTGTGGATAACGTGTGCTGTGAATACCCGTAGGTATCAAATATATAAATACCCAAAGATATTAAATCTGTGGACCCATTAGGGTCAAGTCTGTGGTCCCAATGGGGACAAATATAGACCCAAACGGGGTCAAACCTATAACAGCTATGACAGTAACCCTATAGGCATGCCTATCTATCCACAACCAAGTTCAATGTGCAGGCAAGGAATCATATTCATATGGAAATTGATTTATACCATTCAATTCATCATATAAGAGGTTAACTCAAATGCTATAGTATTTTCTTTAAATATTATGTCATAATCAAAACATATATATATATATATATATATATATAATCAATATAATACAAACATATTCAAGTATATATATTCATGCATCAATTAATATAACTTTATCCTTATATTACTTATACATTTCATATGCTTATGGTTATTCATTATCATATATTTCATATTTAAGGTGAACTATATGATTTAGGAAATGAGTAGTTAATCTTATGCCATAAATGGGGTCTTAACTTTCAAGTTTTAACTTACGAATGATGGTCACGATTACTACCAATTCATGGTAACTGTGGCCCAAGACATGACATAGGGGTCACGGTTACTACCAAATTTATGGTAACAGTGACCTATGTTACTTTTCAAGTTTG
This sequence comes from Excoecaria agallocha, assembly GCA_037975025.1. Classification (NCBI taxonomy): domain Eukaryota; kingdom Viridiplantae; phylum Streptophyta; class Magnoliopsida; order Malpighiales; family Euphorbiaceae; genus Excoecaria; species Excoecaria agallocha. Next base: position 8,796,760 of record CM075816.1, read on the forward strand.
GAATATGCTAGACTACCTTACAGTCATTACTGGATGAGTAATAACCGTGTTCTATACTTTTTAAAGGAGTCACGGTTACTATGAAAAGCTTAGTGACCGTGAGATAGGTCATCTTTAAATTCTAGACTAAAAATCGGGGTACCTCACGGTTACTACGAAAAGCCTAGTAACCGTGAGGCCTAAATCGCCCAGAGACAGATTTTCTGTCTCGACTTCTATGCCATTTTTAACCTACAAAACATCATTTTTATGGAAAACTTCTTTTTACAAAGTTGTAGATATGCCTTTCTAGTTTCTAAAACATCAAAAATCACTCAAATAAGATCTATAAATCTCAATATATCCCATAAAAACCTTAGACTGCTCCCAATGACAGGGCAGCAGTCATAACCTGGATTCAAGCCTATTTTTCTCTATCTTACAAATTGATTCAGATTTCTTGTTCTTCACATGAAATGAAGATCTATGAGTCTAGTTTCTTATCCAACTAGAATTTATCAATTTGAGTCATGGAAACTCAATATATCAACAAATATGTGTTGACTGGTCCTGTGAACTCTAAAATAGTTTTCACTCTCTTGAAGAGAGCTTCCTAATTTCGAAGTTCAATCATGTTTAACCTCAATTTTTCATGATAATAAAATTTTATAAAATCAATTATCTCACTACAAACATCATATGCATATAAATCACACACAAAAACCATGAAGAGTTCCCATACCTCTTTAACCTTTCAAGCTTTGCCTTCTCTCTCTTTTCCCTTCATCTCTTCTTGATCCTAGCCTTAGGTTGCTGTAAAAATCATCTTTCTTTCTCTATCATCTACAACTCTATCCATTTGAAGCACAACCATCGAAGGCTTGAGGAGGAAAGAAGAAGTAAAAAAGAAAAGAAAAGAAAACTAAATATGCCTAAGCCAAGAATGGCCGGCCAACACAAGAAAACAACAGGTTTTTCCTTCTCTCTTTCCAGCCTCACAATTTTTTAATTCCCATTGGTTGATAAATAAAAATCTTGGCAAAGTTTCATTTTAATCCCTCTCTAAATTATGTCTCTTAATTTGGTCTCTCATTTTTTATAATTCATATTTTTACCTCACAACTTTTACTTTAACTTTTTAATTAAATTCCTAATTTGCAATTTCCCTTAATTAGTCACATAATCAACCTCTGTCTCATGCAAAATAACCATATATCCCTCTTAGGGTACGATTAGGGGCATTACAAACCAATAAGTAAATAGAATAGCAACAAGAAATTCATATTGATTTAAGTGTAAAGAAAGATAATATAGAACCGGAAGAGTGTTTTGATTATTGCTTATAATGATTGGCTTATATGTTTGAAGCTATGTTTATATGCATTTATATTTTGACGACCTTTTATAGAGGCCGTCCTCATATTTTATGTTCCCCACTAAACTTTATAACTTAGCATGATTTTTTATCCGTGTAGGTTGCAAGGATAGGTTTTTTCTTCTCAGGGTTGATATTTGCAACAGGACGACCAACACGAGTCTTAAAAGGCTGAAAAGTATATAATCTTCTTTTGGGGTTCTTTTTGCCTAGAAATTATTTGTGTTGAATACTATAGATATTTTGTATATGTAAATCTTGAAATATTTAAAGAGACTCTCTTGTAAGTAAAGTTTTTAATAGTTAATTTTTAGTTATAATGGTTTAAGTTATCTTATAAGATATCTGTATAGTATGGTTAATGATTTAATTATGGTAAAGTATGCTTAAATGTTACAGGATAAAATATATAGCTAAGTATAGGATAAGGGTGCTACACAGGCTCCTAGCCATTCCTCATTCACAAACTATAATTTCTAGTCGTGAAAAATGGAAATTAGAAAGGGAAATAGAGAAATTGGAGAGGGAAATAAAAATTCAATGGCAATTCACCTATTATCAACAGGTAATGCCACAACAGAGAAAGATCTGTCAAAGGGAAAAGGTCCATTCATCTTTCTAAAATGGTGAAGGCTAGAAAAAGGGAAGAGGTTGAAAAATCTCGAAATACTAAAAAATCTCCACTAAAAGATTACAAAACAATAGGAATGGAGGTTCCCAGCACAATGCACCTATTTATAAGAAGACCTGAAGGATCTTTAATGACAGACACCACGTGGCAGGCCTCAATAAATGAAGAGTTAAAATCGAAGTGTTGCTGCAATAAAAACAAGGAGAACGAAGTGATAAATATTGAATAAGGTGATTATCAAAATGATGCCATTAAAAGGTGTGACAATCTAAAATGTCTGAATTCAATGAGTCAAATAGGAAAAGTCAAAATGAATGACCCTCAAAATGGCTACTACAACTGATTGGTCACGCGACTAAGAAAAGATTATTGTTCACTTTTATCAATTGATGCATTCTTGATCTACTTGTTTGAATCCTAGTCCCAAGATTGATGACTGTATTGACATGTTTACCTCTTTAATTGACACATTACTAACTAATGGATCAAATCCTGGTTTTATGAGTGACTCTCAGTTACTCTCACAAAGTCACCTGCAATTGTGTTTTGACCCAGATCAAACCATAGAGCTACCAATCCGATCGAATTTATGGCGATCAAAAGTGGTTTCGTGCTCCAGTCGATAAGGACCAAGTATGCATGCAAGCTTCAAATTCTTTATTATCCTAAGTTAGGATTTGTATTTCCTGCTAACATGCACTTGAGACTTGATGACTATATTTGAGTAGTTCTCAATAAAGATTAAGAGCGTTTAGCAATACATCTAAAGTATTGGCAAAATATCGTATAAATGGATACATTAACTAAAATGGTGAAAAATAGCTCCACCGATACGAAATTTTTGATTACAAGCGAAGAAAATAAAATAAAGGAACTTCGATTCACATTCGATATACAACTAATCTCTGTCATTTCCATCCAAATTTTCTCTTTTTTTCTCTTTCTCCGCATTCTCCTCTTCTTCTTCAGTAAGAAAATCAAGAAGCGAATAAGGATCATCTATGAAGCTGAAATCCTGACCAGGGAAGCTCCTCTCACACTGCAATTGTATGCAAGTAATAAGGTCACTTTGAAGATCTCTTAAACTGCTCTTTTCAGTCGGAAAGCTTTTTCTGATAAATCTGCCCAGAAGAATTCATTTTTTCCCGAGTTGCTTGTTGATTGACTCCGCTAACTCTACCTTTGCTTTGAGCTCTTTCATTTGAAAAGATAGCTGATTTATTTAAGAGGTATATTCAGCCTTGGAATTTTCCAAATCCTCCTTCAACCTCTACTTGGATTGGGTCTTAGCAACAAGTTTTTTTCAGGCCAAATTCTTACCATACAGTCGCATAGCCCTTTGCATAACCTATAAAAAGTAGAAAAGAAGTAAAGCTTAAGGCATCCAAAAAAGTCTGAGAAAAAATATGATATGTAGACACCTACCCGACAAGCCTCGAAATTTATCTCAGCTAACTTAACCCCCTGCCTGGAGACACAATTAGGCCCATGTCGTTCATATCTTTTTTTTTATCAAAATACCCTTGCTCAAATAATCTAACACCTACAAATTACAAATAAAACACCCATGATCAAATCTCCGAGTTAATACCTCATTGAGAGGAATAGTCTTGATTGAAGAAAATGTTGTAGGTTTAATAGTAGTGACAGGCAGCTCCTCCGGCACAATCTGTTTGGAAGAAACCTATTCACAAATGCCTCCACACTAACTTGGGTAGGTGAAGTGACCTCTATGACCTTCTCAAAGGCCTTCTACCTGAGAATTAACTTCCTCACCTTGATAGAATAGGCAGTCTGATCTTTCCCTTCGTGGGATTTTCTCTTTCGAGATTCTTGGGTCCTCTTGACTCATTCAGAAATGTGCTTCTTCACCTCAGGATCCATGAAAGTTGGGAAAAAGAAAAGAAAACATCAAATCACAAGGTACAAATTAAATACCAAACAAAAATCGACATTCATACGATGTCCTAAGGACTCACATTCATCTTATCTAAAAAATAAGGTTTCCCAACGAATCAAGTTATCTTTATGATCCTGTATATATTTTGTAAATTTTTGAACATCGAAATCATATGTGGAAACATTAGAAGCCAGATCTTTCAATATAGTGGGCTCCAATGATCGATGCAAACTTACACCAAAACCTCCTTTTAACCCGATCAGGAGGAACTTCTTCCTGAATCCTTTTATGAAAGTAGGTAGGGTGAAAAACCCCTAGAGGTAAAATGATATTCTGTTCCCTCTTCCTCACTGGACAAATAAAAGAAATAGTTGAAAATTTTAAGAGACGGGATGACTTTAGCTGTATACAGAGAATGCTAAAACAAATAATTGTTTTCTATCCATTTGGATTTAATTGGTTGGGTGCAATCCCATAACTACGAAGAATGCTTTGGTCTAATGAAGGCAAAAGAAACCCTAAGCTAGGCTTCAGACAACCTTGAAACCTAATAAAGCATTCTGAAGGGTTTCCAAATCACCCGTCTGTTACTGGCATGGATAATGGGCAAGACATAAGAGCTATATCCTTAGGTAACTTGTATTTTTCTCTCAACTCTCTCACTTGAGTAGCCTCCAACGTTGTATGTTTTTTTATGGGATTTTTGCCCCTATATGACTTAAGAAAACTAAGATTGAAAACTTCATCAGCACTAAACACACTTGGTTTACTCCCTAAAGCCATCTTTAAAGGGAGAGTAATCAGAAAAAAAATCCCTAATTCGCAAACAGGAAACATATCCTAAAATATCTAAAAAAAAGGCCTGATAAGCTAGAGGATGAAGATGAGGATGTAAATGAAGACGAAGATGAAGAATTCGATTCTGAAATATAATAGCAAGACATCCAAGCTAAAAAAACTTACTTAGTAAAAGTCTGTGGAAGAATATGAGTAAAAGACACTTCATAATTGTAACACCCCAATACCCGTTCCATGAAATGGGACGGATATAGAGTGCTACCCTGCTTAACATCCAGAGCAAAACTTAAATAAAGTCTTCAAAGTCACTTCAATTTCAGAGTTTTCAAAAATTTTTCAAGAAGACAGACAGAATTTCCTCTATACGGGTCTCTATTCCCTGTTAACAAAGAATAAATATTATCTCTATGAATCCATTATAACATCCATATCATATAATCTATTACTTAATTGATCTCACGTCGATACTCATGATGAGATCTCAACTAATCAACTTAATAAAGTATACGAGGAAACCTAAGAACAACATATTTATGCTACAAACTGATTACAAACCAAGATATCAATACAAGGGCAAAATATACAAATCTATCAGATACAATGTTCAAATAAACCATAATTATTAAGCTCCCATAACTCCACCCTGGGTTGACCAAACCAGTAGCAGCAAATCATCCTCACTAAGAAATCCAAACCTGAAACCTAAACGAATAAACACCCGTGCTAAGCTATAAAACTTAATGGGAAACAACAATATTCTATGGACAATTTTCATGAAGACATCGAATTAATGCATAAGCATTAAAATATATAATAAATATAAATGTGTTAACCACAACTAACAATATATATTATGCTTGTAGTGTTTTCACTTTAGATAAGCTTAGGTAGCCTTTATAAGCCTTACCAATTATATGGTTAAAATCTATTTCTTATTAAATCCGTATAGCTATTGAGAAAATATACATCAAGTAGATAATTTATGTCTTAAATTTCACATAATAACCCTTTATCCATGTCAAATCAATTAGTATTCTTAAGCTGCAAGTTTAAAGTCCAATCACAATTAAAAAATTTACATATTAAGTTTCAATACCAAGCAAGACATATAACCATGCTTGACATCATTGTTATACACAATTCTTAGTGCAAATCTTATAAACCCGAGTATAACAGATCTTCCCAAAACACATCAATGTCCATATACATATATAAATGCAGTATTTAAAGCACCATCTCTGTATAGTACAATTTATGTCATAGCATAACATGTTGCTCCTTATACCAAATATTGACTCATAAAATGATAATATAAGGATAAAATTGAATGTACAGTATGTAATAATAAATAACATATATTTAATCGTAATGTCGTTAGATCAAGCTACCCAACATGCAATTTTGTATGCATACTTTGGTAGATTCCAAATACAAATGAGACCCAGAATATACATTGATAATTCAGATTACTTATACTTTGAAACTATACCATAATTAGCCTGCCTAAGTTTTAAAAGTGGATAACGGGATCAGAAGATATCCAAAGATATCAAATCAGAAGATATCCGAGATATCAAATCAGAAGATATCCGAAGATATCAAACAGTGGTCCAGTACAGACAATCAGAAGTCCACGAAGGACAAAGACCCAAACGGGGTCAACAGAAGCAGCTGCAATATCTCTATAAGCACCTATTCAATCCATGACCGAACTATGACTGCAGGCTAACAATATACAATTTCATTTTCAATCACTTTATTTATGCTTTATAGGCATAATCTGGCCTTAAAGCCCACATCTATGTTTATGCATCTACATATAAGGTTCAAATATCCAAAAGCAATTATCTTATCATGTAAAGGATGTACCTTCTCTAGTGCACAATACATACATGCGCAAATCATATAATACTTATATAATCTGTAACATTCTGAAGTTTAAATTTACCCGAATTAAAATAAATATAAAATAATTTGGGTTGAATTATAGTTGAATTTTGGATGTTATTGCATAAAAGAAAAAGTTCTGGGGTTAATTTGCAAATAGAGTAAAATTTGGGGACTTAAAAAGGAAGTTGGCCAAAACGACGTCGTTTTGGCCTTTGTATTCCTCTTCTTCTTTAAGGAACCATTGGTTCCTTATTTTGGTCCCAAGAGCCCGACGCAGCCCCTCCCATTTCTTCTCCTTCTTTTTCACGATCTGGCCACCGCAACAGCCCGTCGCTCGTCGTCACAGCCAACCGCCACTGCCTTCTCCTTCTTCTTTTTCTTCTTCTTCTTTTTTCTCTTCTTCTTTGCATGGCAGCAACTTGGTTTGGCTTCTCCTCCACCCAGTCTTCTTCTTGTGTTGTTTTCTCTCTCTCTTTGGTTGGATAAGCTTTTTCTTACTCATAATTATTGATTTATAGTGAGATATGTGAAGTAGAGATAATGTAATTTTAGATCTAGGGTTTTGATTAATTGGGGAAAAATGAAATTCTTGGTAATTAGGTTAATTTTTAGTTATATAATTGTTATAATTTGCTATAAATTATGAATTGGTAGATGAATTTTTGAAAATTTCTTATGGAATGTGAATTTTTGTAGAAAGAGGAAATGGAGTAGATGAAGAAAAAAGGGAAAGATAAGGAAATTGATGGTGAATTAAGGTCCTAAAGGCTGAAATTTTGAGAAGAGATCATCAAGCAAGTATGTGTTCAAGCAAATTTATTTTTTCTAAGTATTTACAGTATGTGTGTTAGTTTAAATTGTTTGATTGAGCATTTTTATTTGATAGTATTAGTGTTACAAATAATTAATTGGATGTTAAATATCAAATTTGAGGCTAAATAGGAATTATGTATATGTTTAAGTATGAACCTAAAGGCTAATAGGTATATGTTTTAATTCGTATAAACAAGGTATAATCTTAAATTAACTATAATGTAGTCTTAATTGGGTTATAATGGTGATGTACAATCATTATGTTTCTTAATTTTTGAAGAAAAAGATGGTAAAATATGATTTATGTTCGAAAAGAGAGTAGTAAATAATTAAAGGTTATTTTGATCAATTAGTTAAATGAGTGATTTAGACGTTTCATGAATTAAAGTAAAACCGTGACTAAAAGAGATATGGACATTAGGAAAGCACATATTATTCGGTTAGAATAATGAATATATATATACATATATATACACATATATAAATATATATACCCACACACTCATGGTTATATTTATGCATGAATATTTTATGAATTAACCATTGAGTTATGAAATATAGGATGAACTGCATATTATCCAAGCAATGAATTTCTGTATATAGAGCAAGATTTGTATGAAGTGATGTTATAAATACATGAATAAGTGTTAAATGGGTAACATAGAACAATTTACTTAAATCATAAGAGTTTGATTTGTAAATTTGTTATTTAGCTTATAATGTATAAGTTATAATTTTAGGAGTGATGGATTTGAATTTCATAAAAATCAAATGTCCTAAGTAACTAATTAGGGGTTGCTAAATAAGTAGTACAAATTCCTTAATTTGAGTGGTATAGGTTGAATTGCAAAATTTTCATCTTACTTACTTTATGAACATTATTAGATCCTTAAAAAATATATAAATTGTTACCACAACGGAATTGACAAATAATTTATTTGTCATAGATAATTGAAGGAATACATTCATGAAATTGAATTTAAATCTTTTAAATCATAATTTGGTTTTGGCTATGATTTAATATATTCCATATTATGATATACTTGATTGACTTTAATTAGTGAGTTGTTGAAATTTAAGGTAATTATTTTTACTGTTGCTTCAAAATGCCTTGGTGGAAACATATGTATACATATGCTTATCTCTAAACTTTAGAAGAACGTGAATGAGGATAATTATGACATAATCTAATCACAAGTAAGAGCTATACAGTGAGACTGGATGAAATGGAAAAACAGAATATGAATTTAATGATATTTGCCCTTAGTAAAACTAGACAGAAATTAAGGCAATAGGATAAGGTTGGCATGCCAATTAGGGACGTTTAGCAGTACTGTGTAATATGATTACCGGATTGAATGGCTCCGAGAACTCTTCCGATGAATGCTATTAAATTGAGTCATGGGTTGAATGGCTCCAAGAGCTCGGTCCACACACACACACACACATATGTGTGTGTGTGTGTATTTAAATTTATAGTGAATGTATTGCATTAAATAGATTATATGAGGACCTTGAGGGGGTGGATATCGGGCAATCCCGGATGTCGATACCCTGAGGGGGGCGAATACTGGGCAACCTCGGACGTCGATAATTGAAGGAGGGGCGAATATTGGGTAATCCCGGACGTCGATACCCTGAGGGAGGGCGAATACCGGGCAACCCCGGACGTCGATACCCTGAGGGGGGTGAATACTGGGCAACCCCGGATGTCGATACCTTGAGGGCTTGATTTTGTGTTTAAATTCCGTTTATCTAGCTCGGTGAAATTTCGTTGGATTTTACTGGGGGCAAGTACATAACATAAATATTAAATGTTTATTTAAACTGTTTGAGATTTTTAATTGGAAATAATTGGCTAGCTATTTCTTTGGATTATAATATTAATTAAAACTTAATCTATATATGAATTATATATGCCTAAATTCCTTGTAAATGGATTTATGTCCTTTTGTTAAAAGTAAATAAAGATATTTATGTTTGATAGGTTATGTGAGTTATATAAGTTTAATTTCCTTATGATGGATTTATTGTTTTTATATTTTGAAATAAGTGATAACTTTTGTGTTCTGATGATTAGTAAAATTTTAAGCATATTTTAATTTATTATTCTATGTTGAGTGGAAAAAATAGAATTGCTTGAACACCACTAAGCAAAATGCTTAGCTCGTGGTTTTATTTTCGCACGTAGGTTTGAAGGTAGTGGAGTGGATTTACAGCACAGCTTGAGTCATAACAAAAAGGTTACAAGATTCTGAGGTGGATGCTCCACTTATTTCTTTTTGTTATCTTTAAGATACTTTGGCATGTACATTGTATTTTTGAAGTGTAAATATTTATGGATATTATTATTGTAAATTAAAGGAAGAATATCATAGCTAAGTGTGATGTGTATGATTCTGTTAATTTGACTCGTGAATTATCAGAGGAAGGGAAATGATTATGTGTATTGGAGTTTGAATGGAGGTTGGATGCTAGAATAGATTTGGATAGAAGTGTTTTAGGTACGTTCTTTTCAGGAGGTTTTCATGAATTTTAGAGAAAATTCTGCCAAAATTTTTACAAAATGAATAGTAATTTGATAAATGATCAGATCTTTAAATAGTGGTTTGTTTTGACCCGTATTAAAGCATTCTAGGCCCAAGTGTGACATCCTGTATTCGAGTCTTTAACTGACCGGATATAGGGTGTTACATTTAGTGGTATCAGAGCTTGGTTTAGGCGTTTCTGGGCATAGGACAATAGGATTTAGTTAAGATGGAGGTTGTGGTGCGTTGTTTACCTGTCAGTGACCTTGATATTAAGGGCAGCGATTTGAACATTACTTGCATGGGGATGGGTAACATATATTGTCATTACATGAGATATGCATTTGCATGACACTATATGCATGAAACATTTTACATATATTACATTAGCATTATTTGATTATTCATGATAGTATAAGAAAATTTTCTTTTGCATATGCCCCAATTGAAAGGGAACTGATAGGTTGTTAAATGAGTGCATTGATGTAAGGATAGATGGATGTTCTTAAAAGAATGAGGTGGAGTAGAACTAGTTAGGGTGAATAGACATTAAGGAAAGTCGGTGAAGAAATGCAAGTGTACATGCCAAAATGAAAGTTAAATGTGATTGTGTTGTGACTCTGATGTAGATTTATTATTATTGTCTGCTATAGATAAAAGGATGGAACCTAACCCAAGTAGAGGCACTGAAGAAGTAGAGAGCCACGCTTCAGTTGGTGATGTTGATAGGGGTATGAAAGAGCAGCCAGCTCAACTAGTACCACCACTTGCCACTCAGCCAATGCCAAATCCAGCAGAATTCTTTGCAATCATGATGGAGCTTATGAGACAACAAATAGCTATTGCACCTCCTGTATAACCACAGCCTCAGCTTCTCCCACCATCACAAAGGCTTACACCAAAAAATGCAAAGAAATTGGGAGCTGAAGATTTCAAGGGAGAGTCAACAGTTACTGCCTCAGATGCCGATTTCTAGCTGATCAAGATAAAGAGGATTTTTGATCTCTTGCATCTCACATCAGAAGAGAGACTAGAGTGTGCAGATGGATTATTGCAAGGACCAGCATACCAATGGTGGGAATCTACAAAAAGATTTGTTGCGCCACAGAACCTCAATTGGGGATACTTTATATCTCAGTTCAGAGATAAATATGTGGGAGAAGCATACATGGAAGAGATGAGAGATGCCTTCCTTCATTTGAAGCAAGGATCCAGATCTGTGGTAGAGTATGAGAAGGAATTTGATCGATTAAGTGCCTATGCTGAAGATTTATCCCTACCATGGCTGACAGATGTTAGAGATTTGATGCAGGCCTCCATCATGAATCAAGAAATTGTTGGTAATATCACCAATTAGAGTTTATGGTGATCTGGTGAAGGCGGCTTTGAGAATTGAAAAGGCCAATTTGGATGAGCAGAAATGGAGGAATAGAGGTCAACAGAAGAGAATTCAGGATCAAACTGGTTCATCTTCAACGACAAGTAAAAAGCAAAAAGGGGCAGGATCCCAGATTCAAGCACCATCCCAAACATCCTCCCGTCAGTCAGGGCAGGATCAAAAATCAACCTCTAGATCAGGGCAGCCAGCCTTATCTATGGCTAGCACAACAAGAGGATCTGGTAAAGGAGAAATCCCTCCATGTGAACATTGTGGAAAAAGATATAGAGGTCAATGTTGGAAAAAGATAGCAGCATGTCTTGGATGTGGATCCATGGAACATTTCCATAAAGATTTCCCTGGTAAGCAGTATTCAGCAGCAAATCAGTTAGGAGGAACAGTTCCTGGGACTTCCAAGGGTAGAGACGGAGGTAGAGAAACTGGTTCTGATGCTAGCGGATAGAGGGCCCCGTTAGAGATAGTTGCAAGGTCTGATACCCGCATACCAGTACGTGCCTATACCATGCAGACCCAAGATGATAAGGATGCACTAGATGTGATAACGGGTACCATTGCTATTTTTGATTTTTATGTTTGTGCATTGATAAACCTAGGATCTACCCATTCATATATGTATATTTCATTATCTGGTGATAATAACTTATAAATTGACACCCTTGAACATGATATTGAGGTCATAAATCTTCTGAGTTATAATGTAATTATGAATAATTTCTATAAAAAAATTTATCTCTTAAAAATATAAGATTATGAGTTTTCAAGTGGTTTGACTAGGTTACCCTTCCGAGGATTCGAAGTGATTATTAGTATGGATTTGATAATTAGACATTATGTGATGCTAGATTGCTATCTTAAAGTAATTATTTAGAGTTAATTTGTACAGATAAATTTCGAAGATGAAATTTTATTTTTAGAGGGGAGGAATTATAACTTCCCGATGTTTAAATTTACCTAAATTAAAATAAATATAAAATAATTTGGGTTGAATTATAGTTGAATTTTGGATGTTATTGCATAAAAGAAAAAGTTCTAGGGTTAATTTGTAAATAGAGTAAAATTTGGGGACTTAAAGAGGAAGTTGGCCAAAATGACGTCGTTTTGGCCTTTGTATTCCTCTTTTTCTTTAAGGAACCACTGGTTCCTTATTTTGGTCCCAAGAGCCCGACATCATAGAGATTTTAAAGACCACAGTACATAGACTAATTGGTCAGTACTCCAAGATGAACTTCGAGTCTTTGACTTTTGGAATCAAGCAGATAAAGGTATGATTGAATTAGTGAGGCATGACACTAACCTCTAGGACTTCCAGCACCACTTTAACCATATCACTACCAATAATATGCCATTATTTTTGAAAGAACATGGGTGGGAAACCATCTAGGCCTGGTGCTTTAAGGGGTTGCATCATTCAAACAGCTTGGTATACTTTTTTGGCAGTGAACAGTTGGTCCAAACTGATGTTCATGTCTGCTATTACCTTCGGGTGAATAAATTGGAGATCATTTGGTGTAATCCGCCTCTTATTAGAGTTAAATAAATCAGAAAAAACCCAACTATGTGAGCTTCTAAATCCCACCCCTCCAAATAGACATTATCCCCACTAAGCAGACTGTTAATCCTATTAATTTGCCTTCTACATAAAGCAATAGCATGAATGAACTTAGTATTCCTGTCCCCTTCCTTTAACCATTGCACCTTGGACCGCTGTTGCCATTTTAACACTTCCCTTTAGGACACTTTTGCTAACTCCTTCTTCAAACCAGCTCTAAGGTGAATGGCATCAACATCAGCCCTTGAACCCAATTTCTGCAACTGAACCTTCAGCTTCTTTCTCTTCAGTTTTAGGGAACCGAAAGAAATTTTGCTCCAGTCTTTTAACATGGAAGTACACCTACTAAGATTATCCTCCCATAAACTCCCTTTGTTCTAAGCCGAACTAATAGTAAGCCACACATAGGATCCTTTCTCCACATACTCTTAAATTTGAACCAATTAGACAAATTACCAAAATTAGTGTCATCATCAAATTTAATAATCATAGGTAGATGGTCCAAACGTGCAGATAAAAGATGTACTAATTGTACCTTAGTAAACCTTGGGATTCATGGCAAGGAAACTACACACCTATCTAACCATACTTCAATAAAGTACTCCCCTCTTTTACCATTATCCCAAGTAAATGGGTAACCTGTAAATCCCAAATCACATAAACCGCATTCCACCAACACTTCCTGAAAGGATTACATCGCTACTTCTTGCCTAGGAACACCTCCTATTTTCTCAAAATGAGTTAAGATCTCATTAAAATCCCCAATAACCACCCATTCCCTCCTATTCTGGCATTTTAGTTGACGAAGTAAATCCCACAATTTATATCTCCAATTTCTCTCTGGCCATCCATAAAAACAAGTAAGATTCCAAGGAAGGTTGTCATTAAAAGACACTTCAAAGTATATATGATAAGAAGAGAACGATACCAAGGAAAAATTAACCTGATCCGACTACATACATGCCAAACCTCCACCACTGTTATTGCCCCAAGCATTAAAGCCATTCTTAAACCCCAAACTAATTCTTATGAAATTCACTTTATCCTCAAACACCCTAGTCTCCATTAAAAAAGGATAAACGGAGCTTGCGAATATACTAATCTTCACAATTTAGCAATCGCCATGGCACTCCCCAAATCGCGACGGTTGTAACTTAGAGTACTCATTGCTGTAGGCAACTAGGGTGAACTTTCCTGGCCGCCTTTAAATCATCGACTGACTGTGAAGCCAATATAACCAGTTTCATCTTTTTTATTACTATTTCCTCTTCCCCGCGTTCATCTCCCCATCGAAAAAACCCTTAGCCACCCCCTGCTTTTGTTTCCTACTACCATTTTCAAAGGATCCTTTCTCATTTTTAGATATGCTTCTAGCTAAATGCTTCTATGATCCTTGTTTCTTACTAATATTTTCCCTAGCCCTCACTCTTAAATCATCTACAGCAACATCAACTAAATTCGCATTTAATACTTTATCCCTACCATATTGACCTCGGTTAACTCCACCTCCACCATCTCCTTACCTAAACTACCACTATCCATTTGTTCATTCAACAAATTTTTAAATAAATGCAGTGAAGTAGTAGTAGAGTCAGATGGTACCTGCATTGGACTGATTAGGATAGAAGCATTAGCCTCTGTCAAGCTTGACAAAGGAGAATTAGGCCCATTAGAGTGATGAAGAACCCCTATTTCAGACTCTGTGCCACCGTCATTACTGGAATTAGAGATAACAGTAGCCGCATCAACCTTAGAGTTAAGTTTATCAAGGATTTCTTTCAGCGACCTAGAACATGTCGAACTAGTATATGCTTCACCATAAGAACTGTTGTCAATTTTATTAGGGCTCAACGCGTTTAATTGGGCAAAACGCTTATCTTCTTTCTCTTTTTCCACTAGGTTACAAAGTTTAAATCCTTTGCAAGGGAAACACGTAGCCAGTCGTCGTATTCTAGATTCTAGATTTCCTCGTTATAGTCTTGAACTCAGTGGCCAATAAGACCACAGTTGTAACAAAACATAGGGAGTCATTCATATTTGAGCTCCGCCCATACTAGGGGTGTTCAAATGTGGGTTGGATGGGTTACAATTGATTTTTTTTCCAATCCACCGAAATTGTTAAGTGGTTTGGGTTCAATCCAAACCAGATGGGTTATGTATTAAAATTTTTGTGTTGGATTGGTTGGTTTATGTGGGTTATATGGGTTATGTTAATATTTTTATATTATATTATAAACATATAAATTATTCATATTTATATATTTTTAAATATAAAGAATTAATTTTATTTTAAATAAGAGAGTAACAATGTCAATTAATTAATAATCAACTTCAAAAAAAATCTAAAAATTTAAATTTTTTTTGAAAAGTTTTGTATTATTATGCTCATAATCATAATATTTTCATCTCCGATATATTATTGTTTAGGTTTGGAGCATGATTATTTGTTTATTGCTCCAAGAACAAATTTTACTGATAATTTTAATTTAAGATACGAATTTGCTCACAGAATGAAATTTATCGCAAATAAAATATATAAGGTAATGGATTATAATTTATAAAATTTAGGAGATGAGCCCTGTTTTTAGCTTATTTGGAATGTTAAATTCAACTCTCTCGGTCCTCGCTATATTAATTTTAAGGTACTGGTTAATCGTCATTTGTTCATACGATGACACATAGTTGCCACCAGTGCTGTTGTCCTGTGCTTTGAAAGCCTGATCGGACCATTTGGTTGAACTGGTTCAACCGAGAGCTAAAAAAGCTCACTTTAAACGGAAATTCTATTCAAACACTCAAATAAAAATTTTAAAAAGATGTTGTAAAATTGGAAATTTCTTCCTTGAGCGGTGTTCTTTTGCGGCAAAGAGAAGGATGACGGCAACCACATGGCGGTGGTGGTTTTTTCCAGCTTCGATCTGGATTGTGAGGCATTTGGTTAGATTCCTCCGATAAGGAAATATACTAGATAAGGAAAGGTCCAAAGGGTTATTGTTTAATTACCTGGAGGTGATTTTATTATGGTACCCAATGTTTGTTTAATTGATGTTGCTATTTTCTTATTTCTCTTTTTTGCTTTTTTCTTTCTTTAATTAGAGTCAGAGATAATGTTTCTTTTCTTATAAAATTTTATAATATCTTTTTAAATTTTATTTTTTAAAATTAAACAACAAAAAAATTTATTTTAAATTTTATTTTTATATTATATATATAAGAAAAAAAAACTCAATTGAATTCCAACCAGTGGAAAAATCAATGTGCATTTTGATTCGTTTTTCTTTTTATTTTTAAATTTATTTTTAAGTTTCTTTTTTAATCAATTTATCTGACAAGACACATGCACAAACTTTACCAAAAGCATTTTTTTAAGTGAGTATTCAGTCCAATTAAGTCAATCCTCATGTCTCTTGCGGTTTCAAATTAAATCGATGCTCACTATTTAGTCCGATTTCTTTTGTGGGAGTTAATTTGTTAGGAAAATATTCAATCGAAGTAATTTTTTTTTAATATTAGACTTAATGCATAATTTAATACTTGATATTTTAATTTAATCAATATTTTACTGCATAATTCAATTTCTCCGTAATCATAACTAAGTTTTCTAATTTGGGGTTTGAGACTTTTTTTCTCTAAGTTCAGTTTCAAATTTTTTCCTTAAAATTAATCAAATATCTAAAGTATTGTACATGGCATTGAAAAACTTATCGGTCTACGATTGTGGATTGCTTAAAATTTATACTTCAGTAAATTTTCCGCCACACATATATGTTGTTATTATATTTTTTGTGAGAAACTCACATCATACAAAACCAACAAGTAATTTTTCATATTCATTATGGTATCAGAAATTTGAATAGGATTAGAATATCATTAGAAATTTTTTGAAGAAATTTTATAGATTTTAAACAAAATATAAATAAAATAATAAAAATTGAAAAAAAAAAAGAGAAACAAAAAATATAAGTGAGAGTGTATTTGAAGAAGGGTGTAATGTGGGTTAATTGGTTGGGTTATATAATAACCCATAACCCATACAAATATTTATAAAATATTAAAATGGATTGTATGGATTATAATAACCCATTATAATTATAAAAATTGTGGATTATATGGATTGATTTGGTTGGATTGATTGGATTATGCCAATTTTGAACAGCCCTAGCCCATACCACCCTATCTCCCATTTGTAATAATACTCCTCTCCTTAGCTTGTTAAGGACCGAGATATTGACCCTGAATCTGATGTATGGAGCCCAACCCCAATTTTCCCCCCTCATCAAAATCAACGAATGACCTAATCATGTTCGCCATAGTCACAACAGTCTCCTTAGAGTGCCACAAGAAAGGGACTTTATACGCCCTTACCCACAAAGTAGTGTCATTAATCAGCGGCATACCTCCTATATCGGTTTCCTTCATATGCTTAAGCAACAACAACTGGTCATCAAAGCACCAAGGGCCAAAATCCAAAACCCGTTGTTTATCAGATTCGAGAAAAAATTCAAAGATGAAAGCGTTATTTTCCAGCTGCCACAGACTAAATCCCCGTTGTAGGCTCCAACTGTTTAGCATAGTGGATTGAAAAGGCATTTACATTTATACTTTTAACATTCAAGAGTTTCCCAACTAAACAGAGCGATATTGGAATCCTATGTTTCTTGTTTGTTCGATCATCCAGATGTACCTTCCCTACCCGATTCTCCTCCTCTGTTAGATGCAGAGAAGAGAGTAGCGTATCCAGTGAGTCCTGATTTGTCATTATCGCATCCTAAGGTCAACAATGGCGAAAGAACCTTAGCTTAGCTAAGGAGTTAACCCTAGAGTTTAGAAACCCCAAGGGAGAAAACCTCTACGGCGGAGAGGAATTTTATAGAAAAGCACAGGTTTTTGATATATTATTGTAGTTAAGTGTTACTTATTTTAATTTTTAAAATAATATAAATTTATTTTTATTATTGATATAATTAATAAATGCAGATATTAAAAAAATAGTTGTTTAAATAAATAATCATATTAGCGCCTTATTGCTGCTCTTTTATCTTTTTATTTGTCCGTACAAAAGAGAATATTGAAGTTAAAAAAATGTCGCGATCTGTGGATAGCAAAGGGAAGGGCAATATGGTCAATGAAAAGAGAAAATGGAGACAGGACCCGAAAAAGAAAACCAACTAAAAACTGAAAAATGCAAGTTATAAAACATCAAATATTAGAAGAACTGGAACTGCCATGTCCCATGTGGTCTGACTATCGTTAAGGACAACGGCATGGCGCACATGAACACCCCTTTCACACGTGTCCACTGTGTCCCCCTCACCCGTCAATCGCTCTCATGTCTCTATTTTTTTAGCTTTTTTTTTTTTTTTTTCTAAATGCCCCTCAAATAATAATAATAATAATTTTGTATATATATCTTTGTCCAATTTGAACAAAACTAGTTTGTCTTTTGTAAGTCTATTCTATATAATTAAGTGGCCATGTCTGAGGTTTGGAGATTCTTAAACATGCTGGAGGTTGTATTGCATTTACTAGCAATAATTTTTTCAAAAATTAAAAATAATCAACACTTATTTACAAGGAAAAAAATATTGCTAAGTGATGGGCTCTAATTATTTTTTTATTAAAAAAATTCCAAAGCATCAGTGACACTTGTCACACTTCACAATTCCATCAAGGAAAATAATTTACCTTTATATATTATATTTTAAACTAATAAAATTAACTATATATCTTATTAAATTTATATAGGAAAGAACACGCCCCGTGGATATAATTGCGATATTAAAATAATTCATTTTGAAGGCAACTTTAAATAAATAGTAAATTTAATAAATAATAAATTGGACTTACAAAAAAGAAAAATATCCTATTTTTATAAGGAGTTAAAATAAATGAAAACAGAAAACCATATACTTCATTTATAATTTTATATTATGGTTTAATTTTAATTTATGATTTTATAGTTTATAACATTGAAAAAAAAACCATCATTTATCGTACTGAAATAATAAATGATTTACTACGTTTTAACACGTGTTGCGATAAAGCATGCATTGGCACTCATTGCAGCAATCCTCGCATGTGAATACGACGGTGGACAGAATTTGAGCACTTATTTACTGATGGGGTCCAAATGACCAATTGTATTCTGGAATGTGAGAGGGTGTAATTGTCTCCTAAATATCTTTCTTGTCTGGGATCCAAATTCATAATTTGGTTTATTCATATACCAAAGACGTGTGAAAAAAAAATTATTTAATTTCACGTTTTTCAGGATTAAATGTGCAAAAATATAAAAATTCAGAGATTCGATATTATAAAATAAATGTTTGAAGATTTAATGCAAAAAGTCAAAAAATTTAGGGACTTGTAAATAATTTTTGGCCATAATTTATGGATGGAAGGAGGGTTGATAAGGGGAATATAATGTCTTTTTCGTAAGGGAAAGAAGCAGTGTAAAATGTGAAAAAACACCAGACTGACAAAAAACAAATAATCATCCACCTAAAAGTCAATAACTCTAACACCAAATATTATAAAAGCAAAGCATCGCAACTTCACAACCAACTCTTCAAACCAACTTTAATTTCCATCACTCCCCGAGTACTCTACCTTCTTTTTTTTTTTTTTTTATGACAAAGAGATAAATTATAGACAATTATGAAATATGTTGCCTTTGTCTGATTTTATTATGCACTCTAAACATTGAGTTTGACATATCAACCACTGACTCGTGAAAATAATTTTGGGATATTGATAATCTAATTATTCAATCACCACTCGCTGAGTTTGGATAGCTAAACCATTCGATGGTATAAATATTAATGAGAGTGATAATTACAGTCACAAATATTACTACATAATTAATATTCAGCCGCTATGGTTATTTTTCAGCATTTATAGCGCTAGTTATTAACGATAAGACAAATAAACACTAAATAAAGGGACATAAATTTCTTAGATAAACTCTCTTATACTCTAATCTTTCTCTAAAATTGCTAAGTATCTTTTAACTGATTTGACCATTAAGTTATTTGTATCGAAAATCTGCTGAATATTTTATATTTTTAGGAAACTTAAAAAGGTTAGTAAAATGAACTGTTATCATATATGTGTTTCTTAAGCTGGGTGGTTTAACAAGTCATTATGCAAAAGCCTCTTTCAATTAGGGCACTTTGCTTCCTTCCTCTGTCCTAATGCAAGTTAAACTGTCCTTGCAGAGCTGGGATGACACTTTCACTACATATTTAAACACTATATATACTCATAAATGCATTTGACAACTTATTATTATTATTATTTTCAGAAAAATAAAGTACTGTTCAAATTTAAGTTCTTTGGTTTTCAATTATGTTATTATAAATAAAAGTGAAATTTTTAAAGCCAAATTCCGTATATTAATTTACTTTCCTTACATTCTGATATGGAAAGTAGATATATTCATTTTCCAGCCATCCCTACAGATAAACGTGTTATAGTGACCATCTTTTAGCGATGGGAATATTCTGGTCCCTAAAAATGCGCTATTTTTATATTTTTGCCGATTGCTCAATTCTCAAATTTCCAGTTAAAAAAAAAAAATCCCATACTTCCTCTTTTAATTGATACAAGGAGTAAAATTTTTGATTTGTGTCCCTAAAATAATCAATATTTATAATCTTTTTTTTAATCTAGTCATTATTAACTTTTAATCACAAAATTATCTTAATATAATGAAAAATTCCGAGTTTGAGTTAATGTTTTTTTAATGTATATAAAAGAAAAAAACTTTTAATCATGGAATCTATAAAGATGAGTAGCATCAAAATTTAATGTTGACTATTGACTTTTAAGAATCATATTTAAATTTTTAGGGAGCAAACATTTGTTGCTAAAAGCTATTCTTTATTTAAAGAGAGAGGCATATAGTCTAATTATAAATGTCGAAATAAAAAAAAAATAAAACTCAAAATCTTTTATATTTTTAATTGATTGTTGTCTGTTATACCAAATTTTAATGATTAAAAACGATTTTTCTTGCAACGATTTTCTTAGGATGACTATATTCAGGTCTTATATTATGCAAGGTTATGTGATGTCAATAGTTGATAATTATAGCATATATATAAATTATACCTACCAAAACAAGAATATTATTGAGATTATTGTAGTTAGAATATGCAAATATAAAATGATGATAGTGTCACGGACATAAGTGTATGCATGCGTTGGTGTGTGTGTGTGTGTGTATATATATATATATAATTATAATTTAAAGGAAAATGTCGTGAAAGAGTATATGAGGTTGGTGGAGAATAATCCAGTTAGAATATACTTGACCATTATTCAAAAACCAGAATTAAGGTAAAGATTGATAAATAATGAA
The DNA here is from genome assembly GCA_037975025.1 of Excoecaria agallocha. NCBI lineage: Eukaryota > Viridiplantae > Streptophyta > Magnoliopsida > Malpighiales > Euphorbiaceae > Excoecaria > Excoecaria agallocha. The sequence goes on from CM075816.1 coordinate 8,817,984, forward strand.
GTAGGTCTAATGCCATCCTTATGGGTCCTCCAGATTTATTAATTTAAGTACTTACAAGGCTAAAAATATGCAAAACAACACTTGGAATCCATTAATGTCTGTGATTGCACTAAAATACAAAAACTATTGTTGACAATGAAAGGTTGCAAAGCTAAATGCCTAAAACCAAGAAGCCAACATCCCAATTTTTAAATTTTATTTTAAAAAATTGAAATTTATATTTTTTTTAAGCATTGCCAATTTTTGCTGTCCTACTATGCGTATTGTTCAATCAAAAATAATATTATCTTTTAATTTTTTTTTTAATTTCTGATTCATTGGTGCACATCCTATGGCTCACCGATATATCCCCCTAACTAATCTACATTTTTTTAGCCTATAGCGCAGCTTTTATACGAACTCGTACAAGGGAAATGCGGGGTCTAGCGCTGCCTTTACATGGCTTGACTAGCTCGCTAAAAATATTTAAATAAAAAATAGTTCTAATGTTTAAATTCTTACATTATAATGTCCCTATTAAATTAATATGAATTCAAAAACATAAAACAATAGAGTAAATTGATTAAAGCATCTTGCTTGCTTAAACAAATGCTTGGCATCTACTGTCCCCACGTGGCAGTTGAGACTTAGTTATTGGCCCCGTGACCACAAACCTAATTAACTTAAATTAATTTATTATCTTCTTTTAATTTGATCCGAGTTAATGACAAAAGACAGCTATTTGGATACCAAATGTACATTATTATTATTATTATTATTATTTTAATACACATACCAAGATAGTGACGCTTTCAGTTTAGTACACTTGATACAAATTTAATATTCATGGATTCATGGATTGGATGGAGAAAAATAAGGCCAATTTCAACGGGGTAGCACGAGAGTGGTGGCTACTCATTCAGTGGATGTTAAGCTGGTGGTGGTCCTTCACATTCACAATATCATTAGCTCTCTTCCCATTCTTGTTTGTCATATCATAAGCACATCCATTTCAATATTGCCTTCCACTTCTTCCAAACTCACTTTCCTCATTAGCCTTTGGCTATCCTCTAACATATTTTCAATTTTCAATTGTTGATTTCAATTCCTTCCACATAATTATTCATGTTTTAACTTCAGAGGAGATGTCTACACAGTCTCTAACTTTTGGTCCAAACATATATATTTTTAAAGTCATTTAATTGTTTAAGGTGAGTTCTTTATTACTATTTATTTAGTGTAAAGACTTTGGAAAAATTTTTTAATAAAAAAAAAAAATAGGGGAGTCTCATCTCATCTTTTCCATATTTATATTTTGGCAAGTGTCACTCGAAAGAATAATTATTTAGCTTAGGTATGATTACTAGACCTCACAATTTTTAATTCGATCTAAATTTGACTCGAAAATAGTGATTTAAACTTAGATCCAAATTCAAAGGAAATCCGAAAAATACATAAATTCAATCATTTTTTCAATTAAGTTTTATTTTATCTCATATTATTTATAAATTATAATTTAATATTATATCAATCTCAATTTTTATATAAAAATTAGATTTAATTAAAAAAAGACATAATTATTTAAATTTTGAAAGGTAAAAAGTTAAAAAAAAAAAACAAAAAATGAAAAAAGTGAAATGAAAAATAATTATTAAGTAGCATACAGTGTATAATAATTTGGTTAGTTTAATTCAATTATTCAAATAATTGGTTTTATTCGATTAGTAATTGAAAATTTTAAAATGGCATCAATTTTTCTTTTCTAATAAAATTCTCCATATTGATAATTAGTTTGATTTCAATCAGTGACATGACAAAATATTGGCTATTGGCTTGGTTCGGTTCTAAAATTCAGTTTGTTTTTGTTTTTATAATTTTTTTTATCAAATTATGATTTGTAATTATTTTTATTTATTCCATTATAATCGAAAACCAAACTTGCTCTAATTTAATGTCCGACTAGAGCTTAAATGCACTCTTAAACTCATTTAGGAAGAAGAATTAGCCAACGGATGCATGCTATAAAAAAAAAAAAAATTGTCTCTTGAATAAGTAGATTAGTTAAATGAGTAAATCGTACTATAATTCCGATCATAATGAATCATTTACGATTCATGGTTTAATTCTTTGAATGCATGATTCAAACATTATGTTATGCCCTTATGTTTATTCACTTAGTAACAAGAATTGTTATGGAAAATTTAGAAATCCAATTGAAAATTATCCATTTTTCTTCAAATGATTATTATGAATTTTAATATATAAATAAGATTAGTGCTGTTTTTTTTTTTTTAGTCTAAATCAGTAATTTTTTGCTTTTTTCTGCATGAAAAAATAATATTAAATTTTCATTAATCTAATTGGATCTCAAATAAGGCTAAATTTCAAGCCCAATTCATAATGTCTAGTTTTGATTAATTTGAGCCCATATTGACATTACATGACTTGCATTAAACCAGGTCATAGAAATATATAAAAAATTTATAAGAAATATCAAATTTTATACGTTTATTGACATAGTAAATCATTTTTTGGTGTGTGTATATATATATATATATATATTTTATATAATTTTGTAATATAGTATATATTTTATATGTTAAAGTTATTTTCTATTTAAATCTTTTTAAAATGGGCCAGCTCGTGCCTGGCCTGAGCCTGCTCAAGCCCTACCCGCATGAAGCTTGCATTTTATCTATACAGGCTTGGACAAGGAAATTTTTTTAAAAGCCTGCTCGTTCTGGCCCATTCCGACCCATGCCAAGGTCATAAGAAAGGGCTTGCAAAGAATTTTGCTGTCTAAAAATTATCATGTAAAAATTTCATTCACATAAAAAAAAAAAAAAAAAAACAAGTAAGTCACTTAAATATGTTATTGGGGTCAATTTTTTTTTTTTTAAGTTAACATCATAAGGATAATTTTTAATCTTTTTTAGTTGAGTACGGTCAATTTTGAAAAACATTAAAAATACAATGGTCTTATTTATTTATTTATTTTAATTTGTTCAGTCGAGCTATGCCCCTTACCATGAATGAAATTTATTCAATAAAAAAGCGTTGATGAAAAATTAAATGAAACACTTTTCTTTTTTGTTTTACTTGTTATTGAAATTTTATTCATGTAAATAAATATATCAAAATTGATAATTTTTTGTATAGTCATGGAAATTGAATATATAGTATTTAATTTTACAACATCTTTTGTGTGTATGTATTTATTACAATTGATATCTTTTTTAAACTTAGACTTACATATACAATGCAATTAGATAAATTTTAATGCATATGTGCATATTTAATTTGGACCCCAAATAAAAATTTATGTATACACTTGACATGGGGAATATGTACATTATAAAAAAGAGATTAGAAACCTAATATCCGAAAAGATATGATTCAAAGAAGCCAGACGAGCTCATCGATGGGATTTTAAAAGACATCTAGTAATTTCGAAAGATACCTAAATTCTATTTACAAGTTATAAACGGATTATGTTGGATTATATTAATTTAAGCTCTAAATGTGTCAGCGTTAAATGAATCATCTACGAATTGGATCATATATTGATTATGTTATAAAAATTCAAAATTTATCCCATTATTATTTTTTATATGTTTTGGTGTTATTTTCATTGAAAATAAAAAGTTATGTAAGTGTATTGATAAAATACAAAATTTTATCGTAAAAGGAGAGATCGCCGGCCATGATAAAGGAGGCTTTAATGACCTACAAAAAAAGAAACTAGGCCGATCTTGCCGTACTTTTTGAGCTCCGATGCTTAAGTTAGCTATCGAAATATGGAGAGAAAGCTTAATGGAGAGAGAGTATTAAGAGTTAAAAAGAGAGATAGCCTCCCACTGTTATGTGTTTACCTCTCATATTTATACCCTTGAGTATTGGGATTTATGAGCTTCTAATCTTAGGTCTCTTCGTGGACCTTTAATGGGCCGGCTTTATAGTTAATTTTATTATGAGTGTTATCATTACTCTCCCTTCACGCAATTCGATCTTTGAGATCGAAGGCGGGAGCTACCCGCTTATGGTGTTGATAAAATACAAAATTTTACCGTAGAAGGAGAGATCGCTGGCCATGATGAAGGAGACTTTAATGACCTGCAAAAAAGGAAACTAGTCCGGTCTTGCCGGACTTTTGAGCTCCGACACCTAAGTTAGCTATCGAAGTATGGAGAGAGAGTATTAAGAGTTAAAGAGAGAGAGAGCCTCCCATTATTATGTGTTTACCTCTCATATTTATACCCTTGAGTGTTGGAATTTATGGGCTTCTAATTTTAGGCCTCTTCATGGGCCTTTAATGGGCTGGCTTTATAGTTAATTTTATTTTGAGTGTTATCACTAGTCTCCCTTCACGCAATTCGATTTTTGAGATCGAAGGCTCGATAATTTTGGGAGTTACCCGCTTATGGGGAGTTACCCGCTTGGAGAATATCTTTTTTTTTAAATTTTATCCAGCAAATAATTTCTTGTAATTTTATTGTGCAAATAATTTTATAAATATTTACTAACCTGAAGGTTGCTTATGTGATCCGCCCTTGGCGATGGTAGTCTTTCGATCCGATTCGCTCTTAGCGGAGAGATATTATCCGTTCGATCCATTCTTGGCGATTGATGGTCTTTTGATTCTATCTGCTTTTGGCGGAGAGATATTATCAGTCCAATCCGCCTTTGGTGATGGACGGTCTTCCGATTCGATCTGCTCTTGGCAGAGAGATAACCAGTCCGATCCGCCCTTGGTGATGGATGGTCTTTTGATCCAACTGATCGTTCTCCATCCGATCCGCTCTTGGAGATGGATGGTCTTCCGATCCGCTCTTGGCGGAGAGATATTGTTCGTCTGATTCGCTCTTCGCAATGGACGGTCTTCCGATCCGATCGATCATTCTCCATCCGATCTGCTCTTGGCGATGAATGGTCTTTCGATCCACTCTTAGCGAAGAGATATTATCCGTTCGATCCGCCCTTGGTGATGGACGATCTTTCTATCCGACCGATCGTTCTCCATCCGATCCGCTCTTGGCGATGGACGGTATTCTGATTCTACCGATCGTTCTCCATCCGATTCGCTATTGGCGATGGATGGTCTTTCGATCCGCTCTTAGCGGAGAGATATTATCCGTCCGATCCGCTCTTAGGGATGGACGGTCTTTCGATCTGACCGATCGTTCTCCATCCGATCCGCTCTTGGCGATGGATGGTCTTTCGATCTGCTCTTGGCTGAGAGATATTATCCGTACGATCCACTCTTAGCGATGGATGGTCTTCCGATTCGACCGATCATTCTCCATTCGATCCGCTCTTGACGATGGATGGTTTTCCAATCCGCACTTGGCGGAGAGATATTATCCATCCGATTTGCTTTTGGGGATGGACAGTCTTTCGATCCGACCGATCGTTCTCCATCCGGTCCACTCTTGGTGACGGATGGTCTTCCGATCCACTCTTGGAAGAGAGATATTATCCGTCGATCCGCTTTTGGCAATGGACGGTCTTTCGATCCGATCGATCATTCTCCATCCGATATGTTCTTGGCGATGGATGGTCTTTCGATCCGCTCTTAGTAGAGAGATATTATCCATCTGATCTGCTCTTGGTGATGGACGGTCTTTCGATCCGACCGATCGTTCTCCATTCGATCCGCTATTTGTGATGGATGGTCTTTCGATCAGCTCTTGCCGGAGAGATATTATCCGTCGATCCGCTCTTGACAATGGACGGTCTTCCGATCCGATCGATCATTCTCCATCCGATCTGTTCTTGAAGATAGATGGTCTTTCGATCCGCTCTTAGCGGAGAAATATTATCCGTCCGATCCGCTTTTGGTGATGGATGGTCTTTCAATCTGACCGATCGTTCTTAATTCGATATGCTCTTGGTGATGGATAGTCTTCCGATCCGCTCTTGGCGGAGAGATATTATCCGTCCGATCCGCTCTTGGCGATGGACGATCTTCCGATTCGACCGATCATTCTCCATCCGATCTACTCTTGGCGATGAATGGTCTTTTGATCCGCTCTTAGCGAAGAGATATTATCCGTTTGATCCGTTCTTGGTGATGGATGGTCTTTCGATTCAACCGATCGTTCTCCATCCGATCCGCTCTTGGCGATGGATGGTCTTTTGATCCGCTCTTGGCGATGGATGGTCTTCCAATCTGTCCGATCATTCTCCATCCGATCCGCTCTTGGCGAAGGACGGTCTTCCGATTCGACCGATCGTTCTCCATCGATCCGCTCTTAGCAATGGATGGTCTTCCAATCCGCTCTTGGCAGAGAGATATTATCCATCCGATCCGCTCTTGGCGATAGACGGTCTTCCAATCCGACCGATCGTTCTCCATCCGATCCGCTCTTGGCGATGAATGGTCTTTCGATTCACTCTTAGCGGAGAGATATTATTCTTTCAATCCACTCTTGTGGATGGACGGTCTTTTGATCCGACCGATTGTTCTCCATCCGATCCGCTCTTGGCGATGGATGGTCTTCCGATATGCTTTGGCGGAGAGATATTATCCGTTCAATCTACTCTGGGCGATGGACGGTCTTCCGATCCGACCGATCATTCTTCATTCGATCCGCTATTGGCGATGGATGGTCTTCCGATCCGTTTTTGACGGAGAGATGTTATCCGTCCGATTCGCTCTTGGGGATGGACAGTCTTTCAATCCAATCAATCGTTCTCCATCCGATCCGCTCTTGGCGATGGATGGTTTTTCGATCCGCTCTTGACGGAGAGATATTATTTGTCCGATCCACTCTTGGCAATGGACGATCTTCCGATCCGATCGATCGTTCTCCATCCGATCCACTCTTGGCGATGGATGGTCTTCCGATCCACTCTTGGTGGAGAGATATTATCTATCCGATCCGCTCTTGGCGATGGACGGTCTTTCGATCTGACCGATCGTTCTCCATCCAATATGCTCTTGGTGATGGATGGTTTTTCGATCCACTCTTAGAGAAGAGATATTATCCGTTCGATCTGCTCTTGGTGATGGACGATTTTTCTATTAGACTGATCGTTCTCCATCCGATCCGCTCTTAGTGATGGATGGTCTTCCAATCCGCTCTTGGTGGAGAGATATTATCCGTCCGATCCGCTCTTGACGATGGATGGTCTTTCGATCTGACCGATCGTTTTCCATCCGATCCGTTTTTGGCGATGGATGGTCTTCCGATCCGCTCTTGGTGGAGAGATATTATCCATTCAATCCGCTCTTGGCGATGGACGATCTTCCGATCCGACCGATCATTCTCCATCCGATTTGCTCTTGGCGATGGATGGTCTTCCAATCTGCTCTTGGCGGAGAAATATTATCCGTCCGATTCGCTCTTGGCGATGGACGGTCTTCTGATCCTATCGATCGTTCTCCATCTGATTCGCTCTTGGCGATGGATGATCTTTTGATCCGCTTTTAGCGGAGAGATATTATCTATCCGATCCGCTCTTAGGGATGGATGGTCTTTCGATCCGACCAATCGTTCTCCATCTGATCCGCTCTTGGCGGAGAGATATTATCTGTACGATCTGCTCTTAGCGATGGACGGTCTTTCGATTGGACCGATCATTCTCCATTCGATCCGCTCTTGATGATGGATGGTTTTCCAATCCGTTCTTGGCAAAGAGATATTATCCGTTCGATTCGCTCTTGGGGATGGACGGTCTTTTGATCCGATCGATCGTTCTCCATCCGATCCACTCTTGTTGACGGATGGTCTTCCGATCCGCTCTTGACGGAGAGATATTATCCATTCGATCCGCTCTTGGCAATGGATGGTCTTCCGATCCGATCGATCATTCTCCATCCGATATGTTCTTGGCGATGGATGGTCTTTCGATCCGCTCTTAGCAGAGAGATATTATCCATCTGATATGCTCTTGGTGATGGACGGTCTTTCGATCCGACCGATCATTCTCCATTCGATCCGCTATTTGCGATGGATGGTCTTTCGATCCGCTCTTGATGGAGAGATATTATCCGTCCGATCCGCTCTTGGCAATGGACGATTTTCCGATCTGATCGATCATTCTCCATCCGATCTGTTCTTGACGATGGATGGTCTTTCGATCCATTCTTAGCGGAGAAATATTATCCGTCCGATCCGCTTTTGGTGATGGATGGTCTTTCAATCCGATCGATCGTTCTCAATTCGATCCGCTCTTGGTGATGGATGGTCTTTTGATCCGTTCTTGGCGGAGAGATATTATCCGTCTGATCCGCTCTTGGCGATGGATGGTCTTCCGATTCGACCGATCATTCTCCATCCGATCTACTCTTGGCGATGGATGGTCTTTCGATCCACTCTTAGCGGAGAGATATTATTCGTTCGATCCGTTCTTGGTGATGGATGGTCTTTCGATTCAACCGATCGTTCTCCATCCGATCTGCTCTTGGCGATGGATGGTCTTTTGATCCGCTCTTGGCGATGGATGGTCTTCCAATCCAACCGATCATTCTCCATCCGATCCGCTCTTGGCGAAGGACGGTCTTCTGATTCGACCGATCGTTCTCCATCGATCCACTCTTAGCAATGGATGGTCTTCCAATCCACTCTTGGCAGAGAGATATTATCCATCCGATCCACTCTTGGCGATAAACGGTCTTCCGATCCGACCGATCGTTCTCCATCCGATCCGCTCTTGGCGATAGATGGTCTTTCGATTCGCTCTTAGCGGAGAGATATTATTCTTCCGATCCGCTCTTGTGGATGGACGGTCTTTCGATCATACCGATTGTTCTCCATCCGATCCGCTCTTAGCAATGGATGGTCTTCCGATATGCTTTGGCGGAGAGATATTATCCGTTCAATCTGCTCTGGGCGATGGACGGTCTTTCGATCCGATCGATCATTCTCCATCCGATCCGCTCTTGGCGATGGATGGTCTTCCGATCCGCTCTTGACGGAGAAATATTATCCGTCCGATTCGCTCTTGGGGATGGACGGTCTTTCAATCCGATCAATCGTTCTCCATCCGATCCGCTCTTGGCAATGGATGGTCTTTCGATCCGCTCTTGACGGAGAGATATTATCTGTCCGATCCACTATTGGCGATGGACGATCTTTCGATCCGACCGATCGTTCTCCATCCGATTCACTTTTGGCGATGGATGGTCTTCTGATCCACTCTTGGCGGAGAGATATTATTTGTCCGATCCGCTCTTGACGATGGACGGTCTTTCGATCTGACCGATCGTTCTCCATCCAATCTGCTCTTGGCGATGGATGGTCTTTCGATCCGCTCTTGGCGGAGAGATATTATCCGTCCGATCAAAATAACCCGACCGATCATTTTCCATCCGATCAACTTAGAAGAACAATTAAATAAATTCTCAATGTACATACTTGGTGTTGGACCAAAAAGACTTTCGAAATATACCTTTTCAGATCTTTAAAGGTGTGGTAGGTAATCACATGCTTTTTTGTTGTAGAGGTGGGATCCATCCATCATATCTTTCAAGAGATAGAGATGGGTTTGCAATCAATGCTAGTCATCTACAAAATTTGAGCACATGTACCCACTGAAATTTGCTTTTTGATTTTCGCTTTCCAGCTTTATTTGTTATTCTACTGTTTATTCACCATCATTTTTGTCCGGTGGGGGCCTCTCCGGTGAGTTTGGTTGTCACCTTGCTCTATTTTTCTTGGAGCACAATACCCGTATCACTTCTCTCTTCTCCTTTTTCGTAAGATCAAATCCAGGATCTTTAGATCTAGGCCTTTCCTTTTAAAAGAAACTCAATATCTTTCAGATTTAAGCTTTTATTATGAGATCAAGCTCAAGATCTTTCAGATCTGGGACTTAAAGTCGTCCATGACTGTCCTTTTTTTTCGATTTAAGGCTAAGTAGCTCAGATCTGGCGTCAACTCTGAACGAAAGTATCAAATGATAAAATATAAAATTTTACCGTAGAAGGAGAGATCGTCGGTCATGATGAAGAAGGCTTTAATGACCTGTAAAAAAGGAAACTAGCCCGGTATTGCCGGGCTTTTGAGCTCCGATGTCTAAGTTAGTTATCGAAGTGTGGAGAGAAAACTTAATAGAAAGAGAGTATTAAGAGTTAAAGAGAGAGAGAGCCCCCCACTGTTATGTGTTTACCTCTTATATTTATACCCTTGAGTGTTAGGATTTATGAACTTCTAATTTTAGACCTTTTCATAGGTTTTTAATGGATCGATCTTATAGTTAATTTTATTTTAGGTATTATTATATATTATTTAAAAAAATAGTTTTTATATTTATTGTCCTTGTATACAGGTCACATGATAGATTAAACTAGTCACATGATGGGTTAAGCTAATATACTTTACCGAGCAAATGGATTGGATATAAATTGATTATTAACTAATCAAATTAAATTTATGAACGAATTAAATTGGATTTGCAAATCGCATCAATTTTTTTTATAAAAAAAGGGAATATAAATTTAAATTTAAATTTGAAATTTATTTACAGTAAAAATTTCCTCATAAATGGACCACTTTATAATATTTATACAAAGGTGTAATTATCAACAAGAAAAAAATGGAAAGACAAATTCGCCAAATTTTTATCATAGCTTTTTAATTATTGCATATTCTTTTCGGTCAAAGTTCAACTATAGCAATTCATGGAGTTGAACATTGTAGGCCCAAAAAATTGGAATAATTTCAACCATAATATCCAGAAAAATAAAAGCCTTGGCCCATGACTTATCATAAATACTATTCCCTACCAAATCTAAAATTCTAATCGTACAGAATTATTATTTTCTAAGTTACTAGAATACCCTCCATATTTATATTCCTGAAGCGGCATTCACGCCCCAATTGATTCTGCGTGAAAGGTTTAATTGGGCATTCAATGCCTCACACGTAATCACGGACACGGTCCCACCGTACCACAAGGTCAATTTAGTCATTACAAACAAAGAATATTTCCCTCCATATCAAATAAAAATCTAATTTTTAAAAATTAAAATTGGAAATTAACAAGTTACCGAACCTACCGGCTCGCTAGGGGTGTGCAGAATCGAATCGAAACCGAAATAAATTTGATCTATTTAGTTCGGTTATTTTGGTTTTCGGTTCTTGATCGAAATTGAAAATCGATTTATTCGATTCGATTCTTAAAATTGAAAAAACGAAGCAACCGAATTGATCGAAGTTTTATAGATATATAATTTTTTAGTTTTAATGCTTCAGAGATGATAAGTTGGATTGATGGTGATTGATGGTGCAAAAAGAAACAAAATCCCAAGGTTTCGTGTTCAATTCTCACAAATGGCATATATGGTGTTTTCTTTTATTTTTTTTACTTCAATTTTTTTTTCAATGTGCTTTCTGTGGGGGTTCCTATTTATTTTTTTTCTTCAATTTTTTTTTTCAATGTACTTTCTGTGAGGGAATGGGTCATGGAACTAATTTCCTAACATTTACTGTGCGTGACATATATTCTTGTAAAATAGCATCATGGTTGTTAAATTAATATAGCAGAAGTAGATGTTATTATAAATTCTAATATATATGTTGTATATTAACTGTGTTTGAAGGATATACATAAATAATAGAAATTATTTATGGGAATATGATAATTTAAAAATATAGATATATTCAAAATTTGAAATATATAATTTTCAAATTTTTATTATAATTTACTATTTTTTTATTTTTATATCATTAATGGTGCACAATTGATTATTTTTGTTGTGAATATAATAATTTGCATTATTTGCTATGATTATTTAATTTACTGAAAACAAAAAGGGAAATTATTTTATACAAATTAGCACTGCAACTTTTATTTTGCAATCTTAGTGTAATTTTTTTTTATGAAAATAATTATAGAGAGTAATACTATAACTATCTGTATATTAAATATATAAATTTTTAAATATAGTAATATTTTATTTCAAATATTATACCTTTATTTTAATTTTAGAAAAATACAAAGAATTTAATATTTTCTAATAAATATTACAGGGAATGGAATTGGATTGAAAAAAAAAATGTCATGAGACTCATTGTAGCAAACAGTTAGTTTATAATTAGCACTTTTGTTTAATTATTGTTCTAAATTTGTTAAGAACATGTCTATCGAGCATGAATGTTTATCTAAGCATGAATTCATTTTTATCTACTTTTACACAATTTCAGATTTTTAAAAGATTTTTTCTTACTTTTTAGGATTAATTACAAAATTGAACCTAAATTACAGATGAGTTTTAATTTCAGACCCAAAAAAAAAAATCTTGCATATCAATTCCAAATTTTAAAAATACCTATTCAACAATTTATTTGCTTTAGCTCCAAAGTCTATATCAGTTGGCAATGGGTCTTTCCAGCCTTTCAATTATACTTAATAACCAATTTAAAAAAAAAGATATTTTTTAAAATATTATTTTAGTAGTATATTTTTTATTATAATTTTGATTAGTATTTATTATAGACATAATATAATAAATTTATGTATATTATTTTAATTTTAGTTATTTTAAATAAATTTATTTTATTGAATATAAATTAATTTAATTTATGGACCCATATAGATTAAAAGTCCAATTTAAAAAAAGCCCATGTTGACTCAGAACCGGTTGAACCGAATCGAACCGACCGAAATTATTTTGGTTTGTTCGGTTCTCGGTTCTAAAGAGTTCGGTTTCGATTCGATTCCTATAATTCCTGAAATTCGGTTTTCGGTTTAATCGGTTCGGTTCAAAACCGAACCGAACCGACCAAATGCTCTCCCCTACGGCTCGCGGCATTTATAGGGACTTGTGGCGTATTAAAAACACTAACGTGCACATACTTATCAGATTACCCCCCAACCAAAACATGCCACGTTTACTCCGGTCATAACACTGCTGTACGCGTATGGTTCTTTTTAGAAAATGCCACGAGCAACTTGTTGAAAATTTTGGCGGGCATTGATAAGAAATTCAAATAAAGACCAAACCCTAGCGGCCCTCATCTTTTTCCCTCTCTCCAATTTTCTCTCACTAGACTCCCTCCTTTCTCCCCCTCTCTCTCTTTTTCACCTACTCTCACTCAGGTCTCTTCTACTGTTGTTTGTTCTCTCAATTTCTGGGTTTTGTTCGCTTGATTACGATTTGATTCGTTATTTTTTTTTGCTTTTTTCTGGTATGATTTGGCATTTTATATGTTCGTTTGCTTGTTATTTTGATTTAATTTTGCCATGTAACGATTCTGATTTCAATTTCTTTATCTATTTCGGTCTTTCAGGTGATTGATTGTAGATAATTGGGAGGTATCTTTTGATTCCTGTAAGTCAGATTTATATGTGCGAGTTGCCGCCCGATTTTATCCTTCAAATCTTGTATGTTATCTTCTTTTGTAGCCATTTTTGTTCAATATTATGGTTAATTGATTTTTGTTTGGGGAACTTTCTGGTGCATAAATCTATAAGTTTCATGAGCTCTATTGAATGCTTTTCTGGGAATTATGATTTTCAGGTCTCAATTGATGACAGCTTAAGTTATATGTAGTTCATAATTGATTAAAATCAAGAGAAAAAAATAGTATACAGTTTTTGTAAAATTGAAAAGGCAGCAAAACGCCAAGGTTAGTATGGGTAAAGTGTCTCCCAAAGATCGGGATTCAAAAACCCCAAAGCAGAAAAGACGATTGCGGAACTCAAGTAGCAGATATCTGAAACCAGGTGCCCTTGCTCAGCTTCGATATAACAAGGTCTCCGCTACAAAATCATGCACTGATCTTGGGAAGAAACGGGTTGCAGTATTTACCTCTAAGAAGGCGCGGGATGAGGATCTCATGGTTGAAAATAAGGAGATTGATCAGAGCCCCTTGATGCTATCCCCTGTTGATTTACTTAAACAGAGTCAATTGGCAAGGACACCCAAAACACCTCTATCTGAAGATTGCGAATCTGATTCTAGGCTTGAGTCTCTTCCAATGGATGTACTGGTAATAATAATTTCTGTTATATCTCTTGCATGTCTTTTTCTGTTATGGCATCATCATATAGATTGCTGCCATTTCAATAACTGTTGGTGTGAGCATGCTTGTTTATCTTGTATGCATAAGGGTAAGAATACTGAGATAACGGTTTAGATGGAGCACATCAATTTATACTATTGTTGATTCTGAGATTTTCTTCACTTGAATGGACCTGATGTTTTGAAGAATAAAAATGTAATGAAATTTTTGCTGAATTTATTTTTTCTATGATTTGCTTTTGAATGTTATTAATTAAACGATAATTTCAGAAATTTTAGTGTTTCTTTCAGAGAGCTGGATGTGTTCTAAAAATAATAATTCGTTGAATTCTAAAAGTTGAGTCCAACTGATCTTTGTTTTTTATTGCTTGATGGGGATTATCTGTTGGTCATTTCTTTCTCCGTGGTTTTTAAACATCATTGCCGTAGACTTGCTATTGCTGAATTTATCCTTTTTTTTTTTCTGTTGTGCTGTCAATTTGGACTACTTTGGACGGGACAGCATGTGAATTTTTTTATGGGCTTCTAATTTTGGGTTAACTAAGAAGGAGAGTTTAATACATACTTTCAGAAATGGCAAACAGAACAGAATGTCTTGAGTCTTGAAGTTGTAGACTGAAATTTACTGAGTAAAAATAAAGGTGATAATGTATTGTTCCAAATGTTGTTGAGTCGATGTCCTAAAATAGATATTTTCTCAGATTGGTGATTATTGCTGCTTTTTATTTGTGACAGTCATTTGTTCTCCTTAATAAGAAAGTTTTTTGTTTGAAATTTTTTTTCCTGGAATACTTGACTGCATTTCTTTTATGCCTGTAATGGTACTGACCTTTGTGCTTCATTATATTATTATATTTTTATTACCTGTGACATTTTTCCAGTTCTGATCTTCGATCCTGAATACTGATTGTTTTTTGTTTGCTATTCCCAAGGTTAAAATACTTTGTCACCTGCACCATGACCAACTGAGGGCAGTATTTCATGTATCTCGAAGGATTAGAAGAGCGGTAAGTGTCTCGGTCCCTTTATATTTCTATCTTTAATTTGGAGAATGTGTCCATTTCCATGCGTGAGATGTTGTTCTAATGTGAATCTATTATTTATTTTCTTGTGAGCAGGTTGTAATTGCTAGGCAATTCCATTTCAATTACACCACACCAGATCGCTCTCGGCAGGAGATGTTGAGAACAATGACTCCACGGCCAACTGAACATTGGCCTTTCATGAGGTGGGTCCTGAAATCATTACCCTTTTTATGGAGTCTTTCCTTGTTAAAATACTTATCATGTTTCCGTGATTGGTTGTGTTTGAATGATATTGCAGCAAGGGAGATGGCAAGGGTGCTTTCATGCCAAGCCCACATACTCCTAAAGCACCAAGGCATGGTCCTCGTTCACCTTCTCGCATAAAGGTCACTGAGATGAAGCAAATTGCTGCTGTTCTCTTCCAAGATTCAGCATTTCCAACAAGGTGCATTGCACCATCTGCTTTATCCAAGCCCTTATGCAAATCGTTAGCTTCTAACAGGGTTCTATTCTACGAGGATGAGCTATGCCAGGCTGTTGCTCAGAATAAGCTTCGTTGATTACTTTTCTGTTATCATGTGTCCCTTTTTGTGTATAGTTTGTTTCCTATCTTTATAGGTAGTCGTAGTCAGGAAAAAAACGTATGCAATTTTGTAGCTATTCTGGGTTTATATTAAGGAGATATAATATGAACCTTAGATTTGCATTAGGATTGGGAAATTTATTAGATTTGCATTAGGATTGGGAGATTTACTGTGGATGTGGGAATAATATCTCTGTCCCATTACTTGTATAAATATATATGTTTGAATGAATGGTTTTCAAAAAAAACATAGACTTACCTGTACTAATTTTATAGTATCCTCTTGTCATGAAGCCGTTGTTTTGAAATTAAAAAAAAAAAAAGAAAAGAAAAGAAAAAGGAAGAACAGGAAGCCTCAAGTAAAATTCAGATTCAAGACTCTTACACCATGTTTGGCATAAAAAATTGTAATTTAATGTAATAGATAATATATTGATGACTTTGTTAACTCAAATTTTTTTATAATATATTGTAATAATAAATATATATATAATTCTCAGTACATTAATAGATGTATATAATAAATATATATATAAATTACGTTTGAACTAAATTAATTTATCAAATTAGTTTAAATTAAATGTATATGAAGATTATTCATATGCCCAATTAATTCAATCTTATTTTATATCATTTTTAATTTTTTAAAAATCTTATTACTTATATTTTATTTATTTAATCTTTCTAAAGTATATTTCCTATTAATTATATCTTAGGTCAAATATTTTTATAAATAAAAAAAAACATAGAAAGCTATTTCATTGACCAAAAGAAATTTGTCCTTGCATTCCTACTTTTACATGTAGTATAGATATAGGTTAATAAATGAAAACATAAATCTAATCTAGAGGAGCAAATTTCATATAAAAGTAGTCTATCAAGTAAAAAAATTTTCATAAATAAACAAAATAATAAAAAAAAGAATTGAAATAATATGTGGCTTTAGATAATAAATTACCGTACTGAGCAGGATTTATGATGAGGGAAAGGAGTGGATTGTAGATATCAAAATAGACAAGCCTGAGATCAGGAAATTGTTGATTGAGCGAATCAATGGCTGAGGAGATCTTAGAATTAAAAAGCAAAGCACCTTCATTGGCTTTCTCTGAACAGTCTCTTTGAATTCCACCGCCAAGTGTTCTTTGTGATGGTACACATCCTATTGGTGGAAAACTCAGTACTCCGATTCTCCTTGCTCCCATTTCATAAAGTTCCTGTCTCATTGCAAATAACCTTCCAATTACTCCATATAAGCCAGAAATCCTTTTAATAATATAATTTTTAATATATAATATACGAGAGATTATTTACACTTTTAACAGAGTAATTTAACACATGATTAATTTAAGAGGTAAATTGGTAATTGAGGTAAAAAATTATGTATTATCCTTATAAAATATAGAATAAGAATATTTTTTGCCATTAAACTTTTGTTTTGAAGTGGTCAGAAAATGCTAGTAAAACTTCTGTATTTGTCCGTTTATTTTTATTAAAATTTCAAAATTAAGAGAAAATACTTCCTGTGCACACTACGTATACGCTTTTTGATAGTATTTCTGCTTTTCCTAGCTTCTTCTCCCACTTGTGTTTCTACCTTTCTTAATTAAGTACTCTCTAAACAGGTCTAATTGACAGTGCAGACTGTTGATTAACAGAAGAAAAGAACATATAATTAAGTATACAAACTAATTTATTTTTTTATTGACTGATAACTCGGTGCATGCCTCATGCATGGTCCCGTTTACTTTTTTTTTTTTTTTATCAAACGGTACGTTTTCTGCATTGTATGACGTACCAAATTAGTACTTTTTTTCTTTTATGCGAGTGAATTGAAAAATAGAAATAAAGGAAATATATATACCACTAATTTGGGCGTTTGAGGATCATAGCCGGAACCACCAGAAGCAAAGCTGACACCGGTGAGAAGGTCTTGAGGCTGTAGACTTGGATCCAAATAAGCCGGCAAGAGATCCTTTATGCCAAGTTCTTGAGCTGAAATACATTTAATATCCTTTTTATTTATTTTTCATGCACATGTAAGATTTATTTAAAATCCATTTTCCCCCTAACTTTAATACTTAATTTTTAAGATAACTTTAATCGATTATATTTATAATCTGTCTTTTTTCCTTTGTAGGCAGTAAATTTGTCATCAAATTTTCTCAGATTTGATTTAAAAGACTTTTGGATTCTGAACAAAATCGATAATCTTGGATGGTTAGACTCTTCACGACGGTGATATACATGGGGGGTGGGTGGGTGCTCAAGGGGATCTTGGCCCCGCAAATTTGAAAAATTACTTACATTGTACATGTAGCAATTTTAAAAATTAAGAGTATATTTTTATTTTGGCCTCCTCACAAATTATATATATATATATATATATATATATATATATATATATATAACTCAAAATCAAAATTACTCTTATTTTGACTTTCAAATGTTTAAAATTTACTCGTTCGCTCTCCAAAATATTAATATTACACTCTTATTTTGATTGGAAATTAAAAATATGCATTTATCAATTAACAAATAATATAAAAAATGAGCAAGTAATTAACTAACTATGTTTTTTATATTTACAATTTATTTTTTCATTATTTTAATATTCTTTTCTTCCTTATAAAAATCAGAGAGAAGTTCAATATGACCCATAAACTTTTTAACTCAAAATTTTAACCAAATTCGCATGCAATTTTTAATTTATAGTTAATTAAATCATAAAGTAACATTTTTTTCATAATTCACTGTATATAATTTTAATAAAAATTCGTAATATTATAATAGAAACATATTGTAGGAAAAAAATTTGTTAAAAGAAGTAATGATAACATGTAGATTAAGTAAATTATAAATTATGTTATAGTTTGGCCTAAGGTTAATTTTAGTACTATTTAATTAAGTAAAATGGAATATTTTTGCTATAAAAATTTATCTCATTTGATAAGTACAAGTAGAAATGAGCCATAATTATCTATCTTAAACTTTGGATGGGAAATTCTATTGGATGCTTTGCCAAGTGCAGCTTATAAATATATCCTCATGTGCAATTAGTCGGAATCAATTGTCATTTTTATGATTAATCATTTTCATTTACCCATCATTTTCTCTTTGATCCTCAACTTTTTTTCTTTTTCTTTTAACATTTAAATTTGTGACTTTCATAATGAAGACGGCACTTCATAATGAAGAACATTTATTTAAATTCGGTTCATAATTTTTTCGTAAATATATTAATACATAAAATTAGTAACCACTTGTTCACTACCTTATCAATTTTTTTATCCTACTGCATGAATTTTCCTATTGCTTTCATGAATTTGATTTAGGTAATTTTGTTTCTTTCAATAATTGTATTTTATTGTTGCTCCAAAATCATTTAAAATATTTACAAAGTAAAAATTGTGTTTTTTTTTTGCAAAATATCCCCATATTTACCTTTTTCTCTTTTTTGTTTTAATATAACATTCAACATGTTAATACAAAAGTTTCTTATCTATATATTTATAAACTGAATCAATAATATATAACATTCTAACATGTTAATACAAAAGATTCTTATCTATATATTTATAAACTGAATCAATAATATATTGGCAAATAAGTAAATTATTAACTTTTTTTTTGGTAGAATATAATTCGATTGTGAAAACTACTTTATTTTATAATTTGCTCGATTTATGCAAGCTAAAGGAATACTATAATAAGTTTTATACCAATGATGCTGATCTTATTGTGGGATTTCAAATTCAATTTTCATGCAACAGAAAAAAAAAAAAAAAGAAAAAGAAACAGTTAATGAAATACTACCTATAATATCAGAAGGGACAACTCCATTGCTGAACCTTCCAGTTGGAATTCCACCATTGAAGTCTCTTCCGTAAGGTGGGAAGTTACACTTAATAAGAGTTTTGATGTAGTTGTTGTTGCCTGGATCCACCATGGAATCTCCAAATACTATTACTGCTGGTACTTTTTCTCCTTTTGCGATCCTACTTAACCCTGCAAATATCATTACCATTGAGCAACAAATAAAATAATTCACAAAAAACAAAGTATCTTCTTTTTCTTCTAACGAACTTCATTATTGCCAATTTAATTATGCTTCTAGTTATGTGTTTCTTCTATGTCTATACATTAATATTAATATATATAGTACGCAATTTATATAATTTGAATTGGAACATCAGACTGGAAGGACATATATACTTTTTAAATTTATTTTGATGATCAAGTAAATTTTATATTTCGATTGTCAAGCTAAATTCATGCTTAAAAGATTCAAATTGTGTTAAACAAATCTTAATATACCAGCCTCTTCAGTTTTAGCATATTGAAACAGGGACATAAATATGTTAATGTGAAAAAAAAAGTGTATTTTATTTCAATTAGAACCTATTTAATCAATTTTGATTTTTTAAAAATTTATTTGATTTAATTTTAATTTTTTAAGAGTGAATTTAGCTCCATTAAAATAGGAATTGATAAAGCTAAAAATAACTTTATCCTGCAGGGAGAAGAGCCAGCGACCACAACTTCGAATAGATCACCTACGAAGAGCAGGCGGACCATTGGGCCGGTCGGACAATCGGATTAAGCCTGCAAGAAAAGGGAGCGCCCATTCGAAACCGGGTTTTAGCACTCTGAAGCTTAAGTCAGTAGCTTTTAGAGAAAGAGTGCTTAGAGGGAGAGTCTCATATATTTCATACTTAGTGCCATTGTGTTTTGGCTACTTATAGGAGATCTTTGGAAGGGCACTTGAGTACCTTAGAGAGTGACAACCACTAGTCAAAGTAGGTGAACGACGATGTGATAAGAGATAGGTGGAGAGTGGGGGTGCTTGCTTGTGTCAGTGGACTGATGGGACGAGCTGTCCCATCGGTCCGATCGGACATCACACTTTCAGCGTTATCTTTCAGCTTACGCTTTGTTACTTGGGCTTTCCCAAGTATTGTTGGGCCATGCTAATTGGACCTTGGAGAATATATTTTCTGTAGTTATCACTTGTCCCCCCTTCGTAGAGTCCGAACGGACGAATTTCCAAATTTTAGCGGGAGTTTTAAATGGCCTTTCGAATTTGATAAGCCGCGTCTTGTATACATATATATTTTATTGGGCGGCCGTTATGCATTTATTGACGGTGCGCATGTTGGGGGTGCCGCTTCGTTCTCTGTAATCGCCATCAGTAAATTGGAGACACGCGACGATCATCCAACGAATAGCCGCTGGAGTATTCTAGAATCGTTTTACTTATAAATAGGCATCTTTATGACAGTTTTTTTTCTTACTTTTCTGTAATTCTTAGCGAAGTTCTGCTGAATTTCCTGAGTGGATTTTGCTATCTCAATAATTTGGACTTTGTTCTTTCAGCAATTTCAGAGATTTTGCAAGAGTACTTTTCTTCCTCTTCTTCTCTCTCTCTCTTCTTCTTTTTTTTTGTAATGTCGTATCTACCTCTTTCCTTATATTGAACTGGCTTTGAGTGGCCCATAGATGAGAGCCTTCTTGAAGCCTATAAAGGTTATGGAATCATGGCTTTGATTTCCAAACCAACAAGAGACACATTGGTTAAGATTTATCTTTTCCAAAATAATCTTCTCGTAGGAGCCTTTGTGATGGCTTTAGCTTTTAGTTATGAGAATGATAAGTGGCTCACTAGTTATTTGTGGAACTTGGGCATTGAGGTGAGATTTTCCTTTGACACTTTTGGGGTTGCCATTTTCATAAGTTACTAAATTGCTCTTGCCTAGTGATAACACATGACGTTATCTCCTATCCCACATTGGCTGGAGATGAGTTGGAAGTGGTAATATACATGGAGTCCGCTCGAATCCTCCTCCCCAATTGGATCCTCCTACCATCGAAAATGCGAGACAAGATCTCCTGCCAATCGGTCAACGAGCGATGCATCAATTAGTTTCGTTCGGACAAGCGGAGAACAATTCATTGTGTCGCCATTTTTGAAAAATCTTGAGAAAGGCTTGGAAGGTTGAGTAGCCGGTCGGCCCGCTTGTGGGCACTCTGGTTGCTAGCCTGAATCTCAACACTATTGTTGGTGTGTGTAGAGCGGGATCATTGTAGTAAAAGCGTAGGAAGGGCATGTACACATATGTATATAATTATGTATTTCGAATTTATAAAACATATTAACTAGAGAAGTACTTATCTTCTGTCTTTATAATACAGCTGCAGTCGTGATGGCTAAAGGAGATGATGTCTCCAAACAGCTGGCCGATCGGGCTAAGGCGAGAATTGAAGCCGATCGTGCCGCCAAGAAAGAGAAGAAAGCTAAAAGGAGGAAGCTCGTACCTTCTTTGGAGGTTCAAGCTTCTACTCTTGCTCCCATTGTTGCGTCTGGAGATGGTGAAGCTATTGTTGCGTGCCCTTCTTAAATCCCCCTAGGGTCCTCTTTCGATCGGCCATTACCCGTGAGCCATTTCCCGACATGCTTACTTTTCAGGGATGTTCTTGACTCTGAAAGGGAGCAAATAACTCATGGCGAGGAAAGTCAGTTCCATCGGACGCGACCGAGATGGGCGAAGGTGCCCAAAGGAGAATTCAAGATGCGGCCCGAAAGAAGGTTGACGAGTTGATAGCTACAGTAGATGCAAGAGTTGCTGCCAGAAACCAGGGAGGTGGCCCAGAAGTAGTTGCGAGGATCGCCGAAGACTGGGCCTCCTCGCTAGGAGAGGTTTTGAAAAGCCGATTCAGTCCCGGCTGGTCTATCGATGACAAGGCCGTATCGAATTATTTATGTCGGGGCATGCTTCAAGAGGGTAACTTTAAAGCAATGGGGAACCCTGACGTATTATCCCGAGAGTGCAGCCTTTTTCAGCAATAGAGTCTGGAGGTATTTTTACCACATCTTCACTTTTAATATCATTTATTAATTTCGCTTCATCCGGCTGTTATTTTTTCGACTGACCGAACCTTCTACTCCCTCCCTTTTTTTTCCTTTAGTTAATAAAAAGGAGTTTGTGATTGCACGGCATGGCTAACCTCTGCAAAGCAAAATTCAAAGATTCCGAGTGGGCAAGAAGAGAGGCGGAGGATAAGTTTGAAGCTGTTAGAAAGGAGTCCTCTTGCAGCCAATCGGAGCTCGAAAGGCTGAAGGAAGAGGCCGCTCGTCATACCGAGGACATGCAGGCTCGACAGAGGGAGGTTGATCACCTTAAGGGGGACATAGCCCGCATGAATGCCGAGAATGCTTTAATGCAAAAATTCGAAGAGGAGGCAACCAGAGTGAGGGAGGAATGCGTGCGATTGTTTGCCGACTACTCAAAGGTCAGAGAAGAGTATGAACTTTTGCAGGATGAATACAAATCGCTAAAGACCCTCTTGGCCGAAAAAGAAACGATGTGGGGTAAGAAGCTCGAGGACGATCTTGCTGCCCAAAAAGAAGAGCTGATGGACCGACTGGGAGAGGCACAGGGGCGATTACTAACTCGATTGATTTATGCAGCTGAGGAATGCTATCCTGAAGTGGATCTTAGCTGGATGGAGGACCCAAAGATTTTGCCTGATCCCCTTTCTGGTGACATTGAAGAGGAAAACTCTCTTGATCCTGAATCATTGCCAGCTACTTCATCAGAGGCGATCGGTCTTAGTGCGATTATTTCGGCACCCGCAGACCTCATTCCTGCAGATGCTCCAGAGTCTTCACGACCTGTGGCCGATATAAATGTACCTCCTGTAATTGTGGAGATTGTAGACATAGATGTTTGATCTTTCTCCTTCTTTTTTGTATTAATGGTGGTTTTATAAAGAAATCCTTATATGTGCAAGAATTTTACGTGTCAAAATGCACTCCTTGTTTTATCTTCATGCTGCAATTTTAATTCAGACGTAATCTATCATAGAAAATTGTTAATGGAGAATAATAGTTATCAATCACGGAGATTTTAGGGACTTAAGCATGGAGAACGCATAGATTTAAATGAGGAGAGTACTTCCTGAATGCGGGTATACTTTCCCAGTTACTTACGAGTCGCAACTCCTTGAGAGTGTTTAATCTGATTCGGATCAAATTTGTAAGTCGAACATGAATTATTGCTCAAAATTATTACGCCGATCGCAATAGATAATTTCGTTGATCCTTGATTGTCATATCAGCCGATCGGCTATTAAAGAGGTTGAATGATCTTTTTTGATCTTATGGTGGGAGATAAAACTCCATTCTCGCTCTTAACTAGGTATTTTAGCAACTCAGAGGTAGAACACCCTTCATTGATCGATTTTATGGGGCTTTTCTTAATGGAGAAGGCTCACGGCCTTTAACTTTATTTTTGAGAGTTGGCGATTTCGTACTTTGGAGAGTTGGCGATTTCGTACTTTGGAGGAGGTAATCAGTCCATTTGTTTTTCTTCGCATTTTGAGCTCGGGATGGACATCGAGCCTAACGAGTAAACTAGTCAGATAGGCGTCTTGCATTTTCGATTCGGAAATTTCGTTGAACCTAGCAAACGAACTTAACAAGGAGGAACGTTTTCATGTGCTTGGGATGAATCATTAAGCCCAGTAAATAACACAAGGATGAACAATTATAATTTTTGTCTCAAATAGACATTGAATTTGACAAGTGGTCATTACTACATTCTCATAGAGTTTATTCAAATCAGGAGTAGGGTATTTCGTTGAATGGGTCGAATAGATATCCTGCAAATATACATTTAATCCTAACAAACAAAGAAAAGAAAACATACCTTTTTGAAGACGACGAAAAGTGAATCAAATGGAGAAAGTGGAGAAAATATTCTTTATTGAAGGTGAATATGATACATGATTATACATGGTGCTTCTTGAGTATGCCGGCTTCTAGTAATATCCGTCCTCTCAAGGGGCCTGGTTATGCACAAATATCAAAGTTGGTGCGAGCTTTCTTTAGACATAAGAGTGGCGTAAGCGCCTTTTCCCTCCTCTCTTATTGCGTTTGGCATTTATCGGACCTACATGCAAGCCGAATCCTTGTATTAGAGTTGAGTAAGGTGGCGTACTTTGTTGCTTGGATAAAGAATACCCAACGAGCCACTAAAGCTTGAATGAAAGCCTAGTGGATCTCCCCTTAAGCCGTGTCGGATGTTCGATACGGACCATCCTACCATCATGGCTTTCTCCTGATGCTCGATTGCGAGCACGTATACTTCTCTGGGTGTCTTTTTATCTCCCTTTGCAATAATGATTCCTTCTTTAATTGGGATCTTTATTGGCATGTGTCGCATGTTGGTGGTAGCTCTAGTTTGACGGAGCAAAGGCCTGCCAAAAAAAAGTGCTATGGGCGAGAGTTATAATAATAATTATGAAAGTTACCTTACAGGCATAGACTAAAGCCTTCTAGCCAGGTTCGACCAGGAACTCAACTGACCCTGTTTCTGGAATGGCGGTACCACCGAGTCTTACAAACGGTAAAGTGTTTGATCTATGTTCTCCGCTCGAAGGGCTCATGGTTTCATAAGCTCGTGGAGTAAATGCGTTCATTGCGCTTCCATCGTTCATCCATACCCTTTTCTTGTCGAAGCTGTTGATTCGTGCCTTGATGACGAGGGGGTCCTCGTGAAGTAACAACACATTTTACGTATCATCGTCGGATATGGTGATTGGAGCTAGCCATTTGGGTGTCTGGGCGATATAAACGCCTCTGCCCTTTGCTAGATTGGCGAGATCTGCTTCCTGAAATGCGCCCCCAGTGATCATTTTTATGACACCGACACGCCATTGACATGGGTGCACGTTTCTCGACCTCCTTCTTCCTAGATCTTCCGCCATCAAGTCCATTTCTTGTTCGCCTTCTAAGGTTTCTGGTGTGCTTTCTTGTTTCAGGGTTTGAGCCCTGTTCCTAGTGGGGAGGCCAGGCATGGTGCACATGCCAGTTACTATGAAGGGGGTACTACCTTGCCGCCATGCGATAGTATCGTCGAGACTCAAGAGGAGGCTGTCTTCAACTGGTGATCCGAGAGACCTTTCTTCTTTCCTTGAAGGTTCAGATCTATCCTGATTATGGTGACCATGCTCTCAACGAGAGCACCAAACGATAAAGCTAAAAATAACTTTATCCTGCAGGAAAAAGAGCCAGCGGCCACAACTTCGAATATATCACCTATGAAGAGCAGGCGGACCACTGGACCGGTTGGACAGTCGGATTAAGCCTGTAAGAAAAGGAAGCGTCCGGTCGGAACCGGGCTTTAGCACTCCGAAGCTTAAGTCAGTAGCTTTTAGAGAAAGAATGTTTAGAGTGAGAGTCTCATATATTTCATACCTGGTGCCATTGTGTTTTGGCTACTTATAGGAGATCTTTGATAGGGCACTTGAGTACCTTAAAGAGTGACAACCACTAGTCAGAGTAGGTGAACAGCGATGTGATAAGAGATAGGTGGAGAGTGGGGGTATTTGCTTGTGTCAGTAGACTGATGGGACGAGCTGTTCCATCGATCCGATCGGACATTACACTTCTAGCGTTATCTTTCAGCTTACACTTTGTTACTTGAACTTTTTTAAATATTATTGGGCTATGCTAATTGAGCCTTAAAAAATATATTTTCTGTAGTTATCAGGAATCACTTAAAATCAATTATTGAAATAAATTTAAAAGTTGTATTTAACGGTTAAGAGTTCGAAGTTATAAATGATTGATTATGTACATGTAAAGTTTGACGTTACGAAGCTATTTATGGCACTTTTAAAAATAATATTGTTGTTAGATATACTGGTGGAAGTTGGGATAGCATACTTGTGTTTTGTTTGTCAATTCAATAATGATATCGAATTTTCTGACAAATGAAAAAAAATTAATGATATATATTTTAAAGTTTAGTATTCATTTATTTCTATTGATCCTTAAAATAAATAAATGTACTTTATATTTTTATTTTATTTACATAAAAGAATTATATTTCTATAGTAAGAGATCAAAAATAGACTTAATATATGTGCGGACACTTGAATATAATTTTATAATTTATTTATACAATATAAATTTTAATAATGACTTATTAAATACATATATTTTTTAATTTTATAAATAATAACATAAATATACTGAACTGCGATAACATGATATCATAAAAAATCAAAATCAATATGAAATCCATCAAAATCTGCCGCCTATACTGTGCATGTGAAATCTGTATTTTTGTTACAACATTTTAAATGTCATGCCAATGTAATTGATTGTTATTTATTTCAAAATTTTAAAAAATAGTGTGAATTTGTGCTCATTATTTATACAATTGATAAATATAAGTGCTCAATCGGTGATTACAAAAGTTTAAGCCCTTTAAATTTGCTTGTATTAGGGAAATATTCTTTTTTCTTAAAAGCACAACACGGAAATTGTTTTTGAACATTTTTTTTTACAATAATCTTCTGTTTTATGTATTCATAAATAATAATGTCTTATATTGTTTATGCTGAGTGTTTTGTAATATCTAGGCAGTCGTACCAACCCCATTTTATTACATTAAAATGTCTAGATAGTTACTTACCTCTTTGGCTTTTATTTCACTATATAATTCAGTATATCTGTCTTTTCTTCAAATGTTTATTTTCTTAAGAACACAGGTTTTCAATTGTAATTTGATTAATTGTGGTTACCCAATTTAGGTAGTCATCGTTAATATCGATGTCCAAAGCATCGTTTATATTTTATTGATCTACTTAGATATGGAATTCAATATTTCAAGCTGCGGTCCAATCCACGTGATAAAATTCTAGGTCACCCTACTCAAAAGCCTGAAAAAAAAAAGTACCATAAGAAGGGATAATGCATTGTTTACCATTAAACTATTACAGTTTCGTTTATTAATTTTAAAAATTTGGAATGAAAATAAAATAAAATTATTTCAATATTTTCAAATATTTAATAAAAAAATAGATTTGATAAAAAAATTTAATTATATATATTTTCAAAAATTAAAACACGCATATTTTAACATAAAATCAAGATATACACTTCTATATTTTATCGGATAAAAAACAACTAACACTACAAGAAAAATGCAATTTAACAACGAAAAATTGATATTTTTCGTTGCTAATAAAAAATAGCAGTAGAAATTAGCAACAGAAATTTTCGTTGTTAATCCAGCGGTTGTTATTTTTTAGCAACGAAATTTCATTTCCATTGCTAAATTCAATCAACTCATTTTCGGTGAATTAGTAATTTTTAACAACGGAAAAGTCAAATGCATTGCTAATTTTAGCAACGTAATTGATTTTTCCGTTGCTAATTTTAGCACCGAATTGACTTTTCCGTTGCTAATTTTAGCAACCAAAAGTCAATTTTATTTTTTTATAAGCTGCAAACCCAACTTATTGTTATTGACCTATATGTTAAATTAACAACATAACTTGGCGTAAAAAAGTACTAAAAGTTTATGTCAAAACCTTTAAAAATAATTCATCCTTAGAACAATCTCTCTAAAATTTTCGAGACACATAATTCGATATTAAAATATCTCAATAAATACAATCAAAGTACAATCAAAGTATCTCAATATAGACAATAAAAATCCTAAATTAAATTATAATTTGAGAAGAAATGAAGAAATCTAACATAAAGCCTAAATGAATTATTTTTACAGTATAAACTATTTTGATCATAACTTTTGCTACAAGTGTCAGATTTCTTATTATAATATATTTTCGGAAAGCTTGTTTCGAGACGGTTATTTTTTATTGAGCAAAGCTCCCATAATGGCAAATGATAACCTAAAAATAATTTTTTGGGCCCAAAAAAATATTTTTAGGTTATCATTTTTTAGTTTAAAGTTTTTAGGAGTTTTCAGGGACATTTGGTTTTTTTTTGTTTTCACTCATATAAATTATTTTCTTTCCCTAATTCAAGTGAAAGAAATCCATATCTTAATCATATAACTTAATAATAAATTTAAATATAATTATTTATTATTTTTAATTAAATCTATGAAAAATCCGAACCACTATCTTTTATATACCAAAATTATGGACAATTTCATATCACAAAACATAATCTTTGGCGATACCTAATATGCATGAAGCTATAAAATGCTCAGAAAGGGGCAGATCATTGGCCTAATGTAACTAATTTGTCGACAACTAAATTTTACAAACAAAATTGGAATTTATTTACTATAAGTTAAGAATTTAAGTTATATATATTATATACCATTTAATAATAACGATTCCCCAAGATTGGCATAATTATCATATAATATCAGTATGTTATTTAATAAGCTTCTCGTCTAACTTACCTCGTCCTCGTGATCATACTTATTCTATTAATTCACCAATTTAGTAGAATAATCAACTGTGCAAATTAAACCATATATAATATATTAAGGTACTTATAACATCAAATCATTTAATGCAAGGCATATTACAGTCTTGCTAGACATTTCCTCCCCCACTTCATAACAGTAATATTTTAAAGACATACTCAACCACAAATATGCTATACAAAATGAGTTTCACAAGAAGCAGACCTTCAATTTGGAAGCAATTTGCATTCTTTTCTCACTAATCAAGCACCCACACAGACATATATATACATTACCAGGACATGAACATTTTATATTATATTTTATAAAAATCATTCAAAACATGTATCAAAAGAGGCAGATCTGGATTCTAGCAATTAAAATTAAATATATTACAGAGAGCAGAGGATGAAGAGACGAAAAATGAAATAGGAAGGAAGAAAGATTTACTGGCCACCCACTACTAAAAAAATTAATTTTACCGACGAATTTTACCAACGGACTCATATTTCGTAGGTAAAATTAATATATTACTGACGGATTACCGACCAAATTGACAAAGCGTAGGTAAAATCATTGGTGTGCCCAACTGTTTAATGACCAAATGAAGAATGACTAACTAATGATGGACATCCCTTTTTGTTGTGCCCAACTGTCTTGCACTTAGAATAGGTCATTGGTGTTCATTTTCTCAATAGTTTTCTGTTTTTTTTATTGGTTCATCTGGTGCCTTTTCCCTATTCTTTTTTAGTCTGCTTGGAACCAATAGTGATTTAGGGCGGTTCTTGTGACACGCTCCAGACCCATGTTCGTTTTTTATTAGATTCTTAGAGACTCGCTTTTAGGGTCCAAGACTGGACGAGACTCATTTTTAATCATAAATTAGTTACTTTGCAATAAAAAGAATCAAATCCAAATTATTGCTGATAGTCAATCTATGAAAGCGTCTACTAATAGGCTCAAAAGAGGTAAGCGTTATGGAGTCGCCACCCAATATAACGTTGGAAAATGATTATCAACCTTTTAATATCCAAACAGAGATTGGTGTTCAGGATATTACTCTTATTAGACACCTTGATTATGCGTTGTTTTATAATTGAGTTTTAAATTTAATTCACTCTCTCCTCCCACGCAGTGTAAAACTATAGAATTAAATAAACATTCTAAGCAAACAATATAAATTGGTAAATAAATGAATAAATAAATTTCAACTACTTAAATTTATTAGAAAAGCAAATCGTCCAATAATCAATAAGAATAAAATGATATACATACATAAATCGGGGTATTCGTTTGATTTGAGAACATTAGTTTCTTTATACATATTTTGTAAAAATATTTTTTTTATTCTTTATTTGGCTTTGGATGGAAAATTGGATATTAGTTCAAGTTTTGAAGGAAGACCTGAATTAATTGATAGAAACCATCTTGAGTGCCTTTTTCTTTTTACGTGTGCATAAAAAATCATTTTTTTACTAACTATTATATCCCAAAATAAAATAAATCAAAAAATACCAAAATAATAAATAAAAAAAAGATTAAATAATTAATAAACGAAACGAAAAAACTATTATATTTTTTAAATGAAATAAGCAAATCAATGATAATCACAAAAAAAGAAATTATAATTAATAAATTATTTTAAGAAAATAACCTGAAAAATTATTAATCATGGAAACTGAATTATATTTATATGTGAAAATCCCAAATCAAATCTGAACTATATATTACTATAAGTATAAATAAATTTAATAAGGAATAAATTAGTCAAACATTTTCATTTCTCAATATTAGAAAATATAAGTATTGATTGGAATAATGCCTTATTCTAATATTATAAAATATAAAATATACGTCAAAACTAGATCAATTTTAGTTTAGGCAATTTACTACAACCTCCGAAATAAAAAGACGAAACTTAGTTAAGTTTAAATCAGTATTATCTTCAATCACATAGATATATACATTTCACCCTCATCATATGCTTATGTTTTTCTAAATCGCACTATTTTAAAGAAAACCCCGAAATAATATTGCCGGTAAGCATATTGACAAGGATCCTATAAGCCTTCTCTGTGGGATGAAAACTGTCCCAAAATACATATTTTGTGTCATCTCTGCATGTTAATGGGTCATCTAAACTAGTACAAAGTTATGTGACTTCTATTTTTCCTGTTCCACAGCACCCTTTATTTGAAATCTCAAACCCTGCAATAATATATATATATATATATATATATATATATATATATATATATATATATATATATATATATATATATATATATATATATATATATATATATATATAAGAAAATAAAAATTAGATTCTTTCATGCCTTAATTTACTAACGATGTGAAAAAATAAGAAAAAGTAAATAATAATGTTATTAAAACCGGACCGGATAACGAATCGGAGAGCTTAAGGGTTCGTAGTTCAACCGGGTTTTTTTTATTTTTTAAAAAATATATTATTTTTTAAGTTTTATATAAATATTATAAAAAATTAAAAATAGTTTAGAAAAATATATTTATCATCAAACATTAATAATAGGACTATATTTTCAAGTCATTCAATATTTATAATAAAAATTTAAGATAAATATAGTAAAAAATTGTAAATTTTTAAAGAAATTCTTCAAATATAAATTATAAAATTTTATTTTATTTATAAAAAATTCATTAAATTGTTTGAATTTTAATTATTTTGTATTTATAATTTTATTTTATTTTTTTCCAGAAAAAATAATATTGTATAAATATTTTGGACATAAAGTTGGTTTTTCTAAAATCAAACCGGTTTTTATCATTTAACCCGGTTTTATCCCGGTTCAACCGGTTTTTTTGGCGGTTTGAAACAGTATTTCCCGGTTTTTATCCAATCCGGTTTTCATCCATTGAACCAATCGGACCGGCTAACGGTTCGCGGTTAAACCGGTTCGACCTCCCGGTCCGGTTTTAATAACCATGGTAAATAACAGTATGGACGAGGTTAGTTAGGGGCTTTTTTTTTATTTTTTATTTTAAATTAACGGTGCAAATTAAGAAAGGGCAAAACCATTCTTAGATTCTAAACTTTTATATTTTTTTTTATATCGAAATTTAGAATTAAAAAATTTTTACAACAAGTCTTTTTATTTTTAGTTTTGGCCACATTAATTGATACAGACGGAAATGAGATACACGTGAGGTATAAGATTGTACGAATTTAAATTTGACTGCGATAAATTTTTATTCACTATTAGTTTGGGATTTAAAAGGAGAATTTAATGACATTGTGAATGAAAATTTGTTATTGCAGTATTTTAATGAGTCAGAGATCATTTCAATTATTGTTTATGATATGATATTTTTAATAATTTTTGTACTAAATGTCAAAGATCATTTCAATTTTACACAAAATTTTAACTGTGCACGTATTTTACTCGGTTCATTGTTGTCCATCAAGAATATAATGTGGTCAAAATTAAAAGTAAAATAACTTAATGTAAAATTTTCATTGTTGTCCATCATGACCATTAATTTAAGACTGTTACCTTATATTAATAAAGTTTTAATTAAAAATTTTATAATAAAGTGACTAAATGTTAAAAATTTTAATAATTGAATAGATTTTGCCAATTTTTTTTTTTTTTAGTTGAAGATCATTTTAGACAGTGGTGTTATGAATTGAAATTGAAGGTGGATGGGGGATTCTACTTTTGTTGCAAGAAACACGCTAATCAAATATGAAACTATAATTGATACTAATTTGTTAAATTATAAAACTTTAGATTTATTAGACACTATTTCTTTTTCAAAATAACCCCATGTGCCAGCTAAGCTTATAAAAATTATTTTGCCGACTCTTTTTATTTTTATTTTTTCTCTTATTGTTAATATTTTTTTATTTATATATTTAATTCAATTCTACATCTACATTTCTTACATAAATATATCCAATGTAGATGTAGAATTGAATTAAATATGTAAAAAATGTCACACCACTTTAAAATAATAGAAAATAAAGCGTGAATTAAATATAAGTAGTTTCTTGCAAATTTTGCGTAAATGTGATAAAAATCTTAGGTGTAAAATAACCATATATAAAAAATGTTACGGACAAAATGGCTACTTTAAAAAATGTTAAGAACAAAATAACTATTTTTAGAAAACGTTAAGAGTATAATAATATTTTTGAATGTTAGTATAATAAATAGTGGATTGTATTAATGATGTGGACGATGACATGAATTGACTCTTCATTTATGTGTGCGCTACGTGATCTTTGTCCAACAATGTTACCAAAAAAACAATGTTACAAAAAAAAAAAGGATAAATCAGTACTGATAACTAAAGAAAAAATATTTTCTAAGATCCAGTTAATCTGACTCAAATGGCCTGTAAGGCAGCCCAAAAACACGATTTACAGATGAAAAAATAACATCGAAAAGTGCGACATCCAATCAGACTGACGGGACAACTTCTTCCATCAGTCCACTGATACAAGATCGCCCATGCTTCCCATATGCTTCTTGTCACATTGCCGCTCACCTACTCTGATCGCCAGTTATCTCTCCCAAGGTACTCAAGTACCCCCTTTCCGAAGATCTCCTATATATAGCCAAAAACATGATGGCACTGGGTAATAAACTCCTGAGACTCTATCTCTCTCTAATATTTTTTTCTCCCAAGTTGCTAACTTAAGCTTCGGAGTGCTAATGCCTGGGTCCGACCGGGCACTTCTTTTGCAGGTCCAACAGCTTGATCGGCCTCGCAACCACCGTGTTCTCTCGTTACAAGATAAAAACATTCTGAGCTTTATCATTTGATGCTTTCATTGAGAGACATGTCAAGGCTTTACGAAAAGATAGCTCAGGGAAATCACAGTCGCAACAGCCAGGGCGGGTCTGAAACTCCAAGGTAAAGAAAGAGATCTCTCAGGTCGCCACCTGAAGGGAGTCCCCTCCTGGATTTCGATGATATGATGGCATAGCAGCGGGATAACGCCCTTATTACTGTAGGCGACATGCGCGTTGTACTTACCCACCTCACTGAGAGCGTGGTACAAGCCTTGGAAATAGGAAACATGCCCAGAACCTGTGAGGATGGTCAAGAAGTGAACCTGGCGGTAGAAGGCTACGAAAGGAGGAGGAGCAAAGGAATATTCCTGAAAGAGTCAAGCGCTTATGATGGGAGAAAGACGAGCGCCAAAGCCACAGACAAATGTGATAAGGGAAAGGAGCCGATGTTCTCAAGCCGAAATGTTCCTCATATCTCAAGTAGATTGTGTGACTCATCTTTCAATGAGCGAGGGAGATACGCACATAGCCATCCTTACTTCCAAAGGACAAAAGGAGAATCTACCTCCACGGCGACAAGCAGTGAGGATGAGCAATTCGAACGAAGGCTTAAAGGATTTGGCTTTACGGAGTCAAACCGAGGAATGCCGAAAAGGAAGGATTACAGCGTCATCTCCCTTTTCTGCAGGGAGATCTTGGAGGTAAAGCTGCCTCCCAAGTGGACGGATGTGGTGATGGATAAATATACAGGTAAAACAGACCCTGCTACTCACCTTGAGAAATTCTTGACTAAAGTGCAGGTCTATACCTTTGATGAGAGAATCGCCTGTAGAGTTTTCCCAACCACTTTAGGAGAAGCCGCTTTGAAATGGTTTCACGGTCTCCCTCAGGCATCAATTGTCTCTCTTCAACAACTCAAAGAATTGTTTACAGTGCGATTTCGAGCGTGAACGCACACACCAAAATCGATCAACGATTTGTGCAACTCTACCAGAGAGCTAACGAGAGTCTCAGAGAGTACATCGTTCGTTTCCAGGATGCGATGCTGGAAACAGGAGATTTAAGCGTAGAGTCGGCATCCAGGGCTTTGGCAAAAGGCGTAGCGGACCGTCCATTCGCTGAATCGTTAATTGCGAAGCCACCGAGCAGTTTTCCTGACTTAATGAAAAAAATCAAACGACGTGTCCAATTGGACGACGCCCTCAGATCTGGCGGAGTCGGAAAGACCAATGTGATGGACAGGTTGCAATACATGGATGGTTGACCATTCAAGAGAACTCCTGCACCCGGTTGAGCAGGGGAAAAGCCAAAACGGTCGGTCTTTTCCAGGATTTCAAAAAGGGGAAGCGAAGATGAGAAGGATAAGGCAAAGGATCACCACTATCGATCGGCTGGGACTTCTATCCCTATCGGCACCAATTCTCTATGATCGCTACCTGTCGTCAGGAGAAAACATAGAAAGGCCGGTCGATCCAAAGCGGCCAAGCAGGAGGAAAAGCAGTGGAGGCCGCGGCAAAAGTTGTCGACTGCTCCATGAAAAGGCCGATAAAGCCGCAATGAATCAGGTGCCATTGTTACAATTTGTGCCAAATACGGATGTTCTTTCACCCTCCTGTAACAAGTACTGAAATACCAATGTATCTTAATGTTACTCACTTTATCGTTTAAAGACATGTTCTTAAAGTGACAGCAAAAATATCGTAAACAAGATAAGAAGAAGGGGAAGTAGCAGCATGTAAAAGCTGTCCAAAACCCCGACATCACTATGCATACAAAAAAGCCTATTTGTTTCCTAACAAATCGGCCAAAAGAGTCGAATCACTTTGCTATTGGAGATTCGAAGCAAAGACCTTGAAAACTCGTAAAGCTACAACATATGTACCCAAGAATGAATTGGATGATTGTTAATGCCACCAATGAGAACGCTGTCGCTGCGAGTGGTTAAAATAAGCATCTGCCAAGAGCGGATCAGGTCAGAAGACCCTCCATCACCAAGAGGTAAATATTAATAAAATTATTTACACACTAAATTGCAAAAAAGTTATTTGCAGGTTAAAGACCTCCAAAGAGGGTAACTCCCCATGAGCGGGTAACTCCCAAAGTTGAAGACCTCCAAAGAGGGTAACTCCCTATAAGCAAGTAACTCCCAAAGTTAAAGACCTCCAAAGAGGGTAACTCCCCATAAGCGGATAACTCCCAAAGTTGAAGACCTCCAAAGAGGGTAACTCCTCATAAGCGGATAACTCCAAAAGTCAAAATTCTCCAAAAGGGCAGCTCCCAAAATAGGAAACTTACAAGGATAAGGTTTTCCATGACACTTAAAGCTTGATGTCTATCCCGAGCATGAGATAAGGTCCTTTGTGATAAACGCATAGGCCTTTTAGGGCAGCATCCCAGAAACAA
The DNA here is from genome assembly GCA_037975025.1 of Excoecaria agallocha. Lineage (NCBI taxonomy): Eukaryota > Viridiplantae > Streptophyta > Magnoliopsida > Malpighiales > Euphorbiaceae > Excoecaria > Excoecaria agallocha. The sequence goes on from CM075816.1 coordinate 8,853,956, forward strand.
AACCGTGAGGGCTTCGGCCCAAAGCAGAACAATGTATGCATAGGGATCCATCATCTTCCCGATCGGATCCCTCACCATTGGAAATGTGAGACAAGATCTTCTACTGATCGGTGAGCGAGCGATCCATCAGCTCTCCGATTGGACTCCCGCCATTGGAAACGTGAGACAAGGTCTCCTATCGATAGGTAAGTGAATGATCTATCGTTGCAATACAATGAAATAATTGTCGACACTCGACAGAATCATGCGCTTCAATATTGGAAAAATTAAATCGACATTCAGGGAGTATTTTTCAATAATTGTATATTCTCCACGAATAATTCATGCGAGTCTCTTTGGTATTCCCTCAAATGACCTTATGAATGACTCTCGAATCGGGAAAAACCCGCAAATGTGGATGAAAGGAAGCTTTATTATATATTTTATAGCAACAGCTATGTTTCTATTTTTTTCAGGAAAAGCTCCGCAATGGCCTTAGTAAAGCATGTACAAGGCTCCAATGTTTCTTTTTTTTTTTTTAAAAAAAGAGTTACAAGCAACGAAATTGATCTCTAAATTGGCGTTCAATCAGAGAAAAGTTCTAAAGAATCCCATCACCGTTCATGGTGAAAGGAGAAAAGGGTGAGATGCTCGGCCCATTCTTCCAGATAAAAATCAGTTTAGAAAGAAAACATTTATTTCTCATGGAGGTCTTTAGGCAGAACGCCCTCCCCTGAACGGTCTTTTATGTGATGCCCCCCGCTCCACAGTAGCTTGCAGTGAATCCCGCTCAGACTTAACTTCGGAACATTCAGTAGACAAACGAGTTATCTTGCTTTGGAGACGATCCACCTCTTCTTGCCGAGATTTTAGGTTCCGGGAAAGTTAGGTGGACTCTTCTTTCAGCCTCTCAATTTCCGATTGAGCAGATAGGAACTCCTCTCTTACCGAATCATATTTGGCCTCCGCCTCCTTCCTAGCTCGACGAGAATCTTCCCACTTCTTTTTGTAAAAATTGGCTATGCCATGCAAGCGTCAGCCCCTTTTTACCAACTGCAAATTAGACAAATAAGAGATCGAGAAACCAAGAAGACGGGGTATGACAAAATATATATCTATTTGAGAATAAATATTTTGTGAATTACCTCCAGGCTCTGCCATTGAAAGAAGTTGCGCTCTTGGGACAGCCTATCGGGATCTCCTATTGTCATGAAATCATCCTCTTGAAGCATGCCTTGGCACAAATAGCTGGCGACTGCTCTATCACTAATAGACTAGTTTTCGCCAAATTGGCCCTTTAAAGTCTCCCTCAACGACGTAGCACGTCTTTCAGACAACCTTATAGTAGTACTCTTACGAGGTTCGTCCTGATAGGGCCTTTTGTTTTTGGCAGCAACCCTAACATCCCCGACGATCGCCGGCTCCATAAATTCTCTGTTAGTTTCGCCTTCAACATTCTTTTTAGCAGTTTTTCCCTTTGAAGGTGCACTAGTTTCCATCGACCCCGCTTGTGATGGTGCAGGATGCTCCCCTCCCACGCTAATTTTATCTTTTAGCGTAAGGCCTGGTAAGGAATGTTGGCCCCCTGAGGAAGTCTGGGCCATGGCAGAAACCGAACTGCTCCGGTCGGAATGGCACGCCGGATCATTGGAGGAAGATTTACATGCTTGTGCTTCTGAAAGAAATGCAAGTCTTCTCTTTCTAGATTTCTTTTCTTCCCTAGTTGCATGATCCGCTTCCATCTTTGCTTTAGCCCGATCGGCTAGCCGTTTAATGAGATCGTCTCCTTTAGCCATCGCACCTGCAACTATGTAAAAAGGGGGGGAAGAAAAAGAGGGAGTGTTAGAAGGAAACATCAAAGTCGTATATTCTCCTGCGACTACAACATCAACTTTGGCAAATACTGGCCAGAATATTAGTTCCTTGGGGATAGTAAATACATCCGATTGGATGACCCACACCAACTTTTCCATCCGTACTTTACACAAAGATAAAACGGTAAACAATTCTTCTTACAATAAGATTTTGAGCAGAGGATTGATCCTTACTCATCCACAGAATCAAGAATATTTTTCGAGCATGAAATGAATTATATATTCAGAGAAAATGAAGAAAATTAAACAACGGAAGTCGCTCACTTACTCGAGCAATGTGATTTTCAGATCCTTGGAAGTATGAAGCGACCTTTTGTGCAAAAAAGAGTAAAACAGATCCTGTGAAGAAAATTAAACACAATTCTATCAAGGATTTTGTAGAAGTGCCACCTATTTATAGCTGCACTATTTTCGAAACTACCTGAATGCCTCGAAGGTTGTATAATCATCACATGTCCTTGAACCATCATGACGGCCCAAAAAAATCAGCGCCAACCTTGACATATATGTCGACAATAAATGTAGGACAACCGACATGATCAGACACGATTTGCTGGATTTAGTTTAGCTTGAAAGTCTCCACAGCAAGACCCCCAAACAAGGGACTGATTTGATATTCGTCAAAGATAGCCACCCAAAACTGGGAAATTCGCCATTACATGGGAAAACCCTTCACAAGATCTCTAGAATACCGGCAGATTCGAGATCTTCGACATTCCCAAACAATGGGAATATCCGAACGACCAAGAGTCATTAAGCACAGTCGTCTATACCCGGCTAGGAGAATGTTTTCCGTCTTTTCTCCTCATCGAAAAGGTATGATTTTCTTTCATTTCCGGGTTTATCCTTTATGTTATTTTATTTTGCTTTGTAGGATGTTTGTCTCGTTTCACCCCGATCAACCGGAACTTTCAAGCATTAAACTATCCAACGCCGATCAAATGGATAACAATTTGCCATCCCTCGGACAATCAAAACATCTTATGAAACTATGAACTCCACCAAACGGTTGCGAGTATATGTCGATCAACATGTACTATGAAACTTCTTTGTATTAAAGGCAGTGTCGGAATCAAGTAAAGATGGAAAGGCCATTTGCCATGCGTAATTCTCCTATGAATGCCTAAATTCGATAATGCCACTGACGAGTCAAAACCTTGAAAGGTTGCCCATACGCGCGATGGACTAATTATGAAACATAACTATCGCCTTGATACAAGATGCATTCCTATCATTCGGTCAGACATGGCAATTACCGACCAGACTGGTTAGGCGCTGAAATGCCCAACATGCACATTTGTATTCAGGAAGTATTATCGCTCAATATTTACGAGTATGCACTCTTTACGTGGAATCTTTATGCTTCAACAATAATATCTCTTTGTATTAGTTACATCTGGACAAATCTCGCCCAAGATGAAAATTACAGCACAAGGATACAGTCAAAAGAACGATCAACTTCAAAAAAAAAAGAGAGAAAGAAAGCTAAGCCGATTGACTATGCTTCGGCAACATCGCCTAAACCCGATCAGTCACAAAGCAGTAAGTCGCCAAACGTGTTGACAGTCTTGATGATGATGGTTGTCCATATATTGGTGCTAATTGGCTGATTGGTGATGAAGTAATAGACTGTGCACAGAATCTGGCCAAGATCACAGTATAAAATTAAAGCACACTGAAAGAGGCGTGGTCAGAAAATAAATTTTGAATCCCTATGAGAAGAGGGAACCCCACAATATTTGACTGGTGCAGCCACGCCTCCACATGCCGAATCAACGGTACGCTATACTAATCTCCAGATGTCTCCCTATTCTTCACCATGGAACTCGCACAAACTATTATAGATACTTTTATGAGAAGATCATATTGAAAAGCGATGTCACTCGCCTTTCCTCTCTTGGGGTCCAAAAGATGGGCCGTGAACCCACGACCCCCGTAAACCTCCAGAAGACGCCGGTTTACAGGCTCAATACAACTTGATATCATCTCCGACATAAGAAGAAGAAGATGCGGAGGATGTCTCGTATGGTAATTCGAATCAGGTAATCTCACCAAAGGAGCGAAGCAAGAACTTCATCTCCCTGTTAGGGATGGTTAAAAAATAAGGCAAAGCCATCCAAAAGCCACCGTTTTATAGGCTCCAAGCTTCTGGAATTCTCCAAACATTCTCTTGGATGACCACTGCACGTTCACATGTCCCAAATTAATAAAGGTACATAGAGAAAGACGAAGCATCATCCCAAACGCGTGGGTAAATGTGCAAGTGTTAAATGCACGCCAAACGGATGAAACGTCGCCTTTGATCCTTGTGCGACCATTGAATGCACAACGGTTACCCGAAACTGACGGGTATGACTCCTCGAATTAAGCATCTCCAAAAATTCAAAAAACCCGCTAGAATAACAGGACAACGCCACGCCCGATCGGACCCATTGGAGGGGGGGACAAGTGATAACTAAAGAAAAAATATTTCCTAAGGCCCAGTTGATCCGGCTCAAACGGCCTATAAGGCGGCCCAGAGACACGATTTACAGATGGGAAAGTAGCATCGGGAAGTGCGACATCCAACCAAACTGATGGGACAACTTGTTCCATCAGTCCACTGACACAAGTGATCGCCCATGCTTCCCATCTGCTCCCTGTCACATCGACGCTCACCTACTCTGATCGCCAGTTATCTCTCCTAAGGTACTCAAGTACCCCCCCCTCCGAAGATCTCTTATATATAGCCAAAAATATGATGGCATCGGGTAATAAACTCCTGAGACTCTATCTCTCTCTAATATTTTTTCTCCTAAGTTGCTAACTTAAGCTTCGGAGTGCTAACGCCTGGGTCCGACCGGGCACTCCTTTTGCAAGTCCAACAGCTTGATCGGCCTCGCAACCATCGTGTTCTCTCGTTACAAGATAAAGACATTCTGAGCTTTATCAAGTACCAATTTTTAAAACATTTTAGTTAAAATTGAAAAAAAAATGCTATGAGCAAATAAGTTCCAAGTTAAAAACTAGAAGGGAATATTAGTACTTTTTCCCTAAAAAAATATTAACTTACAATGATGTTAATATCATTAGTTATGAGGCTTGAAATCATGGAGTGGGATGTTAACGACATTAAAAATAAAAAAGAAAATATAAAAATGGGAATATATTAGTGGATAATTAAAGAAAAGAATTACCTTGATGAAAGTGGGGAAAGAAGTGGTCAAGATGTCAGTGTAGGAATTGACATCATAGTGAGGAATTTTGAAAGGAGTATTGAAATAAGTATTGAGAATGTCATTGGTTCCTGTGAATAGAAAATATATGCCTTTTGATACAATTGTTTCTCTTTTTTCTTCCCCAACTGCCACTCTTATCTTCTCTTTGTATTCTTTGAAGTGGTTTAGTTGATCTTCTAATGAAAATGTTGGCTGCTCATCATCAACAAATCATCCAATCCTCTTAATTGTACCATAAATCTATAATTCCATTATATATCAAATCATTTTTAAATTAAATTTTCAGTTTTATGTGGAATTTTACTTTTTAGTAGAAGATAACTCTGTGTATTAAATATACTGAATGACTAAATCTGTATAATTTTAAACACTTTTTGAGGTTTTTTAAAAAAGGATCGTGCTAAACGGCTCGAATTGAGTGACTCAAATGGAGGCATTAATGTAAATGTGTATTTTAGATATTTTTTTGGACAAAATTAACCTTTTCAAAAGTAGAGTATTTGAAGCCATTTTACCCAACTTTAAGCCATCTTCATTTTAAGCCACATTGGGCTCATAAAAAGGTCATCAAGTCATTAAAGTACATTGAAACTATAAATTTTCTCATTACAAACTGTCACATCTAATAAGAATTCAAAAATAATATTAGAATGCAGCATTGAAAGTGAATACGATTTGTTAAATTCGGAAAAGTTAATATTATACTGCATACATGTTATTAAGTTTGGATAAAAGAGATGTAGCACACTGTATACACTTATTAATTAATAAATTATATATTATATACACTTATGGCTTGTATACACTTATGTAATGCATACAGGACATTAATTACTATATAAATTGTACACACTTAATAATTAATAAACCTTCTTATTAATTAATATGTATTACACTGTATACACTTACTAATTTATAAATCTTCATATATGTTTATTACACCTAAAAAGATATTAAAGTCAATAATGTCATAAATAATTCATATATTATTCTAATTAAAACAAGTTGTAACGAAATCTGAATAAATATTTAGAATATTTAAATTAAAAAAATATAAAAATGAATCCTTTTATAGTTTAATTTCGAATGAAAAATAAATCTTGAAACATTTGATTGAGTTGCCTTGTTATGACCAATTATTAGAAATAATTAGCCAAATCTTATTTCCTATTCTCTATCTTTAGTATAAAAGAAAAGTAAATACTTTGTATTCAATTTCTTCAAAGTGAATACATTTGACTCAAAGAAATTGAAATGACTAAATTATGCTTTCACTATATCCGCTTGCATTGGTGAAAAATGTAACCGATAAATCGAAGTTTTAGAATTTTACCCAACCGAATAAAAATTCCAAGATAACATAATGAAGACCTAACGAAAATTTGAGGGCAATTCGGTTCGGTTTAGCATAAAACCAAAATTTAAAAATTATGAAATCCTAAATTGACGTCGTTAAACAAATCTAATATATAAAACGACCTGGTTGCTTTCGATTTGTTTCGCTTTTTATGCTTACTAGGATAACTTAAGGGATTATGGGAACGGGGAAAGAAATAATACAAAACACAGACAAAAAAATGAACTCTGAACAAAGTGAATATAGTGTATTCAATGTAATTAGTATATTATAATCAATTAGCTTATATTGAATTCATTAAATTCAGTTTGAATAGAAACAATAAACACAATGATTTTTTTTGTTAAACAATACAATACACGTTATTTTACCGTGCAATTGAGTTTGGAGGGATGGGTTATTTTCTTGGGATTCTCAATTTATTTTTTACATGCATAGTCAAAACTTTTTAGGTGCTACTGCCCTAGAGTCCTGCAAACGCCGCTAGTGTGAAGAACATAAGGTTGGATAAAGTTACTCATACATTAGGCGCCATTGATAAATTTGCAAATGCACATCTCATCAAATTGTAATTTATGATTTTTCCTCCAATACTAACGTAAACCATTAATCTCCTCATTGAAAAAAAAAATTTGGAATCCATCGATCATCTCCATGGCTGAGTATCCTGCATCATCATCTGAAGAAAATCATAATTTATTTGGTGAGTTATTTGGAATTGATGAAGATGATAGTTTTTTATACGATGAAAGTGAATTAGATGGGAAAATTCGGGCAGAGGATAGCGACACTGAAAGTGAGAATCATTTTGAGTACTCCATTGAGGGAGGTCCTAGTACAGGAATGTATTTTTTAAATGTAGATGATTTATTTAAATTTTACAAAGAGTTTTCGAGGCTGAAAGGTTTTAGTGTTTTTAAGAAATCAGCAGCGAAGTGCAATGGAGAGTATCGCAAATATGTAACCCTTAGTTGTGACAGGGGAAGAAAACCTCAAGCTTGGGGCTTGTCTAAAAAGCTCAATTGTCCTACAAAAGTGAATGATATTTTAAGGGATAACGGAATGTGGAAGGTTTCATTGGTTGTTTCAACACACAATCACAAATTATTTTCGGACATGTCAACGTTGATGAGTGCCCATAGGGATGTAAAGAATAACATCAAAAGGAGGCTTGAGATGCAAGATTTAGCTGGAATAAGGCCATCAAAAAGTATTAGGCTAGTTCAATATGAAGCTAGCGGCCCAGATAAGTTGAGTTGTTTAGCAAAGGATTGCCGAAACTACATTGATCGTACAAGGAGGTTACTGCGGGGTGAGGGTGATGCAGATTCCATGGAAAAACTCTTTGCAAAGATGCAAGTCAATGATCCGGAATTTTTCTACTTAATTGATTTGGATGAGGAATTCAGGCTGGCCAATGTATTGTGGGTGCATCCTAGATGTAAAGCAGCGTACAGGGATTTTCACGATGTAATTAGCTTGACACAGCATACCTGGTCAACAGGTACAAGCTTCCTTTTGCAACTGTAGTCGGTGTCAACCACCATTGCCAATCAATTCTAATGGGTTGTGCTCTGGTTACTCGTGAAGATGCGGATACATTCAAGTGGTTGTTTAAGATGTGGCCATATGCAATGGGTGATATTGATCCCGGTTGCATATTGACGGACCAATGTGAAGGAATTAGAAAGGAAATTAGGGAAGTTATGCCTAATACCAGACACAGATTTTGTATATGGCATATCCTTGCCAAACTGCCTGAGAAGTTTAAACACATTGCAAAATTTAGTAATGCTCGGAATGATTTCAAGGGTCTGGTTTATGATAGCTTAACAGCAGAGTTTTTAGAGGAAAATTGGCAAGCTTTCTTAACAAAATACGACCTTGAAGGTAACCAATGGCTGATGAAGCTGTACGAGGAAAGGGAGTTTTGGGTTCCTGTGTATCTCAAGGATTCATTTTGGGCAGGTATGTAGTGCCTAAATGCATGGCATTTATTCATTTATTTATGTATTTTTAATTATGTCCTTGTATGCATGTTTAATACCTCGCATTAGTGGTTTTTCAGGTATGCTGTCTACCCAACGAAGTGAGGGTATGCATGCATACTTCTATGGGTTCATACGACCTACGAGCACGCTTAAACAGTTTGTTGAGCAGTACGAGCTTGCCATTCGGGACAAGATAGATAAAGAGTGTTTGGCAGAGTATAAATCAAAGAATAAAGTCTTCAAGTGCCATTTTCATTTTCAATGGGAGAAGTAATTCCAGCAAGTCTTCACTCACGAGATGTTTCACAAAGTTCAAAATCAAATTAAGAGAATGGTGTACTGCCACATTGTTGACACTCCAGATCGTACAATGCATACTTTGAATGATGTTTTCGAACCGAAAATGTTTAAAATCCAAGAGAGATTCCTGATCAATAATTGGTACCATAGGGATTTTGTGTACGACGTTGAATACGTTAAAGATGGACAACACTTTTCATGCACTTGCAATAGCTTCCAAACAAACGGCATTATATGCTGTCACATCATAAAAATATTGGATTACAAGTCCATCAGCCATGTTAATGAAAGGTACTTATTTGGCAAATGGAGAAAGGACATACAAAGGGCACATACGAGTATTTTCCCTTGAGGTTGGTACCCGCAACTTTCTGATTTAACTAAGAAGTTTAAAGAACTTGAGATAATATTCCATGAAGTGGCTAATCAGGCATTGCAGCATAACAAACATGAGATGTTTCTACATCGCCTAAGGCAGTTGAGAGCGAAAATGTCCGATGAAGTTTTTCCCAAAACAGTTTTAGAGTCTAGCCCCAATCACAATGACGTGGGTGTTGACAAGAACAACAACTTCAATGATGGCAGCCATATACATGTCCTGGATCCTCCTATAGCAAGAAATCGAGGGTGGCCAAGGACAAATCGATTAAGATCTGTGGGCTAAACTATCCGATGACCGAGGGCTACAAGGAACCTAGATCAAAGTACCTAACCTAGTGGACGTAACCTAAACACCAATGCATTGCCTCTTACCCAGGCAGCTTCGAACACACCATCCAGGTCGCATTTCACTCCGACCTCTAACTGAACGCAAGCAAATAATGTCTGTCAAGATTAGGTCGCAGTGGTTGGTTAACTCTATGATGACATCTGCCATCATGCCCAAATACCCTTGGATGATGAGGTAAAGTAAATAATGTAATAGTTTGATGGGATATATCATTGGAATATCAATTCCCGATAGTGTACAATGTATTATGTTAATATATAATAAATTTGATATATTTACCAATGCATTCATCGAATACAGCGTGTTCAATTTCAATAAAATAAAAATATTATATATTCAGTCTGCCAAATAACACATAACTGTATCAGTTTTGGTAAAATATTAGATTTTTATAATCTTTATTTTTGTATTTAAATTTTGCAAACTCTTTTCAATAATATGTTTGGGAAAAAATAAATATAATGGGGTTACCCGCAATCTCAATATATTGTATTAATATGTTCCATTAATTAACTAGAATGTCGACAGATATCCCATTAGGTATATAAACGTGTTTACATCTACAAGTGTATTTAATTTTGTTGTCAGGGAATAAAATGTATTCTTAAATTCAAATCGAATACAACTGAGAAAATATTTTCATCGTTAATTGATCATAATCAGTTCTTAACTTTGTGTATATAAAGTAATACGTGAGTATATAATAAATTGGTTATATTTGCTAATCCAGTGAACTCTTGCAATGTGTTCAACTTCAATGTGCATTCGTTTGCCAAATAAAACAAAAAAAAGTATCCATTTGAGTCATATTTTATAATTTTTTAATATATTTAATAATTTAATTTTTTTTAAATTTTTCTAAAGCTTTTCTTGAATATTTCAGGTAAAATTTTTCCTAGTGATATATTGTATTAATATTTGAAACTTAATGTAATATAATGTATAAACTTATACCATAATAAATAGAGTGGATTTATCCGGTCTTTTGCATTTAATGGGAGGTGGTTGGACCGCATCTTAAATACATTTAAATTTTGTGTGGATAAGTGAAGGGTCCATTGACAAGCCATATAAATTAACACTTAACCCTAGAGTATGTTGAAATTTTATTCAATAGTGTAAATTTTCGGAGGAAAAAAACATATCGGTACGTGACTGTTATCTCTCTGAACAGTACTAGTTGACAAAAGATCCCTAAATGGCGAGTTCATCTAGCTCATACTCACCACCTGCTGTTGATTATCGGGTAACAAAAAATTGAGTATCATTGTTTGTATTCCTCACGAGTTCTTTCCTTGATTATTGTAAGAGTTATTTTCATTTTCATATCAATGGTTAATGTAATATCGTAACGATTTGTTTGGATGATTATAAATACACAGTCCCCGAAAGTGATTAAAGTGTCCTTTGACGAGAGCGATATGGAACCACTATATGATGATTTGGGATCACCAGATCCGAAGTTGAATCATCTTCTGAATTATGACTTCATCACTGGTATGTCGGTTGAATAGGTAGTAATATTTGTACATTTGTTTCGATTTGTTTAATTATTATCGTTATTATGTCTGTAACATATTTTTGTTCAATTGCTTTTAGTAGATTCGGATACTGACTTCTCCGACGTGGACAATTCGAGGGCGAGGAAGATGAAGAGCTGAGGGCCTTTACTGTAGCGATGGATGATAGTGATTGGATCACAAATCATTACAGTGTCCATTTGATATTGCCTGGCTTCGATTGTTTTTAACTTTTATGGTTCCGTTTTGCTTTTGATTGTCATATGCAGACCTTGCCCAAACACATAGTTGTGAATGTTCTTGGTAGGGAGGAACGACACATTAGAGTTAGAGGCCCAACATATGGTTTATGGTACAAGATAAAGTATAAGCCATACTTTAATTAGGGAACTGGTGATATAAACAAAGGTGTACTAGAAAGAAATTGGACATGATTTGTTTTTCAGGAGAAAATTCATAAAGGTGATGAGCTAGAATTTCGCGTCTACTACAAGGAGGGGAACATCCACCACATGAATGTCTCTTTCAATTTAAATAATTAATTTATATCTATGAATGTAATGTGAACAATTTTTTCTCCTCTGTCTTTATTACATTTTATTAATCTTGTTTTTTATTATTATTTTTTATCATCTCTTTGGATTTGATGCAGTTATCTTTAATAGGAAATTTCTTTATCTAATGTACCCACTTGTTTTATTAATATGTATTAAGTTTATTCGGTTAATGTCAACATGCTATATTCATAATCTTGTGCAGTGAATGTAACGTGTGATTTAGCTCGAATCGAATGCATTAAATTTAATTGTCAACAACATTATTTATAATGTAATGCTCATTGATTAATTAGTTATATACAGTCGTGCGGTCATCAAATACTCTATATTCAATATCAATAAATTTCCAAAACTGTATATTCGGTTAAACAGATAAAAGAAAAAAAGAGCCCATTTAGGTCTAAAAAAAATTATTAACGCTTGCAATTTAGAGATGCATCCCTATTGTGTGCCTCCAAAAAGGCTACTATACTTTTAGTGATAGCCGTTCCTTTTTTGTTGACTTTACATGGGAATTGATGCATCTTTTCATTGTTATATATTACATTCTAACTATGACTACAAGTTTTATTATTCCCCCCATCCATCAACCTTGTTTTGATAAGCAGGGGCTAATTGAGAGCAATGCCTCGCAGCTCGTTCTACAGCCCACACGACCTATATTTCACAAGATTCCTGAGTCGAAATGCATCGGCGGTAAGTCCCTCGATCCATGCAATTTTATGTTTAAACTACAACCGTTAAATTAAAACATCTTATTTATTTAAAAACATATTTGTTGTTTCCCCTTGCAAACCGTACGTGTAAAATATTATGCAGATGTGGTGCACGGAGTATAGACGGATGTGGTTGGTTGGCTATACTCCTTTACTGGGTATGGGTAACTACTTTGTTGCCGGCCTGTATCACTTCCTGGTCGAGTATATTCGCGTGTTACTATGGAATGACGAAGTTATTGTCGAATATGTTTTCTGACGTCGTTTCTATGGTTGTTACACCTGTGATGTCCATGCATTGTTATTACACAATGGGGTTCATTTCATTATTTGATTAGGAAGATGGTACCGTGTTATTTCATTTTTTTCAAATCAACACAATGTTAGTTGTATCATTATTATCCAGATTCATTTTTTACAATGTTTTATGCGCATGAGTACAAAAACGTAGAATGCTGTGCCTTTCATGCCTTTAACAATTAAAATTAATTGCGAGTGGTTAAATAGACAAATTCAAATATAGTGTATTCCATTTACCCATATCCTGTGGTTTGATTGCACATAAATGAAATACATTATAATCAGTTAACTGGCATGCACCTTATGCAGTTCTGAAGCAGCAATACATTTAGTGACATCTACTGATGTATACATAAGGTTTCCAATTTATAACATGCACATGAAAGATTGCAATTCATTGTATTCCTAGCACTGATAGGCTTTACCGCTTTATCCATAAAATTTTCCACCAATGTTTAAGTACTCCCTTCGTTCTTGAATGAATGACGTTTTGCAGTTTTTCCCAAAACCAATAACTTATTAAATACTCCATGTAAATGACTAATTTGTTCTTATTTATCTCTTCCTAAAACTCTATTTCCCACACTAATATTCTCTCTCCTTTATAATTATGTGGCTTAATTATAAGTTTTTCATTATCCCAATGCAGATTCTGGTGCCATGAACTTGTTTTACTGCAAAAAAAATTTCACCAAGATTTTTTCCTTAAACAGCTAGCTGTTTATGTTTTATCTCTAAAACAACTAGTTGTTTTCATTTAAACATCATTCTTTGATTTCCTTGAATACGGTGTTGATTTAATATGAGCATAAACATTACGGGTCAAATATGGGATAAACTAAACTAAACTAAAATATTGTGTTCAACCTTCAACGTAAACGTCATTCTTTTTAGAATATATCATCAAACCTAAAATGTCACTCATTAAAAATTGGAGGGAGTAATAAACTACAGAAGATAATGACAATCGTATCCATTTGAAGAATATTGCTTAAAACCGTATACAATGCATGCATCATGCATGTTGTAAATAAATTTTGACTAAATTAACGCATTCAAATTTTTTGCAGTATTGGCTTTCTATGAATTCAAAAAAATGCGATGCATTGTATTTTGATATTTTCTATGGACTTTTCAACCTAACATTTCATTCAAGGGTTAATTCAACTTCAACAAATCTATAAAAAAAAATTGTGGTACATCTTTAATTTACATTAAAAAACTACACATATCTATTTTATCTCGCTTATTTGGTCGGGGGCTGTATCCAGATGCGATATTTGTTCTTTTTTTCCTTCTCTTCCTCCTACCATCTGCGTGCCCCGCATCGTCATTGTCGATTCGTCCTTCTTGCTTATGCATTCCGTATAAATACATCAAAAGTCCAAGGCACCTTTTATAATTATGTGCATCGAAGTTTAATGGAATCGACTTCCCTTCTATTAAATACTCAGCAAATGCTGCTACATATGCTCCACAATCATTGGCAAAAATGTAAAGTAATCGCAATTGAATTTCTATTTCACTGCCTCTGAAGTAGATGTATTATAAACATGTATCACAAATACCTGTCTTCTTGTCGAGGGAGATGCTCATAACACTCATACGTAATGGGATGACGTCCAGAAAATTTTGATACATTTGGTATGTCCTTTACTCTGGGCCAAAAATCAATAAGGTCTAAGAACATTGGAATCACAACATTGTATGCTTTCACCACGATGTCTACGCGTGTTTTCAGAGTTGGTGAAGGTAGAGAGTCATACACGACAATTTTTCTTTCCTTCAATATCAGCCTTCCCAAAATCCAGTGGACTCTGTCAACATTGATAGGGAAAAGGATCTCATCAACCTCGACCCATGGACAATTGCGCTTCATGTGATTCCCAAGTATATATTCAACCAGCACATGTTGGTATGTTAGAAATGATTTTTCCTCAGGATTTGTGGTTAAACTTTCATGTATAGACTGGACATTTTGATCAAACATGCAATCTGTTATGGTGAAGGACCCCCATACATTGCCATCGAGCTTGCACTTCTTCCTTAGATAATAAAAAATTATATCCATGTGCTGCAAAAATTAAAGAAATATTGCATCAAATTCGATGTTTGTTTAGAAGTGTATACGGTGTATTATTTTATTGGGTACAGCCATTGTTTGCCCTTATCAAAATCGAATTCATTGTATTCTTTTCGATGATGTATACATACCGAATCTGTCATTTCTTTTCGGGAGACACCAATGTATACCACCATATTTTTTCTCTAACACTTTCACATGTAAAATCAAATGCATCCTTCAACTGTCTGTAATTTCTCGCATACACCTTACATTTGTCCCTTAAGAAATAAAAAATAAAATAATATATTAAACTATAAAGGTTGTACTTATTGCAACAACACAAACATAAACTAAACTTATGCAGCAATCAGAATATACAACAACACAAACACAAAAAAAAAATTATTCACCAATGTGAATATTAAGAGTGTACACCAATTTACCTGGTTGTCTTTTTGGTTATAATGCCACTGTCAACCCAGACATTGAACTCTTTTAACTTCAATAAATCAAGCTGTTGCTCAATGCTTATATTAAAAGGATGATCATTCCTTTTAGATTTCCTGACGCGTTTGTTTGTTGACATCGGCAATTCATCCTTTGAAAATTTGTCACAAACCAATGCAAAAAATTTACTACAAATTAGCTGCATTAACATAGCACTAATTGATCATATTTTTGCAATGTACTCAACTCTTTTTAAACATTTAGTTGAAAAAATGCATCTAAATAATCAACTTACATTTTTATATCCATTTGCATATGTTGAATCTCGCTTCTTAGGCTGCTGCTCATTAATGTGCATTTCATGTTTATCGCGAAGTTCATCGCCATGGTGTTCATGATCTTCAACAGCAAATTTTTCTTTTTAATCTAGTGATGAAGACGACTGATGTGCCTTAGTCAACGCACAATTTTTTCTCTCTTTCTACCTCATAAATCTTCATTGCATCCAATAATTCAATTTTATATTATGAAATTACAAACGTATCTACCTTGGAACAAAATCTGCCCAGGCATTGAACTCTTTTAACTTCAATAAATCAAGCTGTTGCTCAATGCTTATATTAAAAGGATGATCATTCCTTTCAGTTTTCCCGGCGCATTTTTTTGTTGACATCGGCAATTCATCCATCGAAAATTTGCAACAAACCAATGCAAAAAAAATACTACAAATTAGCTACATTAACATAGCACTAACTAATCATATCTTTTGCAATGTACTCAACTCTTTTTAAACATTGAATCGAAAAAATGCATCTAAATAATCAACTTGCATTTTTAGATCCATTTGCATCTGTTGAATCTCTCTTCTTAGGCTGCTGCTCATCAATGTGCATTTCATGTTTTTCGCGGAGTTCATCGCCATGGTGTTCATGATCTTCAATAGACTTTTGTTCTTTTTGATCTAGTGATGAAGATGACTGATGTGCCTTACCGTCAATGCATAATTTTTCCTCTATTTCTCCCTCATAAATCTTCATTGCATCCAATATAATACCAACAGTATTATCAAAATTGGAATCGAAATAATCGTGGTCTTTTTCATGTTGATCTTATTGTATTTTTCCTTCATGTGCCTTCGTAAATAGAACAACATTAGTTTCAAGATCTTCGTCAGGGCCTAACGCTTTTGCTTCTGCCCGATGAATCAACACATCATCCTAATTGGAATTCAGATACCAGTTTAAAATTATGGCATTATTTTTTTCCAAGAAATCAAACATTATGTTATGAGCATGAGTAATCAATTACTTGAATCTTGCTTTCCTTAAGTAACAAATAATAAATAAAAAGCTTACATGTTTTTTTTATCATGTCCCTCATATAGTATAACAACATCAGTTTCATGATGTACCTCATCTTCTTTTCCCTTTTCTTCTTCGCCGTGGAACGGCACACCATCCTAATGAGATTAGAAGTACGTTGTTAACATTGCGAAGCTTGTTTTATTTATCATTTGAAATCAAACATTACATAATTAGCATGTGCAATCAATCAGTTGAATCCTCCTTCCTTAAAGAATAAATAATAAATAAATAACTTACATTTTTTTTATATTTTTTGATGCAATGCCGTTGTCCTTATCATTGTGTTGTGGATTCATTGGATTTGCATTAATAGCTGCCACCAAACTGCTCATTATATGCATCATTTCTGATACACACGATTTTACAGTGGTAGTGTTTTCTTTAATTGCTCCAACTTCCATTTCGAATGTTGACAAATCCTTTTTGATTGTGGATATATCCATTTTCATTGTGTATATATCCATTTTCATTGTGGATATATCCATAATCGTTGTGGATATATCCCTTTTCATTGTGGATATATCCCTTTTCACTGTGGATATATCGTTACTCAATTTCAGTTGACTTTTATATAGCACTTACACCTCTTTTGCCATTTCATGTTTTGAACCGTCCTGTTTCAAATTTTCATTCCTTCCTCCTCCGTCAGCTGGACTAGTTCTCTGGCTAGTAGACCCGATAGAATTAGTGATATGTTCGTCCCTATGCCTTCACGTAGGTCTTGAGTCAAGTACAATAGCTTATTTCCTTCATCACCAACAACCTCCTGGATATGGATATCCGTCAAATTAGAATCACCATATCTTTCCTGGGGTTGCTGGATAGGGATTGCGATATTCTGTACACCCAACTAAGATAAATGATAAACATAAAAATAATTGTAAGTTAATAATATAACAATACAGTACATTAAACAAGTAATAACAAAAAAAAGTTGCACCAAATTCACTTGTAAGTTGACGACATATCATTCTTCAGTAAAAGGATAAACACTATTCGATATATCTCAAATTAACTCGTCACATGCATTATTCCTATTTAAACACATTCTACATAGCTTTTCTATGATATAATACAATGAATCCACTATGTGTACCATGATTGCATTATAGTTAGTTTTTAAATACATTGTATACGATTTTATGCCATAACATTTATTAAACTATTTAAATAGTAGAATACATTGTATTTGAATACAGTGCATATGCTGAACATTGCAATCCAAATGTACTGAAAAGTAAATATAAATTTAAAATAAAAGATTTATTGAAACAAATATAAACAAAATACAAATAATTAAACAAAAGTCACCTTTCGATGGAAAAAGTAGCTATTGATCATCCGAGTATGTGAGTAATTTTATATTTTCCATCTCAAGATTCTGGGTTGCAGATCCCTACAGTCCTCTGTGAACCTGGCTTTTACTTTATGACAACATTCGAAGAACCAAGTTTTAAAGGCCAGTGAAAAACCTCGTAACCTGTAGGATGAGGGTATTCCATTACGAAGACTTCCCTTAAGACTTTGGATGGTCATGTTAAATGAATCCCTGCCCCAAAGATAGTCATTGTATAGTCCGTTGTCAATAATTGCAATATCCTCTGGTCTCACCCACCTACTCTTCACTCCTGCCATAGTATAGCTGTGAACAAAATAGAGTATTGCCAATTTAAGCCCGTCTTCATCAGACTCCTATTTTCCTTCCATAAAAACATCTTTAACCATTTTCTTTGTCACCTTTTTCGCTCCTCCAAAATATCTATTAATGAACTCAACACCATCGTTAGGTATTTCATTTTTATTGAAGTCTCCTTCGCACTTTAAACCAGTAACATACTTGAATTCTTCTAATCCAAACTTCAATTTCACATCATTCACCTTCACCCATAATTGCTGTTTGTTCTCAGTGACAATTTTCCTCAGCAAAAGTGAATGAATGAGTTGCCCTTGAGCAGCAACTTTAGGCATGTCCAAAAAATATCCAAAACATGTTTCGTTGAACATCCTTTTTTGATTGTCATTCAACATTGCTTTAATATTTGAAATTGCTTCGAAATTCATACAAAAGCTCACTTTGCTGACATCACAATCTTTGCTATCTTTGTTCGAATTCCTGACATATTGTTTAACATACACAACATTTAACAAAATTTAACATTAAGATATTAGACGAGCGCTGTGAACTTATATCATTTTTAACCTCAATATATGCTAACAAATTTCTGTCGATGATTTAAAAAAATGTTTATATATAAAATAAACAAACATATAAATATAAGTCACTTGAAAATTCTAAAATAAATAATAAAGTTCAATACCTTCTTTTTTTGTTCAGGCTTGATCAATTCCATCACTATCTGTCAAAGAAACAGGGTATTATTGGGGTGAATTTAATGAAGTTTACGATTAACTTATATTTCGATACAACCATATAAGTGAAGGACAAATTTTAGCATAACTAACAGCATTATAGGAAAATTGCAAAACAAAAATCATAATATATTGAATAAGGGAAATTAAATATAAGATTGAAAATTTAACAGATACATAACAACGACATAATTTTGTAGATAAACAAATTGAAGTAGTGATATCGAGTTGTATGAAATGTATACAGTTCGCCCAATTAGTTCAATTCAAGTTGTATTCAGTTCAAAATCAAATTGGCATGGAAATAAAAAAATCTATATTCGGTTGTGTAATACATTGCATTCGGATTGGTTTTCCTAACTATTAAACAATGTATATAGTTTGTTGATTATTTCTTGGCAATTTTCTGTGATCATCAAATACATGCTTACCCCAAATATCACTCAACAAAGTAAGAAAGATAAATTCAGATTTTAGAATATATAAATTGATAATAAGAAAAAAATAAAAATAAAAAAACCCCTTACTCACACAAACAGATGCACACATCCACATAATCAGGCCAAAAATTATACTTTTTAAACGACATAAATCAAATTGTTATTGTGAAATTACAAATGGATCTACCTTGGATTCGTTGATTTGCTGAAGCAACAAAGTCTTCCTAGTTCTGGTTCGAGGACAGCGAAACAAATACTCAAGGGATGGCAGATAGTAGATATCAACAAACAACTATCAATGACAGTAACAGAAAAAGAAAAAGCGCTGGTTAAGCAAATGAGATATAGGACGCCGACGATTAGCCAAGATACTTGGGGGGAGAGTAAAGTTTGCAATAAATATACAATAAGTGAGAAACAGAGTCTAGGGATATTACAAATGTGTCCTCTTTTACAAATGGTCATGTCGGTTTAGATTGTAAGTACACCAAGGGGTAATTTTGTAACATTTAAATTTTAACCGGTTTTAATGAAGAAACTACTTTCCACGTGTACTAAAAAGGCTACTCTACATATATCTGTATAATAAAGGCCGGTTATTCTCCCTGCGCCCCATTCAATTTTCAACAGTCGTCTCTTCTCCTCCCTAAACTGACTAACCCTATTCGAACTCTCAACTCCCGTTCTCAAATTCTTATATTGACATCTTTATGCTCAACCTCTATTTTGATATTCGGTCTACAAACAACGATGCAAACGAGAGGCAAAATATTTTGGTTAACCGTTGATGGTCCAAGACAAACATAGGTCGGTTTATGCTATTTTCCCTAGAATTATTTTTTTGATATTTCCCTTTATTTATTATAATGTTTTTATACAATATATATAAAAATTTCTGTTACAAACAAACCTACTACGTATGCTTATATATACTCGAATGCTTGTATTTTGCGGAGACTTTCAGGACGAGCAATTCGTGCTTTGATTCTACCATTAAATGAATACATTATTGTTCGAATGGGTGAAAAGTCCTTCCATTTATTTAAAGTCAGGACAGCACACCAACACGCTTATCAGCATGATTATCACTACATTTCAGAAGGTATCGAGCAAATACAAAAACATTACTC
This sequence comes from Excoecaria agallocha, assembly GCA_037975025.1. NCBI lineage: Eukaryota > Viridiplantae > Streptophyta > Magnoliopsida > Malpighiales > Euphorbiaceae > Excoecaria > Excoecaria agallocha. Next base: position 8,874,314 of record CM075816.1, read on the forward strand.
ATTGATCTACCCTATTAGTGTTATGATGTATGAGTTCACTCCATTTGGATTTAAGATCAGAATTTGGCGTTACTCAGAAAGTGAAATCGATTACGGTATGCCACCCAACGATGCCGTCTTTAAAGATAATGTGACGTGGCTGAAAATTTCTTTAATTAGGGACAACATGCAGAAATTTCTGCGAAGATAACTGAGTTGGATTTCCTTTCAAGAATGGTAATATATACTTAGGGCTATAAAATTAAAAATTTCATGTATTAATTATATTCTTATTCATATAAAATCATTAAACTGCACTCTGTTGATTTCAGGTTATACCAACCCATTTTACAAATTATCTAGGCACGATGAAAAAGATTGTACAAATGTATTATAAGAATATAGACTGGTACTGGCCTGTTGTGTACACTCATGTATTAGGATTGGACGACGAAGTCATTGGTGGTTACTTTGACGCCGGATTTAGTACGTTTATAACTGGGTATGGGGTTCGATTTTGTGACACAGTGGAATTGACATTTTTTTTATGACAATGACGAGTATGTTGTGGTTCTTGCAATAAACACCAAGCCCCTTCGGGTCCAATCATGAATCTTGCCATATTGTTTGTGGGCATTATGAACAAAACTGAATTTTAATGTATTTTAATTCCTAAATTATAAAATTTCGTGTTTTTATAATTGAACAAAACAACATTATTAAGTAAGTTTGCATGTAATATAGTGGGTTACAAATGATGCAATATATTATTCAGAAAATGCGAGTACATTGTATTCGATGTCACGGTACCCTAATATAATCGCATATAATCAATGATCACACTATAAAATAGATCCAACAGAATACAATGTTTTTATCTATCCAGTGAATACATTGTATTAAGATTTGGTATGTCATGTATATGATGTATTAGGTTTTAGTATATCATTCAGCATAATTTTTTTTCTTTTAATAATTTTTTTTTGGGATGCTTCACGTCAATTCAACGAATAAGAAGTACGTCACTGAAACAAATATAAAATATACTACATTATACTGTCATATTGAATTAGTGTAAAATATTCATACAATATATTAAATAATAATATAACGACATCATATTCACTTACTCCTGAAAACAGTATAACCATACAAAGTTGTTATTATGTATTAACATAACATATTGTATAAGGTAATTCCATAAATAGTTTAGTTATCATATATTAAATAATTCATTGTGTATCAAATACCATGTAATCCGATTTGTTATGCCATTGAACCAGCCGTACTCCGTAATAAGCAGTATATTTAGCTTAAATTTTGGATATTTATCTTTTCCTTTGCATCCATCCTGTCAATACATTATATATTGAAATAAGTTGATGCTATTATATTTTCAGATAAAGGCATTATTTTATCTGGTTATACATTATTATAAAAAAATAATAATTAAATATTGAAACAACATACACGATGTTTGATAAATAATGTAAAAAAAATAATCTCTTGTTTTTCGGATATATACATATATGTATGCAATCCTGTTGGCAATGAGTCTACCCATCTTCATGATCACTTTCAATTACTCCTCGTTGCTTATCCTTTCCGTATCGATATAACAAAAGGCCTAATCTCCTCCTATAATTGTTTGAATCGAATTTTAGGGAAATTGTCTTTCCCTCTATTAAATATTCTGTAAAAGCGGCTACATATACCCCGCAGTCACCGAAAAGTAACGATATCGAAATGAATTTCAATTCCATATAAATGGTAATGCCAAATTTGAACAATCCAATGTCCTATATAATTATAACAGATACCTTTTTTCTTGTAAGGGAAGATCCGCATTGTACACAACGTCAGTCGGATGTGTACCTTCTTTATCGTGAATATCGTCGACATCGGATCGGCCTTTCCAGAAATCAACAAGATGGAAAAAGAAAGGAATAATTGTACTGTATGCAGAAACTACACTTTTAACGGCTGATTTCAATATTTGGCTACGCATAGAGTCATAGACAACAATTTGTCTATCCATTATAGACATCCTGGCCAATATCCAGTGGACATTTGTAACATTAATGGAAAAATAGATGTAGTCAACTTCCATCCATGGCTTATTGTACAACATCATTTGGCCTAAAATGTACTTGGCCACCCTATGCCCTTGATTTACAAATAGAGGGTTGTTAGGGTGTCCTCCCCAATTTTTATAAGCATATTGTATTACTTGATCAAAAAGGTTGTCAGTTGTTGTGAAAGAACTATTTATTCTCTTATCAAGCCTTCCTTTCTTCCTCAGATAATAGAAGATAACATCCATATGTTGAAATTAATAAGTGAATAGAAATTATATATAAAAGAGTAAAGTTAATACAGTGTAAACAATTTATATGTTACATCGTATACACATAATAAAGGAATTAAATTTATTGCTTAATTTACTTTAACTGGTCTAGTAAACTCACCAAACTTGTGATCTGCTCTCTAGGATGCACCAACGTGTGCCACCATATCTTCTCTGTAACTTTTAACAAGTGAAAATCAAAGGGTTCCTCCAAAGGTTCGTGTTCGTCATCATGAACGCTTTTTTCCCCCTCTCCTATATATATATATATATATATATATATATATATATATATTACAAATGCACTACCATAAAGAAACTGAGGATGTAAAATCCCAATCAAAAGTGTATATCATTTTACCTTGTTTTTTGTGAAAATTTAATGCCTCCATCAACCCACGCATTGAATTCAGTTAGATTTACAATATCAAGAGTAGCTTCAACGGGGACGTCAAATGGATGAGCCATTGATATGGCTTTAGAAGTAGGACCAGAAGCCTGCTGACATGTCAATAATTAGTTTAGCAATCTATAATTGACAATAAGTTTAGTATCGAGTATGATAGTTACCTGAGTGGTGACAGCCGGATCATTTGCGGTCGCATTTGTATTATCTGATGTACTAACTTGAGAAAGTGAACACAACTTTTTGTTCACATCAGCTTTGAAAGTCTCAAATTCACATATTTTGTTGGATAAATCATCTTTTAAAGATTCAAACCCTTTTTTAATCATGGAGATCTCCTTCATGAATTCCAACTGCCTTGCATATAAATATCGGACCTCTTCCATCATGTATGTGTCTTTTATTTTTTTTTGGTGAATTTTATCCTCTGTCTTTAAATTTAGTTAACGGTTGAGGACTTGGGTCTCGATGTGTGGGGGGAGTTTGGGTATCCTCGATATGTAGCCCTCTCCCAACAATATTCAAAATAGACAAGTCCACACTATATAGTTCCATCTCCTCCTCAGTAGGCCGAATATTATGCAACTTCAACTATAACAAAACAGAGAAATTAAATTTATAAACACATATTAATTAAAACAAATACATACAAAGTTGAATCGCATGATGAAAAATAACAAACAAAATTGATTTAATAAAAAAAAATTATCCAATGAATTCATATATTCCGTTAAATTTCAAGTGTAATACAAAATACATTCATATATCTTAATAAATCTTAATTGATATCTCGAATTGAATTTACGACACTATATTTTTAGTGTCCGCAATCAGATATAATGTGATTAAAGTATCTGAGGAAAACATAATATGGTATGCACACTAATACAAAAAACATTTTAAACCACTTAAATAAATCATAAAACATAGGAGATAAATAACAAGTCCAAGGTCATCACCTCTTCATTGAAAAAATATTGTTGGAAAGTCGAAGAATGTATAAAATGATGAAAGTTCCATCTTAATATTCTGGGATACTTTTCCCCGCAATGCAAAGCAAGCCTCGGATCAACTGTAGAGCAACATTCATAAAACTATACTTGAAAGGCCAACGAACATCCTCTTAACCTGTAGGACTTTGGTTGACGATTGTGCAGACTTTCCTTGAGGCTTTGGATTGTCATTCTGAACACATTCCGTCCCTAGGGATATTTATTGTATAGTTCACTGTCAACAATAGCTATAAGCTCCTTCTTAACCATCCTAGTTTGTACGCCCAGAAGAAGGAAGCTGGTCACAAAATAGAGGATGGCCAATTTAACCCCATCTGAATTAGATTTCCATTTGCCACATAAAAACTTCTTTCTTATTAATTCAGATGTTATACTATTCTGTCCCCGAAAATATTTATCCATAAAATCAGAACCATATTTTCTTAAATTATGTTCGTCGAAGTTCCCTCTGTACTTTAGACTAGTGACAATTGCAAATTCTTCAAATCCAAACTTGAACACTATGTCATTCGCATTCACCCTTAATTCATTCCAATGTAATTGAGGAATTTCCTTAAGTAATAGGGAATGAATGAGTCTCCCTTGACATACAACCTTTGGCATTTCCAAAAAGTATCCAAAACATGTTTTTCTGAACATACTAAGTTGGTTCTTACTCAACATCTTCTTAATCAGTTCAATTGCTTCAAATTCCATAGAAAATATAACTTTGCTATCGATATGATCATTCTCACCTGAATACATACCCTCAAACTTGATCTAATAAAATAAAAAGGGAACAATCTCAAAATATTGCTATACATTCAAAAAATTTTTTTATAAAAGAACGAAGCTTTAGGGGAGCAATAACGGAAATCAAACAAGTAACATATAATTTTCCAAATAAAATCTTGCCTCCATTTATTTCAAATTTGTGGATCAAAGTACTTGATATCTATCAAAACAAAATTTAAAATTAGATCGGAGATTAACTACACATTAGGCCAATGTATACGCTTAATGCATGAAAAAAAGTAAGCTAATATAATATATACGAATAACTCAAAATTAATAATAATTACAAGTAAAAATAAAAATAAACAAACACACACACAAACAAACACGAATGCGCACTAAGAATATTATGATTTAAGTGAAAAAAATTATTTTTAACTGAAATAGCAAAAATTATGATATAGTGTTTGCAACGTACCTTTAATTCAACTTAAGATCCTAGTTACAAATGAAAACCTAAACTTCGCACATAGCCAACAGTTACAGTGAAACCGCATTTGAAATAAATAATTTGTATGCGTCTGACGAAATCCACGATAAACGGAAGAGCTGAACGCGGTAGAGAATGGGTAAATTATGCAAGATGTTTATCGAAGACAATTTTCAAATCGAGAGATGGATGGAGATAGGGGTAGAAAATTTTCACAGGGTTAGTAAGTGAGGAGAATAGAGTATGGCGATTAGTACTACGGTTTGTATGACTGATCGCACACCCAGAAAAGCAAAAACAAGGGGGCATAGTCGGTATATCCAATACCAACTTTAAGAAACTTACACGTGGACAAAAAGCCTACTATAATTTTCTAGGAAAAAAGAAAATTTTGAATTTTGGATATAAAGAGCCATTGAAGCAGTTTAAATCACCCAACAAATTTTTTTTATAAAAAACAATGCCAACTGTCACCAAAAAACTGCTAGGAATCATTAAAGATAATATTTATGGTGGAGATTGGAGAGGTTTGTGTCATTTCGCTTCCCTATAAGTTCACAAGTTCACAATACACCGCTCACCAGCACCATCAATCAACTATAATGAACAACCAACAAAACATATTACCGGGCATGGCAAATATTTCAAGCTACAGGAAGAGTTTTAGAGACACATTCATTGTAACAATACAGCGTCAGTTCGACCAATGGGTAATTCCCTTCAGCATTGCATTGAACATTGCCATTTCGTTTAAGTCTGCTCACCAAAATATTTTTCTCATTCCGATAAACCGCACTCTTCCTTTTAGCGTATTATATATTTTTTCAATTATAAAATCTGATTATCCATTATATGCAGAGACTGTCGAAAGGATTGATTATGGAATTGAGGCTTCAACTGAATGCGTGCTTTACTATTCGAGTTGGTGAGAAGCCCTTCCATTTATTCAAAATCAAGACACTATACAATGAAGAAGACGGTCTACACTACCTTTCTGAAGGTATTGAGCGTATGCAAAACCATTACTCCATTGGTTACCCGATAAGGGTTATGATGTATGGATTCACTCCAATTAGATTTAATATGCGATTGTTTTATGAGTCCGGCAATCAAATCGAGTATGGTAGGGCACCATACGATGCAATATTTCGGGAAAATGCGGCGTGGCTGAGAAGTTCTTTTTTGGGAGACAACATAGAAACTTTTAGTCTGCTAATATCTGATAATGACTTGCTATCCAAAATGGTAATTTTTTTTGGGTTAAAAGTAAAATATTTATTGTTTTTTTTCTTCTGCTTTATATCGAGTGCATATAAATATTTGTCTTTAACCAAGAATATAATTTCAACGCAGTTTATCCCAACACATTTTGCAAAATACTTGGGCAAGAGGAAAAAGGTTGCGCAGATGTGGTGCAGGGTGAGAAGTTGGTACTGGCATGTGGAGTATACACCATTGCTGACTTCGGACGATGAAGTCGCGGAAGGGTACTTCGATGTCAGCTTTATCGAGCTTACAAATGCATTGGCACTGCGTCTTTTTGACACGATGGATTTCATATTATTTCATGACGAGGAAGATTATGCGGTGGTTTTCACATCACAAACCTCCCCAACCCTATTCTGATATATAATCCTATTGTCATGCATCTATCGAATACAACATTTTCAAATTATTTAGGAAAAAAAATATTGTATATTAAGTCTGCCAAATAACACATAACTGTTTCATTTTGGGTCAAATATTATATTTTTCATTATCTTTATTTTTTTATTTAAATTTTGCTAACTCATTTTATTAATATTTTTTGGGAAAAAATTAATATAATGTGGTTACCTGCAATGTGAACATATTGTATTATTATGTTCCATTAGTTGAATATAATGACTATATATATCCCATTAGGAATATAAACGTCGTTACATATACAAGTGTATTTAATTTTGTTGTCAGCGAATAAAATATATTCTTGAATTCAAATCGAATACAGCTGATAAAATTTTTTCATTGTAAATTCATCATAATCAGTTCTTAACTTAGTGTATACAAAGTAAAACATTATCATGTTTGCCCAATGGCAAACATGTCAAAGAATTGCAACCCATTTGTTGATAATATTTATATTAAACAAAAAAAATAACAAAATATTTCTTAAAACAAACTGATTTGGCTCAAATTTGATATAATTATCCATTATCGAATAACGATACACAAAAAATAACATGTTAATTATTAGTGCATGATCATCCCATCTCTAATAATATAGAAGTAAAAAAAAGGGATCGAAAGATGACTGGATTAAGGTTATTACATCCCCTGGAACCATTTTGTGATCCTTTGTTATGTTGATCCATCCAGCTCGAAATCCTGCCTACGCATAAAATCCTTTTTTTGAATTCTGTCTGGGATCACTCTTGAAAAAATAACCAACAAGTTGAATTTTTTTCGACGGACTGTTGTCGCTGAGCATTCTCAACTTTCGTAATTTAACTTTGCACGCTTCTATCCCAATGCGTTCACCGGCCAAATAACCGAAAAGAGGCTGCATAGATACGTGGAAATAATTTAACGTTGAGAAAAGCATATCTAAATACTTAAAGTAGAGAAACTTACCAATCTTAAATTTCAATCCAAGTTGATGCACTCAACTCTAATCTTTCAATACCCAGGGGTATTTACAGTCCAAATTTCGAAGTTAGCCAATAATTTCTCTTCACCTTTATACCCATAATGAACCTCATAACCCTCGGCATTGACGATAATCATGTCAAATAAAAGGTTTTCTCTATATGTGAACAAAATAAGATCATTCTCTTTTAGGTTATTAGTGTAAATGAAGTTGAATTTGTTGTCGTTTAATATATCATAATCGTATCCTTGTTCAAGTGTCATTAGCCAAATCTGATTGTTTGGTATCATGATCCAGCATTCAGCCTTGAATACATTCTCTCGATCTTGGATGAATTCTTGCAGTATAAACTATGAAAAAAATAGATACGTTTAACACATTGTGTTAAGCATCATCTTATTTCAAGCGAATAAAATAGATCTCAATAAATAAATTTTCATTTATGAAAATCATTGACCATAACATGTGTGTATGCTTTAATAATGACCACAATAAACGTAGAGAATCATAGTATAAAAGACTTACACACCCTCTAAAGTGAAGCTCAATCCACGTCACAATAATGCGAAATGGATTAACCATTGGGATGGATTCAGGGAAGAAAATGGAAAATGCCTGGCAAAAAGAATGAAAGTAAATGAACAAGTTAAAACAAGGTTCCTCATATAATGGGGTTACCTTTTCTGGAGTGGTTACAGTGTTAGTACTAACCCTTACACCCATCATGATTACTCACAAATGACTCTGATAGTATAGAGCATTAGGGTATGAAGAAACGTACATAAGCATTAATAAGGATGGTGACGTTTATTTTGGGGGGAAAATATATCTTTGGGCAGTTGCTTCGTTAGCCGAGGGTGGCAGTTCAACCAGATATGGGAACTAAAATCATTTACTTCATTAAGATACTATATGTATATTATGCAATCGTCGTATTAGCACTTAAACATACGAAATCCCTTTATATTATACAATTTAATATAACATTTTATTTAGTCCAAAAACCATATAATAAACCAAGTAATTAAAATTTAATAAATTTTATTTAGTTTGGATGCAAAATAATTTATTGAAATATTTTGACATAAACGGAAATATTTATACTATTTGTGCGTAACCGAATACATTGGATGTAACTGGACAAAAGTGTATATTTTGGGTTCGCTTACAAATAAGGGGAACGAATGATCTTTGGGATGATTTAAAATCCTCACATGGCCCGAAAAGGTAATTGAACAGTAAGTGTATTTATTTGAAAAGACTATGTTGACATTTTTTCCAAGCATACATCGGACGCAACGCTGTTAGGATTCTTAGAAAATACGAATCCAATTTGTATCCACAAACTGACTTCAACGTATTCAGTTTTTCAACTAAGATATTAAAGGGTATTCACTTTCGACTAATTAACCACTCCGGATACAGTTAATAGTATGCAAGGAATTAAATTTAATTTTCTTATACAGCAAACAAAAAAAAATTGCATATTTTTATCTAGATTTTGATCATATGGATCACTATATAATGTAAATTAATTTATTTTCATTGAAGAAACTGAGTCGATATTATCAAAATATTTCTATTATTCCTAAGCCAGGGTATTAATTTTTAAAAGCATACAGTTATGGTATAGTCAATTATAAATGACATATTAACCTAGGCAAAATCCTAGTACAGTTTATCACACATTGTATCCCTTCCACATTAATGCAATTTAGGCTACATTGTATTTGGTCTAACAACATAATACAAGAAGTGATTTAATTTTATTACATTGTATTACGTTTGAAATATATCCAGCATTGAAAACTTTTTGAGGGAAACAGATATAATTTTCTATTCTTGAGTAATCGAATACATTAGATGTAAATCGGACAGCACTAAATATTTTGGGAACAATTTTATACAAGGGAGAGCGAAACCTTTAGGATGATTTAAAACCTTCACGTGGCGGAATGAAATTAATCAATAGTAATAAGCATTTAATTGAAAAAACTCGTTTGCTTTTTTTTCATACCAGATATCAGATGCAAGAACCATGTTGGAAAAACAAATGGATTATGTATCCCCAAAATGACTTCAACGTATTCACTTATTCAGCTTCGATATTAAAGGGTATTCACCTTTCGACTTATTAAACACTAGGTGAAAAGTTTATAGTATGCAAGGAATTAAAGTTCATTTTCTTATACTTAATTATAAAAAAATTTCAAAATTAATAACACGGATTTCTATCATATGAAATCATGGATCTCTGTATAATGTAATTTAATTTATTTTGATTGAAGAAACTGCATCTATGTTTCCAAATATTTTTATTCTTCATGCGCAAGGGTATTAATTTTTAAAGTCATACATTTATGATATAAATATTAACTATGCATCATCTGAATACAGTACACTAAATTTTTAGTCAATTCTTATGCAATTGCTACATGAAGACCATCTTCTTAAGGGTTACTGCCGACACTATAATCATTCCGCTTATTAAAATGCATAATCAGTGTTTCCAGCTACCTTCATGTACAACGACGCATTTTTTTTAATATCAGATAAAGTGATGCCAATTTTCACATACAGAAAAGAGTGTATTTTTCAAGCTCATGTCGTTTAATTCGTTAAGTCAAATGAAATATTAGGTAAAGATACATTTGAGATTTACAGATCGAAGTTTATAACGTTAGAGATTAAATATGATTTTCTTAAACCGTAACATATTTATTTGAATTATTTTGACATACAAGATCATTACTTTTCACACTATAATCATGCCGCTTATTAAATATGTATAATCAGCTAGAAATTAAATGTGATTTTCATAAACCATAACATATCAAGTTTGCATTTTTTGACATATAAGAATCGGCAAATAACGTTGAAAATAAATAATGTCAGTTACCAAAGGAGAGTAATTTTTAAAATTTCAATTAGAATTTATTACTTGACACATAAAATACAGACACAAATATATAAACCATAAAAAAATGGACACAAATATTGTTCATACGCCATGCATTGTGCATTACGAAAAGAACATAAAATTAAATCATATTTCGATACCGCTTTTAAAAACCCTCACAATGAATGTCTTCTTATCTTCGGGGGACTGAATAAAAGAACAAAAGTCTCCTTTATCAAGGCCTTAAAAATGAACAAACCATACCCATCCTCCCTCGAAGCTTGTTCGAAGGGATATCTTCTATCTATTCTTTATCATTATTGACTTGCATCGAGAAGACACGAAGAACGGATGGGGAGAAACTGTACAAGTCTTATGATATAGCTTGCGCAGTTTTACTTTGAGGCAATATATACCCAGATATTTGGTAGCTTCACGGGGTGGAACAGTCTGACCATAGCCAACGTTACGGTATAAGATACAAGTTCATGTACATTAATGAAAAGAAATTGTAATAACATAGATTCCCTTACCATATGATAGTACCAGGCTTTTTTTGGCAGATAATAGAGAATGACCATGGCGATGCAATAACTGTAAGAAATGCGGTTTCAATGGTTCATTAGAAGAACAAACAAAAATTTAAATATATATATATATATATATATATATATATAATAGTTCAATAGCATAAATTGAGGCAACGAAATTTAAATAAAGGAAAAAAAATTAAATAATTCACTTTACCCAGGCCTGGATGGATAAGTGGTAAAAATTTCGTTGTTCGTTCCATACGAACGCTACATTTATCTGAATACTCCACATTGCCTCCGTCTACGTCCAAAACCATTACATGGAAGCATAATAGGGCATGATGAACAAAAATACACTTATAATTTGACTTTATTTTGTATCTTTTGAAGAATAGTTCCAAGCCATCATACATTAAAGCTCGTCCATTTGCGAAATGGACCCTAACGTTGAATGATTCGCATGATAAGCTTCTTAGCTCGACGATCATCGTACTGAGACTATAAAACTCACTCATAGTTCCTTCGGGTAGCAGCTGAAACATATAATAAATAGAAAAAAATATTAACAAAACCAAATTTAAGATTTACGTCTACATTAATCATAATATAATCCTAATATCTGATATATGGCAATGTTAAATAATTTAACATATACTATCATACCATGGCTCTAAACTATAAAATTTCCTCGGTTATATAGACTTCAAAACGCGCTGCCATGGTTAGATTTTCTCTCAATTCGTTTTGATATACAAATGCAAGATGAGAATGAAGTTTGCAAGCACCTTCTATGGAAGCCGGAAGTGTTTAGTACAAACAAAACTCCCGAATTTGATATATGAGATAGTTTATGAGGTGGAAAGTGGAAATTATTTAAATAAGGAGAGATTAATAATCTCAAAGTAACCTATAGCCTTTTTAGTCTAGCTTTTTGGCTTGGGAAAGTAGCCTTTTCACTTCGGGAACCGTAAGGCAACTCTTTATTTAATGAAACAACTTATTTGCTTTTGTTGACCATAACACGAGTCATCAATGTTCAAGAACGAGGCTAATGGATGGGGCATAGGACATTATTTGAAAGATCATCAAATTATTCTATAAAAATTATATTACAAAATTATAAAATTCAATAAATTGCCCATATAATTTATGAACGTGATTATAGTGTATAACACGAATGCATAACAATGTTTGCTAAAATGGATAATAAACTATTCAAAATTTTACGTGTTGAGAAATTTTATATTCGATAAAGAATTTCCTATACAAAAATTATTGTTAATATACAATTATCAAATTTACATTAAACGTATTGTTTTGAATTCACAGTTAATATGTTTAAATAAATGATTGGTAATATGCGAGATGTAAATTAGATATACAATATCAAATCCACAGAGCCCGATCGGACCTCTTCCCCGATCAGATCCTCCCACCATCGGGAATGCAAGATGAGGACCCTAGCACCTGAATACCTTTTACCCAATCGGTATGCAAGCAATCTATCAAGGGTATGGACAATTAAATTTACATTTGAAAAAAAAACATTTTCAGTTGTAACAAAACAAGGATTTATTAATCACTTTGAATAGAAGGTTAAGACAAATTTAATAAGTACACATTATCGGATTACAAAAAAATACCATAGACACTAAAAAAATATGGTATAAACCAGTACTAAGAAACCTAAATTAAGTTTGTTACATCACATTCAAGCGCGTTACAGTCAGCAAAATTAGACCAAAATTACTTTCTTCAAGGTCAAAATTGATGATTTCGGGTAAAAGATTGTACGCATACTGTATTTTGGTGAATACAGTATGATAATATAAGCGAAGTTATAGTTCGGAGCTGATATCTCCAATAGAGCTAGGTAATTCGCTTAGCTCATATTTCCCCACATCGGCCAATGATGCAAGTCAACCGAATTGTTTATATTACTCACAGTTCGGTTGGAAAGAAAAGGCACAGTCACAACGATGGAAAAACAATGAGGGCTCTGGCCCAAAGCGGACAATATCCATAGTGCCAAATCGGATCCTCCTCCCCCATCGATCCTCCTACCATCGAAAAAGCGAGACGAGGGCCCCAGCGCCTGAAAACATCCTACCCGATTGGTCAGCGATCGGATACTCCCTTATCGAAAACCCACCGGACCTTCATTTCTTTTGCAGCTGACCCTCAGAAGCTGCATTCATGTTAAAACTGTAATCATTTGGTGCGGTGAGCGTGGAGCATGGACTTTTATCATAGATCAATCCAATCTCTTCCCAATAAGAAAACCAAGCAAACAATCCCATCCCATTTGGAAAGGAACAGTTCCTTCCTCAGTCCAACGACCTCAACTCTACCTCTCCTGCCATGGTTATCCCAATCATCACTTCCAGCATCACCCCAAATTCCTAGCCGCACAATAGTCCTCAAAATCCGATCTCCTATTTTTTGCGAAATCCTAGCCACCCAATAGTCCCCAAAATTTGACTTCCTAACCTAAAGACATACAGTGTAATCACATTGAAATAGAAAATGTTCTCAAACAATTGTTTTGTATTCTAACTTTTATCCTACGCATTTAGTGTTGAGCATGGACCGATTAACCTGTGCATGGTGCAATAAAATTAATCATAACAATAAGAGTTGTTATTCAAATAACTAACCATTAACCGGTCCAATCCATTACATTTGGTTTACCATGTCCATCGATTTCGATTTTCTTAATAAAAAATTTTCGGTTAACCATTATAATTTATAACATAAAATTATACAATTGGAATAGATAATTATGGAAAAAATATCTCCAAAAGGCCTAATCAAGTTGACCCATGTTCACTTTGCATGGACCAAGCCTATTAACTAAGTGTTTAACTAAGTGTAAAATTATAGTCAACAAGGACTAAAATGAAATTTTGCATAAAAATGTTTAACTAAGTGTAAAATTAAGGTTAAGTACCTTAATTAATAGTTTAGATGTTAAAAAGAAGTATAAAAGACTAAATTTGTAAATTTAATAAGAAAAAGGACTAAATTGAAATAAAGTAAAAGTTTGAATTAAATATGCAAATCGATAAGAAATAAGTCCTTAAAGAATAAAAGTGTATTAGTAATTTAAAAATGTTAATTAAAAAGGAAAAATATTATTTGAATTTGCTTGACGAAATAATATGGAGAATTTTTGCATAATTACACTGCTTTAACTAAGCATAGAAAATATTTAGATTGTTAGTCACTACTGGACATGTCAATGCTCAGTGCGCAGTTATGACTGCGTGCAAGTATGTAGGAGCAGGAGCGGGAATATTCCTTGAAGGACTTTTTTCGATTAAAGTTGAGTTTCGAACTTTTGTGGTATGTATATAAATGAAGTATTACTTATGGGTTGTATGATGAAATAACTTGGAATTGATATTTTGGACTGTAATATGCTATTACCTGTTGATGTATATGAGACTTTGTTGGCTAAGTGGAGTGTATGTGATAGGTCTAGATGGATGGATTGGAATTATAAATGCTTGATGTGACATATTTATGCGACTGTTGTGCCTCTGAGAGGCTGTGGATATTTATTGCTTTTCAGGGGGTTAAAGCAATTTATAACCGTTATATTGCCAGAATTTTATTAAGTGCATAATAAATGGGACAGTTATAGGTCGTCGGCGATTGATAATTAAGATAACTAATTATATGTAATAAGTTGGAAAAAAAACCCGGCTTACGGGGTACCGAAACAGTGTTAAGTATGTTATAGGTGTTACATGTTACACAGATTGACACAAGCTAACGTCCATACGCTTCACCTGCTCCCTGTCACATCGCCGCTCACTTGCTCCAACTGCTGGTTATCACTCATCGAGGTACTCTAGTACTCATACTTTATCTCTTATAAATAGTAAAAAACATAAGGGCTCAAGGTATTGGATTTTAATTGAGACTCTCTCTCTAAGCATTCTCTCTCTAAAAGATACTAACTTATGCTTTTGAGTACTAAAGCCTGGTTTGACCGGGCACTTTTTTTTGTAGGTCCAGCCATCCAACCGGACACCCTCAACTGCCAGCTCTCCTCCTTACAGATAAAGACATTTCAGGCTTTATCAGGAATTACACAGAGTTTAATTCATTTTCAAATGTGTAAAATAATTTAATACAATCAATTACAAAATAAAATATACTTTACTTGTAACGTCCCCGTATGATCGCTTGTAGATATTGTCCGCTTTGGGACAAGGTTATCACGGTTTAAAACGCGTTTGCAAGGGAGAGGTATCCATAGCCTTATAAGGACTATTTCGTTCTTCTCTCCAACCGATGTGGCATATTACATTACTAACCAACATTCATGTGCTATAAATTAATATCTAATGTTATATAAGTAAATTTTATATTTATTGAAAATTACTAAGTTTGATTATAAGTCAAATAAAATTTTGGATAATAATAAACGTTATAACATAAACTCTAAATCATAAGAAAAGTAATTAAATGTTATTAAGTAAAATACGAACACAATTATAAGATATGAAAACTATATGATAAGAGCAAAGACAATATAATGAGTTTATAGATTATTGGAGAGAAAATAAGTATTCTCTTATCATCTATTTCTTATATGTATTTTGTGGAAGAAGCCTCAATTTATTGGGATCTGAATCTAGGTTACATAAGAAGACATTATCACATGAATTATAAAGTAAATGCATGATTTAAAAAGTAAATACATTAGTTACAAAATGAGGAGTTTAAATATGATTTATGGATGAACATAAATTTATTTAATTATATCAAATGATAAGTATACAACATATATAAATGTTAATTGGATATAAATTAATAAATATTACTATAAAATTAAAGAGAATGACATAATATAAATTCAGTTTTAACTATTATATGACTTTTACATGAAAAAATAAAAAATTAAGGTATCAAAATAAACTTATTATTTAAATATATTTTAAAGTATTATTTTATGTAAATTGTTTAGAGAAATAGAAAAATTTTAAGATATCATATATATATATATATATGAACCGTCTAACCGTAAAAACTGTATATCAACGGTTAATCAGTTGTTAAAAACCTAAACCGAAACCATTAATAAAAAATATAATAATTATAGACCTTAACTGAGTCTATCGGATTCGCTAAAAACCGATTCTATTTCGTATCCATTTTGCAGCTATTCACATTTAATTTTTTTTACTCAAGCCCGATTCCAAATGCAATGGTATTATGAATTTTACACAGGTGTTCTTAATTTTATTTATTAACGTATTACATAGACTTTAAATTAAAATCATATTGTTCGTTACATAACAAATTTTCCCCAAATGTAAACCATATCTGATTGTTTTTTTATCAAATGAAATGAGCTTTTGGACCGGTCATATTTTTTGATTGATAAAATGAAAAAGATAAAAACCCAATGATCAAATCATTGCCGTTGATCAACCCATATACAAGCAACACACGGTTGGTGAAGTTGTTCACAACATTTGACTCAGCCCCACATTTATGCTTATGTCATCATCCTCTTATTCGCTCATTTCTGAAAAGTTATACTGCAACTTATACTTCATTGCAATAATACACAAACATGTGGCATGTATAATCATAGCCTATCCCATAGCGCCCCATGCACGGAGAAGCTATTGGCCATTATATATACATACATCAAACGATATCACATATCTTCCATCTTCTATCCACCGTATTCACAATAATCGCGGCAATGGTCAAGACTCCAAAAAAGATGATCAAAAGGAACACCTCTCTGCCTGCAAGCTTAGAAGCGATGTACAATGCAACAAGGGAAAAGATTAGTTCCGTCAAGAATGAAGTTGCTGAGCTAATCAAAAGGCTTGCTGCGAATATTGGATCTGATTATGTCTATGAGAAAATATTAGACGATGCACTGTTGCTTGAGACATATGACATATTCGTTGGCTTGTTTAACAGGGTTACTAACTGCCGTTCCAACAAACTAGCAGACCCTATCATCTTAATATCCGATGACTCATCTTCATCGTGCACAAAGAAGAACAATGATGGACATGCTGATGCCTTTCCAGATGTCGAATTTTAGATTACTAATTTCAAAAGTCAATGTCATGGTTCATGTAGAACTTATTTGACAACAACTTTTTCCAAACAATACTGCGTTTTGCTAATATCAAGTTATGCCATGGTTTTCTCATTTGCTAATTAATATCAAGTTATGCCAAGGTTTTCTCATTTGCTAATTAATATCAAGTTATGCCAATATTTGCCTAATCTAAGCAACATAATCCATTTAAACAAACTAACTAATCACCACGATTATGACATGAACAAAAAAATAACGTATTTAATGTAAACTGATTTCAAAAATCCCCACATCAGTACTGCCTATTGCTCTTGTAGAAGAAGATTTAGCTTGCATTGTCTCCATTAACTCCGTTGTTGACTTCGTACCGGACCACAACAGCTTCACTAATAGTATGTCCTGCATTCCACATCAAATCAACCCCATTCTTAAATTCTATAAGAAGATTCAGAAAAGCAAACTCAATTTCCAGTAACTCGAGAATTTTCAGTAACTTGACCTGTCTACTCCTCACTTCGGCTTAGCAAAAGCCTGCAATTTATCAATACCAATATCAATGTTGCACTCGACGATAAAACTTGTCTTGGACCCTGAGTAATGTAAATTCAAATCAATAATGTAAAGGCCCAAACTGTTTTGAACTATAAGCCCATTATCATTTGTCTCAATGTAGTACATGTTGGGACAAATCTTGCAATTAGATTATAAGATATTCAGTTGTTCTTAAAGTGGAAACAATGCATATAAATTGACATAAACAAAGTGAACAAATTGTATTCACATGCTTCATTAATTGACTGTAATGTATAAACTTTGTCCAAAATATAAAAACGGACTTCAAACGTTGATTATGCGAATGACGAGAACCGATATTAAAATTTAAGTTTGCTTTATTATTTCAATTAGTATAATATATTTTAATTTTCGTTCATTAATTAGTTTACCTTATTTGTTTATTTCTTTTCAAATATTCTTACCAACTTTTTTCTACAAAATAGTTAATATAATTTATTATTTATTTCATCGTTATCCTTATTTATTTTCTTTATTACATTGTATTTGTTAACAAATAATAAATTAGTTATATTCGATAATGCAATTATCGATTGCACTGTATGCAAGTACAACAATATGAAAATACTCTGTATTTTCGTTCGTCCAATTAGTCCTAAACAAAATGAAAAGATTTGTAGCTTTAATTTGGTGGATCATTCGCTAACGCAATGATCGAACCTAAAAATAACTATTCCGTAACGAAGTTATTGTTCTAATAATCTTTTAAAAAAATTTAATTTGCTAACTTATTTTATTAGTATATTAGGGAAATTTTAATTTTCCTATAATCTTTAATTTTTTTATTATTTTCTAACTATTTATATTAATATATTAGGGAAATTATAAAATAATGCATTATTTTATATAATTCCAAGGCATTTAATAAATGTTTTTTCAACGATAATCCAACGTATCAGTATTCAATTTGTTTAATACAATGTATTGTGTTATAAAATAAACAATGAATTATATTCACTACTGCAGTGGACAAATGCACTGTATGCAATCCAAACAAAATGTAAGTACTATGAATTCAGTTTGCCACAATAAAACAAAACTGTATCCATTTGAGTCAAAAGTTAAAATTTTTAACAATCTTCTAATTTTCTTAACATTTTCTAAAGCTTTCAAAACGATCATATAATGTACCATTAAATGAAAAACGGTGACATTGAAATGAATTTTGTCAAACACCGATTCAACGTAATGTATGAACTAGAGTTTGCTATTGCATTAAAACTTTGAGTACAATAGATATAGGGAGTAAATATGGTGATTTCACTTTTGAATATGTTGTATTCGCTTGCTTTGTTTCATACTGTATATTTACTTTTAAATATAATACTCTATCCTAATCGCGAAAGGAGGGAGTATAGCGCATTCACTTTGGACAACGGTATACACTCTATTCCTAAATGGCGAGCCTAGTGTACCCACCTACAGAGACATCGCTCCTCTTTCTCCGTTGACGAGCAAGGATGATCGATCTTTATGTAAAGATACAGTAGATCCTTACCGCATAATATGCAAACAGAAGACAAAATTGACACAAACAATATATTACAACTAACAAACTTGATTCAATTATCCATGGGGATTACAAAAATCTAACAATTACATTTTGAGTCAATTAATCACTCTTTTGCTTTTTTATTAAAGCGATTTGTATTCCAACAAACATACCGACGACAAAGGACTCCACCGTCTCTATACTACGAGACTCATGAAATCCTCTACCACCGTCTCTACATGCAATTGACTCATAGCAGCTAACACCTGACGGAGTACTTACAGTGACTTTTGTATTACGAATATTTTCTTGGTTCTTAAAATTTTGGCATTCTAAATTTTTATACCTCATCATAGCATCTTCAGCTTCCTTGTAGATTCGAACAATCTGTACAGACTACCAAAGACACCCAATACTTGACGCGAGCATTCTTCCCATGACATGTAAATTCCAATTTTTTTGCCTTTAAAAACAACATAGAACTTCTTCTTCATCTTTCTTGCTTTGTTCATACTAGATAAAATATTTTCAGCATATACCAAGGGGATGTGTTTTTAAAACTCACATTAAATTTAAAGATGCAATTGACTCATTCTTATCCCTAATAAGAGACAAATTAACCCGCAGAATTCAAAATAATAAAACTGATATTTAAAAAAAAAAAAGAAAGAAAGAAAAGAAAATAGAGAAATACCGCTAGAGTGTTAGTGATAGGATCATAATAACCATTTCCTCCCGAGGCAAAGCACACTCCGGTGAGAAGGTCTTCAGTTTTCAGATTTGGGTCAAGATACGCCGGCAACGTGTCCTTTATTCCCAATGCTTCAGCTGATAATCTCACATTTTTTTAAGATTCTCTCACTTGATTAATCAATCAACTTAATTTCTCAGATTTTATTTTTTTTAGAAGAAATTCATCGTTATGCATAAATATTTCTAATTTTATTCCTTTCCAAATCTTGCAATTTTTTTCAAAGTGTAATAAACAAGAAACGAATAGTTACAAATATCCATTTAATTAACCTATCACCTTAAATTTTAGTTAGGCATTCAATATAATATACCGGATAAATTGACTCTCAACCTTTCACAAGAATTTCAATCCAAAACCTCTATTAAATTTTCAGTCCATAACTAACGAAATGCTGAATTTCTAAACATTTTGTGGGATTCACTATATACATGTTTTAATACTTAATTGAAAAAATAAGTTCCATAAATGTTGTTCTGTTATTTTTGAATGGAAAATTTAACAGAATGTTTAAATTGAAACTTTTGTGAAAGATTAGAGCCAATTAGTTCGGTTTTTTTAACATCGGAGATTGAAATCTAAATGATAGGCTGAAAAAATATTTATAAGTATTAAAAAAAAAGCAAGTATAAATTATCGATGGTTGGTTTTGTAGTCGGTAAAAATTAAAAGTGTAAAAAGTTTTAAATCGATACTTTCCAATGACATTTAATTTTTTTTAAAAAGAAAGAAAGAAAGAAAGACAGTAAAACTACCTATAAGATCGGAGGGCACTTTGCCATTGCTAAATCGGCCAGTAGGTTTGCCACCCATAAAATCTCTGCCGTAGGGGGGAAGTTGCAGTTAGCAGTCGTTTGGATATTATTGTTGTTTCCAGTATCAACCACTGAATCTCCAAACACAAATATTGCGCTTAGCCCACTCATTGCATTATTTACCAAGAATTTGTCACCCACAATTATGATATTAAATATCTCCCAAAAAATTAATAATCTACAATTTCCAAAGACTATTAATCCCATCTCTTTTCAGCAAAATGTAAAAAATATTGCCCTAACGTTTTGTATGTGTCATACATAAAACAAAACCCAAACAGGATATGTACGTGAAATATATTGAATTGCATATAATAGGTATTTATTGGACTCACCATCCTTACAGTATTAATTATATGTATGGTTAACAGTTGGCTTGGATAGCAATAATGTTACCCCTCTTTATGGCCTCAACACTTCCAAAACTTCTTTTCTCCACCATATTCATTAAAAAGATGGTAGTCGATTGAACTAATGATACTTAGTTACGTACGTAGAGAAGATATATTTTTTGCACGATCAATTCTCAATGGTTGATCTATAAATTTTTTTTTTCATAGATGATGCTTTGCCATATACGAGAGCTAATTATTTTTCATATATGACCAATTTTAATTAGTTTAGTTTATGCAATTTTTTTTATGGGTCCAATTTGGGTCACTGTAAGAAAATTACAGTTTTGCTATAAAATTTAGGAAAAAAACCCAGAATACAATCTAATTGCCGACAAATGGTGAGGAAAATAAGAACTTAAGCTAATAGTGACAACAGTAGATAGCCGTCCCTATTCTTTTAGGGCAACTGGAATGGTGCACATATCAGTGACAAATTAGCAAGAAAGAATTGAATCTAATTTGTCGCCAATTCTAGTGCAATGAGTGGCATAGCAGGAATATTTGAAATTTAATCTAACATGAATATGGAAAGAGCAACTGTAAGATATCATCAAATAAAATCTTGTAGAGAATAACAAATGAAAAAAAAGTACAGTTGGATTTATAAATAATAACAAAGATAATTTAATTTAATATAAAACTTTATGGTATTTAGAGTCCCAACTATATGCAAATTCTTATCCTATAAATAGCTAAATTGGTTATTTATTCAAGTATGATTTTTTTTTTCCTTTTTTTATGAGATTTCTCTCTATTTTCTATAATTTTCCTATGATTTTTCCTATTAGAAGGAACTAATTTGACCATCGGAGTATTCGTAAACCTTCACAAGTTTTTTACTTTTTTTTTTTGCAGGTATCAAGCTCAGATCAAAGTTTTTCGAGACTGTTATCAATAAATATATGCAATTAAGGCATTCAGCTTTAAATTCATTCTAATTGGGCATGAACTTATGGTTGAATGGACCCTTAATATAGGGTTAAAATTAAATAGTAATATCTACTTAAATAGACCTGAGAGATTAATATGTGGAAAGTGATAGTAGCCCCTAAATACTTAATTCAATTGTTTAAAATTTAAGATTAGTAGTTAAATTATGATGAAATTGAGAGTAATCCAAATGAAAAATTCTTTAGTTAAGGTGTCTAATTACATATTTTCATTAGGGCCAAATGATGCATTTTTCCTGTAGAAT
Organism: Excoecaria agallocha; assembly: GCA_037975025.1. Classification (NCBI taxonomy): domain Eukaryota; kingdom Viridiplantae; phylum Streptophyta; class Magnoliopsida; order Malpighiales; family Euphorbiaceae; genus Excoecaria; species Excoecaria agallocha. The sequence continues at coordinate 8,896,624 of CM075816.1, forward strand.
TAATGGCTGCCTATGACTGTGCCCATAATTCACACCGGCCACAATATCTATAATACCAATTAAATTAAATTTTGGAGAGTGAGTGAGTTATGAGTTTATATTAATTTGTTGAGAAATAATAAATACAAACAAGCCCAAGAACATTTTCACCACAAGATCTCAAAAGGCGATATAAGAGGCTTAATAAACTCTCAGTTGGTTGTTGGGGTGGCATTATTTTAGTTCCTTCAAAATTACTATGATATTCTTCTTAATTCGTATCACTCTTTCAAAAAAAAAAATCAAATTCACAAATTTACACCGTTGGAGAAAGAATTTAAGGATCTATGTTCCCTAGATGTGGCAAATGGGCGGGTTGAATGGATTTGGGTTGGATCATTAATGGATGGGTCATTAATGGGTCAAAAAATATGGGTCATTAATGGATTGGATCATTAATGGGTTGGATTGATTTGGGTCGATCCATAAATTTGAGTTAATTTTAAATGTTTATTTTTAAAAACATATTCAATCGTAAACGTATTGAAAATTTTTATTTAATATTTCGTCATGTTGAATTAAATAATTAGAATATACTATACTGCATAACAGTTGATCATTAAAAAGAGTAATATTTCGATTACAATTTAATTTTTTAATGCTATTAACTTTCAATACTTATTCTAATAATTGTTATTATTCAAAAAAATAAAATAAAAGAAGAAGAATTGTTATTATGTATATATATAATGGGATCTTTCAATTATTTATTTGAAATACGATTATTTTTTGTATCAATTTTTTCTTTTTTTTTTGTTCATTTTTAACATTAAAGTAAATTATTTAAAATATATTTTTCGTATTATGAACTCGCTACTTTTTTCGTATTTTTGACTTTTGAAAGCCTATTTAACCTCAAATTCACTTCAAATTTCAACCCTAGGCTCACCTTGACTATTCCTTTCAAATGATCCAATAAAAAATTTTTAACTTTCGGGTGTTATTTCGGGTCTGAAAAATACTATTAACTGCCGGAAAGTATTATTTAGGGCTGACTCGATGTTGATGTCATTACATACCCAATGGGTCAAGATCTTTGAATCTTGAAAACACCCATTGGGTTAATACTCAATGATCCAATGGGTTGAAAAGTGAAATGGATCAATTTTGGGTTGATCCAATGGGTATTTATATGGATTGAGTTGGGTTTGGGTCAAAATTTTTTGGGTGAATTTGGATCGACCCATGAGTTTGGGTCAATTTTGCCCGGTCTAATGTTCCCCTTTTATGGACGAATTTTTAGCGACGCACTTTTCTCTGGAAAGAGCGAGGATGTTTGCTTCATGGCTAAATTTTTTTCGAATTTTTATTTTTGTAAGGTCGAATTACAATGAAAATTTATTGGTATCTACTTAAAATTTAAGGATCTTAATTAGGTTTATGGTCTATACCCCTTTTATTTAAGATTATATATATATATATATATATATATATATTAAAATAATTCAAATTAACGAGAATCCAAAAATCAAATGCTTTTCTGGTGACCAACTACTTCTATTCCACAGATTCAACTGCCCCAAAACTTGGATTTATACAGAAAGAAAAAAGAAAAAAAAATATATATATAATATAAATATAAATAGGAAATTGAAAGTTTGTTGCATGATGATTGCTCTTCAGCCACCCAATACGGGAAAGATGAACTGTGATGATAATTGCTTTTCAGCTACCCAAAATTGGAAACTTGAATTGTGATGTACGGAAAAAAAGAGAAGAAGCTAAAGGTGGAAATTTGTCTTCAATATTGAATAAAAATGATAATTTTATCCATAATATTTCAATTTATGTAATATTATTGTCTATGTTTTAAAATTGAGAGAATTTTTCCATTAATGTGACATGGTTTCTATTTGTTTAAGTGACACATGTTAATAATCAGTTAAGAGAATGGTAATATTCTCTCAATTTTAAAATATAGGAAGTAACATTATACCAATTAAAATATTAAAAATAAAATTACCTTTTTTTATTGAATATTAAAGGTAAATTTACACTTTCCACTTATAAAAGCTTCATATTCATACGTCTTTAATGGCATTGGTATCTTGTGGCTTGAATCTTTTGAGAGCCATAAATGTGAAAGAGAAAATACATTCATTGCTGTGAATATAAATAAAAATAAAAAAAGACAAATAAATCAAAGGACAAGAAAATATGGAATAGGGTTTTCTATTAATTTTTTTTTGTAAAATAGCAACCTATATAAAAGGGGTATTTATTGTCGCAAAGTTAAAGAAGTAGATTTTTACTAGAATTAAGAGCAGTGATGGAGTTAAATAGTGATCCACATACTTAATATTTATCATAATATATTTTATTGGATGACTAAGCACTATAAATATATCTAGTTAAAAACTTACTAAAATAATTTAGTAGAATGAAAACTTAGCAAAGGAAGAGTACAATATTTTTAGGCAATTTACTTCCCCTAAAAAATGTAACAATATAATATTTCCTTAAGTTAGCCAATCTTAATATTGTTCACATGCTTTTTGAAATTTTAAATTAGTAGAATTTTGGTGAAAAGATTTGTTAGATTTTGTTGTTTAAGCAAATTTTACGATTTGACCTTTTTTTTATGCTGTAATATTATTGATTGTTGTTTTCGAACAATAATATACACATTACTTTGATGTGTTTTATTGTAGCTCTTAACCATACTCAATAATAACTAATTCCATGAATAGCTAACAGTTTAAAATAGTTTGTTGAAGTTGATAATATTAACAGCCAATATGTTTGATGTCTTTAAGTATTTGGACTACTAAAACAAATACCTTATATGAGTCTAGTTTAGCATGAATTACTTCATTCTATTTTGGTTAATCACTTTGACATCGACATTTTTTTGATAATTTGAGACTCATATTCATCATTATTTTTCATAAGCAAACTGAATATATAAATACATTATCACTAACAATTATCATCCATTTTCAAATAATTCATATAATTTACTAATACTAGAATCACTTCTGGAGTTGTTTTTCTATAAATATGGAGTTGTTTATTTATGTTATTTTTTTACCTCTTATAGAGTATCACTTTAAAAATGTTTCATTTTTTTTCTTTTTCAAAATATGATATTTTTTTTATTAAAAGATTTATCTGCTTCTGGTTGATTTTAGATTCCTTAACAATATTATAAAATATCTTTCATGGACAACCAATTGATATGGCTCCTTACCCTTTACTTTTAATAAGCCGTACTATCAATTTTGGGAGGTATGGATATTCATAATTCATGGGATTTATAGTATATACTTTCCATTGTATGCCTATTAATAAATAATGTTTCTCACTAAAACCTTATTAGGAAAAACCCTATTGGATAAAGACCTAGTGAATGGAAAAAGAGTATATAATATATTCATTACACATTATTAAGTTGCCTCACTAAAAATCTTGATAGGAAAACCAAATGGAAAAAACCTTAGTTGAGAAAAAAAGAGTACAATATGTATTTTTCTTCCCCTTATAATAATATCGGTACATAATTTTAAACTTTGTGCATGTCGAGTTCCATTATGCAACATTATAAGATTCTTTTTTCTACAAATGAGCTAGATTTGTTAATCACGTATATTCTGAATATGCTAACTATATATTTTTTGGATATATTATGTATAAACTGAAAAATAATAACTCAAATTTATTTCATAAAACTATATGTTGTACTTACATAAGCATGTACACGATCATCTCTACAACTTTCGTATTTTTTAGATGGATAATTTATAAAACTTAATAGTATGATCATACGTGCAATTACAAATACATGACCAATGTAATTTCATATCATATCATGAATAAATTATTCATTATCAAATGGTTTGTTAACCATTCTTATGCTTTCTCTTAATTATTAACCACTTATGGTGGTAAAAATTAATACTAAGATAGAAATAGTTATCGTTTCTTGAAAAATATCATTTCTATGTCTATAATTTTATATTACCTCATTCACTTTAGAGAATAAAACAAATGTAATAAAATAATTTTCAGGACACATACACAACATAATTATATAATAGTTCTTATAAATGAATACATTTAGTAATTTAATTCAAATATTTCTAAAACAATACTTCAAAAAATAAATGAAAACAATAGAATTATCCAAATAAAATATATATTATTATACAGAGAACTAGAATTTTTAAAACAATATATATGTAATTTTAAGTATGAATTTGACAATTATTTTATAACGCATGATTACATAATGCATTATATTGCATGAACATAATGTGTAACCCATTGATATCATATTTTTCAATATTTGCATTACAAGTTCAAACTTCATATTATAAAATTGAATGCAATTAATATCTTTATTTTTCAATAGATTTAATTTTAAAACTTTCAGTATATTAAAAATGTCAATATTAATATTTTTATGTATAAATATTATCGATAACTTTATCTTTTTTTCTTCTTTTCAATGACATAATATATTGAGATCTTTTGTTTAATTTCAAGTGTTTGAATCACTTCTGAAATTTTGAAATTAGTTATGTGCTGGATTTTTTTAGAATACCCACCTCTATGACATGACCATCTAGATTTATTTGCCCTTTTTTTTTCAAAGATTTTGTTTTTACTCATAACCAATTAATTTACCTGTATGGCAAATTGCCCAACTGGGACATTTCTTTTTATTGGAGCATTTGCATCTGATACATTTGAGATTTAATAACTCGTTGCTCACTAATAAATACATTATCATCATAACTGAATAATCTTTTGAACTTTATATTCATGATATGATGATCAAAATTACCCATAATTCCCATAGTATTTGGAAAACTATTTACTCAAAATGCAAATTCTAACAAAAAATTGTAAACTAGGAATTTTATTATCTTTATTTGCATAATGCATATAAATATTGTTACTTCAAGCAATATCTATAATGCCCATATACCACTAGATGGATATGAGACACACATCGAGAGAACTTTTATATTCAATTGTTTCATAATATTTACAGAGCAAGGTAGATAAATGGGGAATATTTAATCGGATACCTGAGGACGCATAATTAAGATGGATGTGATAAACATATACATACATTTATATACATAGAGGTTTAGCTGCAAAAAGAGAGCCATAGCTCAAATAAAAATTTCCTCCTTGGGATAACTAAAATATCCAAAAAGAAGACACAAAGACCCTATACTAAGATGAACATCAATGTGATATTACTTGGCCATTGTGACTGTTCCGACTTCCAAAACTTGCTTCACTGCATTAATATACAAACAAATAAATATATAGATAACTATTAGGAGTGATATGCATAATTAGGACCATTACATACGTATATAAGAAAATGACTCGAGGATTTTAATTCTACTCAGGAATTTTTATGCAACTTTTAGACATAATGCTATTTAGTTTAAAGGCAAATAGATTCAGACAATCACACATCTTAGGTTAATAGCATTTAGCCTGCCAACACTTATAATGTTGAATAACAGATATAGAATATAAGATATTCTCTATGAGTATCGGACAGGAGGTATCAACCTAAAGATTATAATTCAGAAGGTGTTACGAAATCGCTTTTAGAGGACATCATCGTGTCACAAAAACGACTACAAATTATCATGCATGCTCGATATTTGAGATCTGGACTTGCAGACCATTCTTTTAATAAATATAAATTTCATTATTCGGAATCCAAACTCGAAAGAAAAATATTTGCTCACTAAAATCATTAGAAAGAAAATATGTCATTAGAATCCTTACATTGAATCTCAATAGGATTTAAAATCAAAGCATCCATTGATAACCATTATAAGTCATATAAATAGGTTATTAATGAATTTACATATATAGCTTTAGAAGCATTGAAATAAATTTGGAAAATAAAAGCAATTATCACAGATTGCTTAAGCAAAGCAGAGGGGGCCCGACTGAGTTGAAGTTCAGCTCATCAGGGTCACCACTTCTGGAGTGAAAGTACCCAAGTGACTCGGCTGAATTGGAATTGTCTCAGCCGGGTTATTCACTTCTGGACTGAAAAAGCACCAATGACCTAGTTGAGTCAAGAGTCATCTCAACCGAGTTGATTGAAATTTTCATATCGCTGCAGAATGATTCCAAGCTTAACTTGCAACATTCAACACCCATTCAAAACTTGACCATAACAATGTTCCACTAATATGAGTCCCAGCATGGCTCAAATTCTAGAGCTGTAAATCCAACTGTTTTATATTAATTTATCATAACATTAACTTATACTCCAAAAGTTATCCAAAACATATAGATAATCAAACAACCTTCTTTATCATAAACTTAGGGATTATCTATCAATTCTCAATTGATTCTCTGCTAATAGTTTTAGCATCTATATCATGCCTCAACTATTTTCAAAACCCAACATAAAAAGAGCAACCTAAAGATTCTCCAACACTAACTTCAATAGGTTAGAGAACTTACAACAATAATTACATAACCTTAATTCTTATATATATTCATATTTAGTGTTCAGAGTTCCTTTCTCAGTCACCGGCACTATATAGGATAAAAATAAAAGAAGTCCAGCAACTTTGAGACTTACAATAAGCATAAAATTAGTTATTCACTTACAAATATAAGAGAGTTGCAATCTAGCTTCTACACCTTCTCATTTCCTTTGATTTTGCCTTGTTTTTCAGCTAAACAGAAAAACTCTCATCAATCTAACACTCTAAAATAAAACTCCAGATTTCAATGTATAAATTTATAGAGTTAAAAAGAAGGATTAGCAACATCTTATCCTATTTAGAACTTTACCTACCCTGATTTTTTGATTAATAGCCTCTTTTACTTTCTCTTGTAAATTTCCAATAGAACTCAAGGATTTGAAACAATATAAGAAAGATAGGAAGAGAAGGCAATTAAAATAGTGAAGCTTCTCTTTTTCGATGGTCAGCCTCTACTCAAAGGAGCAAATTCTACCTTAACAACTTTAGTTGTTCTAGAAGCCAAAATGTCACTCTCCTATTAGTGGCTTAACAATCTTTTGTATAATATCACTTCAATCATTTATTAACATTTTAATTACCATAAATCATTTAAGGTTAACTTTTATTTCAATTTAAGTCCCTAAATGAAGATGTACGCTCAATTTTTGCAACATTTACAATACGCTAAATACCCAAAACAAATTCATAAATACTAGTTATGTCCCTAATTCCTACCAGGGCATTGTTTGGGGCCTTATATTTCTCCCCCTCTTAAAAGAATTTCGCCCTTGAAATTCATACATAAGATAAATAGTTGTGGGTACTAAGATCCCATAGCAACTTTAGGTTCCCATGTGGCTTTTTCAACTCTATGATTATGCCAAAGTACTTTTACCATTGGAATTCATTTGTTTTGGAGTTGCTTCACTTCTTTAACTAAAATAGTTTTCAGTTTTTATTCATAAAAGAAGTCTGGTTACACCTAAATATCTTGGACTAGAATTTTATGAGATTCATCCGATTGGTATTTTCTCAACATTGAGATGTGAAACACATAATGTATTTTGGACATCTCAATTGGAAGAGCTAATTGGTAGGCTATAACTCTAACTCTCTTTAGCACTTCGTAGGGGCCTATATACCTTGGACCAAGCTTTCCTTTTTTTCCCAAAGCATAAAATCTTTTTCTAAGGCGACACTTTTAAAAAGACCCTGTCTCCTACCTAAAATTCAATATCTCTTCTTTTTAAATTTACCTATGACCCCTGTCTATCCTGAGCAGTTTTAAGATTCTAAGAAATAACATGAACTTTCTCTTCAGTATCCCTCACAATTTCTAGTCCAATCACTTTACTTTCTCCAAGTTCAGTCCAATACAAAGGAGTTCGATATTTCCTTCTATACAATGCCTTATAAAGTGACATGCCTATACTGGTTTGATATCTATTATTATAGGCAAACTCCATCAATAGTAGATATTTATTCCAACTGCCAAGAAATTCTAGTACATAACCCCGAAGTATGTCCTCTAAAATTTGAATTAATTTTTCAGATTGGCCATTTGTTTGAGGGTGGAAAGCAAAACTGAAGTTAAGTTGAGTACCCAATGTTGCTTGCAAACTTTTCTAAAACCTCGAGGTAAACCGAGGATCATGATAAAAAATGATAGAGAGTGGCACTCCATGTAAGCTCATTCGTTGACGTATAATTCTGCTAATCGATCCATCGAATAATCAAGCCTGACAAGCAAAAAATAAGCTGACTTAGTAAGCCTATCCACAATTACCCAAATCACATTATACTTCCTTTGAGTCAGAGGAAGTCTTGTTATAAAATCCATGGTGATATTATCCCATTTCAATTATGGGATCGAGATAGGATTCAATAGGCCTAATGGAAGTTGGTATTCTGCTTTAACCTACTGACACATTAAGCATTTTGATATATAGTCCACCACGTCATGCTTTATACCCAGCCACCAATAATATTGTTTTAAATCCCTATACATTTTGTTTTCACCTGATGCATAGGAAAAACATAATTGTGGCCTTTTGACAACAAAATACCTTTTAAATCATTATCATTTGGAACACATAACTTGCCTTTGAAGCATAAACTTCCATCATCCCTTACTGAAAAATCAAGGTGTTCACCCTCTTGCACTTGCAGTATTAACCTCTGTATCCTTTTATCATGTTTTTGAGTATCAAAAATCTCTTGTCTCAAATGGGGTTTAGCTTTTAACTAGGCTATCAATGCTCCATCAGAAGCTGTTCTCCAACTAATTTGTTGTAATGCTAAAGCTACAATCGTCTTTTTGCTTAGAGCATCGGCCACTACATTAGCCTTTCTCGGATGATAGTTCACAATGCAGTCATAGTCTAAAAGCTCCAACCATTGTCGTTATCTCATATTTAATTCTTTATGAGTAAGCAAATATTTCAGGCTTTTGTGGTCTATAAATATCCTACATCTTTCACCATATAAGTAATGTCGTTAGATTTTTAGAGCGAACACCACAATAGCCAACTCTAAATCGTTTGTAGGTTAATTTTGTTCAATGTGGTTTTAGCTGTTTAGAAGCATATGCAACTACTTTTCCCTTTTATATTAAAACACATCCCAATCCACTCCCAGATGCATCATTGAACATGACATATTCATTACTGAAGATGGGTTTACTAACATAAGAACTTCTGTGAGCATTCATTTTAACTAATTGAAACTGGTCTGACATCTCGTAGACCATCCAAATTTTGTCTCCTTCTGTAATAATCTAGTCAAAGGAGATGCTACCATCGAAAATCCCTTCATAAAATCATCGATAGTATCCAGTTAACCCCAAAAAACTTTTTATTTCGGTTATAGTTCGAGGTGGCTTCCAATTAATAATCACCTTCACCTTGCTAGGATCAACTCTTATGCCTCTAGAGGATACCACATGCCCTAAAAAAGATATTTCTTTTAACTAAAAATCACATTTACTCAACTTGGCATACAATTATCTTCTTTTTAGTGTCTGTACCACAACCTACAAGTATTGGGCATGTTTTTGCTCGTTCTTAGAATACATCAGTATATCATCTATGAAAAAAATACAAACTGATCCAAATAGGGTTTAAACACCTTATTTATTAGGTTCATAAATGAGGCTGGAGCATTAGTCAACCTAAATGGCATCACCAGAAATACCTAATGTCTGTATCAAGTTTTAAATGTAGTCTTTGGAATGTCAATTTCTTTTACCTAAAGCCGGTAATATCCAAACCATAGTTCTATCTTAGAAATACTTTGACACCTCTCATCTGGATGAACAAGTCCTCAATTCATGGTAAAGTGTATTTATTCTTCACCATAACCTCATTTAGTTGTCGATAATCAATGCACATGTGAAGTGTACCATCCTTCTTTTTAAAAAATAAAATTGAGGCTTCTTACGAAGAGGTACTAGGCCTTATAAATCCATTATCTAACAATTATTGTAATTGAACTTTTAATTCTCTTAATTTAGTAAGGGCCATTATATACGGTGTTCTAGATTTTGGAAAAACATCAGGCAATGTTTCAATAGCTAACTCCACTTCCCTTACTGGAGAAAGTCTGAGTAGTTCTTTAAGAAATATATCTAGGAATTCTTTTATTATTGGAATATCCTAAAGCTTTACATTTACCCTTTTCAAATCAAATACATCATCCGGATAAGCCTTATAGCCTTTCCTAAGAAATCTCCTAACTTGCATAGTAGATATTACATTAGCCATTGGACTATCACGAATGCCACACAATTCAATTCGAACACCACCAAAATCTTGAAAAGTCACCACTTTAGACTTACAAACAACCATAGCGCCATGCTTAGCTAACCAGTCCATGCCCAAGATTAAATCAAACTTATGAAAGAGTAACTCAATTAAGTCCGCCAAACACTCACTACCCTGAATAATAATAGGAAAATCTCTAAAAACTTTGTTTACCCAAACACTACTACCCAAGGGGCTGGTAACATAAATATTATATTCTAACCGATATACAAATATCCATTTATCAAAAAGCCCGTCGACATAAATATAAAAATGTGTAGAGCCAAGATTAATTAAAGCGTGCATATCAAAACCAAAGAAAGAGATCATACTTATCACAACTTTAGGTGTATTTAGATCTTCTTGAGCTTTCATAGCATATGCTCGAGTTGTGGCCTGTGTACTAGAGGTTAATCCATAGTTTTTAAAATGGTTCCAAAATTTAACCTAGATTGACTAGGTTCACCTCGACCTCTGCATCTGCCTCTACCCCCAGACGGGGCATTGGAAGCTCCCTTACTAACCTGTTATTATGAAGTCTGGGTAGTGCCTACAAGGTAGTTTGTAACCAGATGATCGATACCTCTACCCCTAAAACATACCCCAGACATCTGTTGATATGCGCCCCAATGATTCTTTGAACAATAAGGGCATTCGGGAGCACCAGAACCACATGCTTGAGATGATTCTCTACTAGAGGCATCGAGTATAGGAAGACCCTAACGGCTTCCTCTAGGTGTAGACTTTTTCCTTATAAAGGGTTCTTCTTATATTTTTTCCCTGAAGAAGTACCTCTATAAGCCAAACCTTTTCTCTGAGCTCAAACTTCTCCACTTTTATTGTAACCTGAACCAATGAATAAGAACTTACTTATTGCAGGGAGGTGACAACCATTAAATGTTCCTTAATTGAATAATTTAAACCCTCCTTAAATTGATGGCATCGAAAGGCTCTGTTAGATCAGGCTCAGGGGCATACTTACTATGATGACTAAATTCTTTTTCATATTCAACCATAGATAGCCTTCTCTACCTTAACTTTAAAAATTGTTTCCATTTCTCATCCCTATACGCTGTCGTAATGTACCTCTTCTTAAACTCTTGAATGAAAAAGTCCCAAGTTATCGGGTTAGGAAGTTGAGGGTGTTTTTGAATGACTTTCCACCAATTAAATGCCGGTCCCTAAAGTAGAGATACTAACAAGATACCATTTGGTCAGGAGGGCATTTTATATCCTCCAACATCCTTAAAACTATTTCTAACCAATACTCAGCTTTATCATATTCATCTAATAAAGTTCCTATAAACTCTTCAGCTCCGCACTTTTATAGGGAATCAATAGGATATTTTGGTTCAATTAACCACTGAATCACCGAAGTCATATCTTAAGTCAATTTTAGCAATATCCCAACCAAAGTCGGAGGCTGAGCATCAACTCTAGATGCTCGAGATGGATCTGATGTTGATGGGTGTGACTCTATAAGAAGATTACTTTTAGCAGTTTCTTCAACTGCTTTCTGAGATCCCTCCATCCTTAACTTGATACTATAATAGAGAAATAAAAACCATATTAGACTGGACAAAACTTATAAAAAATATACAGAAGATTTTATAAACACCATTAGGACAGAATCACCTAAACCATGCTCTAATACCAATAAAATTATGACGCCCATATACCCCTATACAGATATGAGACACACACCAATAGAAATTTTATATTCAATTGTTTCATAATATTTATAGAGCAAGAGAGATAAATAGGGAATATTTAACCAAATGACTGAGTATATATAATTAAGATGGATGTAATAAACATATACATAAATTTATACACGTAGATGTTTAGCTACAAAATGGAAATCCATAGCTTAAACAAAAATTTCCTCCTCGGCATAACTACAACATCAAAAAAGGAGACATAAAGATTATTTATCAATTCTCAATTGATTCTCTCCTGACAGTTTTTTATTACATAATCTTAAAATTATGTACTTAATTTGAATAATCTCACAAACTATAAGTTGTGAGTTGATAATAAATATACATGTGACTATTTTATCGATACATCTTTCAAAAATATAAAAAAATTTAAGTGGTTCACATGATGGAAAGTGGGACCACATATTTTTGTCAAAATTGAAAGAAATATAAGAAAGCTAGAATTGTTTATGTATTTGGATGCTCGAAACAGTGAGCTATCCCTTCATTATATAGAATAATTACAAAATATCATATCCCTTGATTACAACAGAAGAGATTAAGCTAAATCCCTTAATTACAGCAGAAAATATATTATAGCTATTTACAGTTACCATGCTCAGAAATACAAACAGCAAGCTATTTTGCACTAAAACAATAAGCTGTTTAAGTGTAAAACTGTCAACATTATCTAGCACTTAAACAGCAAGGTGTTTAAGTACAAAATGTCAGCAACTCACCCAACTAGTCCACATCAGTCTCATAATATCTTTGATAGCTACCATTGACATTCCCCCTCAGAGAGTAACCCAATTCAGAGAGTAAACCATGTAACTAAGTGAGTTCAGAACTGAGAGAAGACATAGCACGATATTCAGCTTCAGTGGAGGATTTGGAAACTCTTTCTTATTTTTTGCACTTCTAAGAAATCAATGCATCACCTAAGTACACACACCAACCTGTAGTAGACCATCGGGTATCTGGGCAACCAGCCCAATCAGCATCACTATAGGCAACAAGATGAAGAGAAGAACCAGATGGAAAAAATAGCCCACGATCAGGTGTACCAAGAAGGTAATGAAGAATTCATTTAACAGCTGCGATGTGTAAATGTCGTGGTGCAGTCATAAATTGACTTATCAGATTTACTGCAAAGGATATATCCGGACGAGTAATGGTCAAGTAAACTAGGCTCCCAACTAGTCATCGATACAATATGGGATCTGAAATGGGATCACCATTAACTTGCTGATATTTGGCATTGACTTCCATTGGAGTATCTACAGGAGTATAATCATGTAAATTGGCTAAGTAGAGGAGATCACTAAGATACTTTTACTGGTTCACAAAGATGCCTTTGCTGGTTTTGTGAATTTCAAGACCTAAGAAGTAAGCAAGAGACCCAAGGTCTTTCATATGAAAAGAGGTATGAAGTGAGGTTTTAAGCTACTGAATCTCTGCTAAGTCATTTCCAGTGATGATAATATCGTCTACATAGACAAGTAAAATAAAAATGCCAAGAAAAGTCTTTCGTAAAAATAAAGAAGGATCATTCTGACTTTACACAAATGAGAGATGAAGAAGTGTTTGTCGAAATTTTTCAAACCAAGCGCGAAGAGCTTGTTTGAGCCTGTATAATGAGCGTTTCAACCTACAAACATCATGGGCAGCAGAAGTGTTTAATTCCGATGGAGGACGCATGTAAATTTCTTCTTTAAGATCACCGTGAAGGAATGCAATTTTGACATCCATTTGGTGAATAGACCAATTTTGAGAAGCTGCCATAGCCAAAATTAGACGGACAGTGGTCATTTTAGCGACTGGAGCAAAGATTTCCTCATAGTCTATCCCATATTCTTGACAATTACCAAGAGCTACTAGTCGAGCCTTATATCGATCCAAGAACCCATCAGATTTAAGCTTGACAAAGAACACCCATTTACAGCCAATGGGAGTGATGGAGGGTGGACAACATACAATATCCCAAGTATCATTTTGCTGTAAGGTATCAAGTTCTTCCTGTATAGCTTGCTTCCAACAATTATGCTTTATAGCTTTTGAGTACGATGTAGGTATGGTAACAGAAGATAATGTTGCAACTAAAGATAGTTGAGCACCAGATTTCTCAAGAGAGTGGCCATACCTATTTGGAGGGCGTGATGTGCTAGTCGACCTTTGAAGTGGTGGTGGTGGCATTGGAGGTGCTGGTGTCAGAGAAGACTCTTAAGGTGGCTCATCATCTGTTCTACTACGTCTTGCATAAACAGTTCCAAGCTGAAATCGAGTGAAAAGAGGAGAAGTGACAGTAGTAGAAAAAGGCAACTCAACTTCAAAAGTAGGAAGAAGAAATTAAGAAGTGAGTGTAGGAATGACAGCATGAGAAGGGAAAAAATATTGTTTTTCAAAAAATATGACATTTCGGGAAATACGAATGCGTTCAGAGATGAGATCATAACACATATACCCTTTTTGCTGTGGTGCATAGCCTAAAAAAGCACATTTAACTGATTGGGCTGAGAGTTTAGTTCATTCATGAGGGGGAAGAACACTACAAGAAAAATACAATTTAGTAATGGAAATTGATATTTTCCGTTGCTAATAAAAAATAGCAACGGAAATTAGCAACGGAAATTTTCATTGCTAATCCGGCATTTGCTATTTTTTAGCAACGGAATTTCATTTTCGCTGCTAAATTTAGCAATGGAAAATGATTTCCGTTGCTAAATTCAACCAACTCATTTTCGGTGAATTGGTAATTTTTAGCAACAAAAATATCAATTCCGTTGCTAATTTTAGCAACGAAAATATCAATTCCGTTGCTAATTTAGCAACGGAATTGACTTTTTCGTTGCTAATTTTAGCAACCAAAAGTCAATTTTATTTTTTTTATAAGTTGTAAACCCAACTTATTGTTATTGACCCATATGTTAAATTAACAACATAACTTGGCATAAAAAATCACTAAAAGTTTTTGTCAACAAACACATATAATTCAATAAATTACGGATAAAATCAACAATTTATCATAAAAAATATAGATAATAAAAACCCTAAATTAAATTAGAATTTGAGAAGAAATCTAACATAAAACCTAAATGGATTATTTTTATGGTACAAACTATTTTGGTCATAACTTTTGCTACAAGTGTCAGATTTCTTATTATAATATATTTTCAGAAAGCTTGTTTCAAGACGGTCATTTATTTTAGAGCAAAGCTCTTATAACGGCATTTTTTGAGGCCAAAAAATGACATTTAGGTTGTCATTTTTTAGTTTAAAGTTTTTAAGATTTTTCAGGGACATTTGGTCTTTTTTTATTTTCACTTATATAAATTATTTTCTTTTCCTAATTCAAGTGAAAGGAATCAATATCTTAATCACATAATTTAATAATAAATTTAAATATAATTATTTATTATTTTTAATTAAATCTATGGAAAATCCTAACCACTATCTTTTATATACAAAAACTATGGACAATTTCATATCACAAAACATAATCTTTGGCAATACCCAATATGCATGAAGCCATAAAATGCTCGAAAAGGGGCAGATTATTGGCCTAATGCAACTAATTTGACGGCAAGGAAATTTTACAAACAAAATTGCAATTTATTTACTCTAAGTTAAGAATTTAAGTTATATATATTACATACCATTTACTAATGACGATTCCCCAAGATTGGCATAACTATCATATAATATCAGTATGTTATTTAATAAGCTTCTCGTCTAACTTACCATGTCCTCATGATCATACTTATCCTATTAATTCACCAATTCAGCAAAATAATCAACTGTGCAAATTAAGCCATATATAATCTATTAATTACTTATAACATCAAATCATTTAATGCAAGGCATAAAAATTAAATATATTGTAGAGAGCAGAGGATGAAGAGACGAAAAATGAAAGAGGAAGGAAGAAAGATTTACCGGTCCCCGGTCCCTAATCAATGGAAATTATAATACACCAAGACTAACCAAATATGGAGAAGAAAAACATGAAAGCAGTTGATATCTCCACCACTCTTTGGCTTCCAATGTGTGTTAATCCTATAAGGCCAACATTTTCACTGCAACAGTATTTGCATCGTATTATTTAATAATACATATTTCTCGTTCATACAACACCTTTGCCTAATTGTTAAGCTTAAATTAGAGATAGAAACATAAGACAAGCAAAGTTCCTTACACGGATGCAGTGTTTCCAATAACAACACCAAAGATTCCTTCAAGCAGCATGCCAACACCCTATATTGTACAAACAACACATCTTCAAATAAGAAAATTAAATTGAATTGCTTCTACTTTTTTAACAAGACATATGGATGAAAGACTAAGGAGAAAAAGGAGCCATATAACCATTAGAATTAACCTGCAGACCAATGCTTCTGGTGAGAATATGTGCTGGAGGGTGAGTAGCACCTATAAGCCTTGCTGCAACAAAATATGTTCCGGTTGACTGCATCATAATTTTACAAATTTGTTAAAAGAACAAATATTTAACAGAGAATTTCCACGCACCATCAGAGAACTGAAATAGAGGACTGAAATTGTATCCATACATAAAAATCATATACTAGTTGATGTATAGGCAAAAACTTAAAACACCGAAATAGCAGCTGAAAGCAGACTACTCACTTCTTGGCGAATTCACAATTGACTTTGGCACCAACAGAGTCAAGGGCTTTCTCTTCTTCCTCATAGTCGAGAAGCTCCTCCTCGTAAGCATCGTTGTCCCTTGTTTCTCCCATAGTTCTAGAAACAAAAAAGTATATTTCAAATCAATTTTGGAACAGACAATGATTCCATCTCAAGAAAAATGAAAACATAATCAGATCTTTCAAAATAGACATGGAAAACAAAAAAATAAATCGATGAAACAGATAGTAATTAGGGTTTTGAGTAGGAAAAAAATGAAAAAATTGAGAAACAATGTAAGCATGCCTGAAAGAAGTGAGAAAAGGGTAAAGGATTAAGGGTTACAAGAGACTGCAAAGGAAAATAGTTAGCAAGCTTAAAGAAACTGGGAAAAGATTTTAATTTTTGAGAGAGAGGAGACCCCAAATTCTCATACATATGAGAATACCATGTATGGCTCTATATACACATTATAAAGCCAAGATTAAGAAACGGAGCTGACGGTGCCGCAGCCGCTTGTGGGGGAGGTGGCTGGTGGTTGGTAGCTATTTCTCCTATGTTCTTTTAATCAAATCGTGAAGAGAAGAACAAAAATGAAAGAAATAGGGTTTTTTCTTATATATATATATATATATATATATTCTTTTTTACCAATTCCGTTGCTATTTTACAACGATTTCAAATTTAGCAACAGAAATTAAATTCCGTTGCAAAAATAGCAACAAAATTTAAATTCCGTTGCAAAAATAGCAACGAAATTTAAATTTCGTTGCTATTTTATGTTGAATTTAGTGAAGGTATTATTTTTTTATGTTATTTTTAACCTCTTATAGAGTATCACTTTAAACATTTTCAATTTTTTTCTTTTTCAAAGTATGATATTTTTTTTATTAAAAGATTTATTCGCTTTTGGTGCACGGATTTTAGATTGCTTGACAATATTATAAAATGTTTTACATGGACAACCAATTGATATGGCTCCTTACCTTTTACTTTTAATAAGCCGTACTATCAATTTTGGGAGTTATGGATAATCATAATTCATGGGGTTTATAGTATATACTTTCTATTGTATGTCTATTAATAAATAATGTTTCTCAGTAAAACCTTATTAGGAAAAACCCTGTTGGATAAAAACTTAGTGAATGGAAAAAGGGTATATAATATATTCATTACACATCATTAAGTTATGTCACTAGAAATCTTGACAGGAAAACATAATGGAATAAACCTTAGTTGAGGAAACAGGAGTACAACATGTATTATTCTTTCCCTTATAATAATATTAGTACATAACTTTAAATTTTATGCATGTTGAGTTCCATTATGCAATGTTATAAGATTCTTTTTCAACAAATGAGCTAGATTTATTAATCACATATATTCTAAATATGCTAACTATATATTTTTTGGATATATTATGTATAAACTAAAAAATAATAACTCAAATTTATTTCATAAAACTATAAGTTGTACCTTTATAAGCACGTACACGATCTTCTCTACAACTTTCATATTTTTTAGATGGATAATTTATAAAACTTAATAATATGATCATACGACAATAAATACATGAACAATGTAATTTCATATCATATCATGAATAAATTATTCATTATCAAATTTTTTGTTAACCATTTTTATGCTTTCTCTTAATTATCAACCCTTTATGGCGGTAAAAATTAATACTATGATAGTAATAGTTATCGTTTCTTGAAAAATATCACTTCTATGTCTCTAATTTTATATTACCTCATTCACTTCAGAGAATGAAACAAATTTAATAAAATAATTTTTAGGACACATATACAATATAATTATATAATAGTTATTATAAATGAATACATTTAGTAATTTAATTCAAATATTTCTAAAACAATACTTTAAAAATAAACGAAAATAATAGAATTATCCAAATAAAATATATATTATTATTATACAGAGAATTAGAATTTTTAGAACAATATATATGTAATTTTAAGTAACAATTTGACAATTATTTTATAGTACATAATTACATAATGCACCAATAGGAATGACATATATATATATATATATATATATATATATATATATATATATATATATATATATATATATATTGATCTTGGGTTCGGGAATCAAAGAAAGATATTTCAAAAGTTTTTTCTATGTCTTATGTTATGACTTTGAATAGCAAGATCCAAATTTGTGAGAAAATAAATAAATAAAGCAAATAAAATAAAGAATAATTAAAAATATATAATAATAAAATAGATATATATTATAAAAATATTATATAAAAATATGTGTGTATGTATGTATGTGTGTGTGTGTGTGTGTGTGTATATATATATATATATATATATATATATATATATATATATATATATATATTGTATCCAGTGACTTTACAACTATTGGGGTACTCAATGGAAGATAATTTATAAATATATAATTACTTTATCAAAAACCATTCTTTCAGTCAAATAGTGCTCGATCTTTAAGTCACTAACAAAATTTTTATTTTCAAAATTTGTTAAGATATTTTAAACTCTTCAAGAGTTTTAGTAGGTAACAATTAAAATCATAAGTGAATCATGATTATAATATCAACATTATATAAATAAAATTCAATACATACCATTTTTTTCAAAAATTTTTATATATTTTAGGTATAATAAATCTTTTTGGGATTTTATATTATTTCATTATCAAACTGGCAAATAGCATTAATTAGTTACATACTAACATATTGTTGGATTGATAAATACTAAAAACTTGTTAAACCATTAAAAGAATATATATATTTTTTTATAATCAACTAATTACAATAAATATCATGAAATACTTCATATTTTATGACTTCATTATGTATTGCATGAATATAATGTGTAACCCATTGGCATCATATTTTTAAATATTTGAATTACAACACTATAAGAAAATTCTCAAATACTGACGGAAAAATATTTTTCGTAGGAAAAAATGTCGGAAAAAATGTATTTTGCGACAGAATAATAAATCCGTCGTAACTAATGGATGGAAATTTGTCGCCCAAATTTACCGACGAAAATTAGCGACGAATTTGTTAAAATCCATCATAAATTTGGTGCCAATATTTCGCGGCTAAAATTTCACACCAAATTTACTGATGGAATTCTTTTTCGTAGGTAAATTACCGACGGAATAATTTTCGTCGGTAATTTACCTACGAAACCATAATTCCGTAGGGAATGTTCTATGAAAATACTATTCCGTAGGTAAATTCCCTACGGAATTATGTTTCCATAGGTAAATTACCTACGGATCCGTCGGTAATTTACCTACGGAAACATAATTCCGTAGGGAATTTCAAAAAATTGAAAATCCATTTTTATTCTTTGACTTTAATTTAAAATCATGAAATTATAAATTTTAGTTTAAGTCAATTAATTAAATTATAAATTAATCTAAACTAAATTCATGTAAATTTTTATTTAATGACTATATTAATAATAAATTTTTATTTAAATAATTTAACCTATAAATATGTAATTATTTTTAAATATTCTTTCTTTTTAGAAATAAGTACATAAAGTCGGTTGAAAATTTATTTTCTTATACACTTTGATAATCAAATGACTGATTATTATTATTAATTAATTAATTAATTAATTAAAGTGACTAATTAAGTGACCACCTATAGTTTAAAGATAATGGTAATTAACAAATAGATTAAGTAGTTAGGAATTCCTTAAACCGCCATTAATTTTATGGTAATGGTAGATTAATTTCTAAGTCTACATACGTAGACATGCTTAATCACTAAGTTTGCTAATTTATTTAACACTTGTTTTGAAATCTCTTCAAGCAATTCTCATAATTTTTATCACTAACCCATTTTTAGGATAATTTTTACATTATCAATTTCCACATGAAACTGGATCATTGATTATTTTGTTATATGTATAAATAAAATTATCAATTCACATGGTACAGTAATATATTAAAGAAAGCTATACAATTTTTTAGTGTGTAGTTAATACCATGTTTGGGATAACTTTATAATGTAATTGAATGTATGGTATAAAAATTAAATGCCTAGATTACTCTTTTTCGTATATAATAATCTAAAAAACTAATAATAATATTAATAATCTAAAATATAACTTATTTTTTTATTAGTCATAATTATGTATTACATTTTTTCATTATTTAAAATTTTTTTGGCGATGTTCAATTATTCAAAAACCGAATACATTCAAAACCCACAAATAATCATCAAATTAGAATAATATTGGAACTAAATAAATATTATTAATCGAAATAATAAATATTGAAGTTAATTGAACTAATATCAAATATAAATTCTTGAGCATTAACGAGTAATAAAAATTAAAAATTAATTTTAATAAATTTTAAAATATAAACTCTTCAGCAAGGAATATAAACTCTTGAGCAAGTATTAAAAGTCTTACCCAGGAATGTGGTAAAAAATGTGTTAAAAGAAGTAGAGAAAGAACGAATAGAAAGGAAAAAAAAAAGAGAAGAAAAAAAAAAGGAGAGAGAGTCGAGGGGAACAGGGAAGCGAGTCGCCGGCGCTGGTGACCATCCAACGTCGCCTCCGTCGCCGGTGACCTCTTGCAGTCCCTTGTCTCCATCATGACCACCGCCCCGCCACTAATCGATCACAACTTATAGATTGCGACATCTTTCTTCTCCATCCAATTTTTACTTCTATTTTTTTCGATCAGCGCTGGCATCAAGAGGTGGTGGAGCAGTTCTGGAGGACTCCTTCTCTGTCCGTCCTTGCTCATCGATGGCGTGTAGTTCGAAGAAAGGAGAATCGGTTTTTTTCGGAGTAGATCCCCATCAAATCGTGAGGCGATTAGGTGCGCGATCACTGGAAACAGGAAGCTGGGGTTCTGACCTCCATGGCGCCAGCGCTGGTGCACCTCCGACGAAGCTCCGGTCACCGATCCGACGAGCATAGTGACTGTCAGAGTTAGTGAAAAATGCAGAAACTTGTTTTATCGTGGTTTGCTTTATAGTTGCATTCATTTTGAGTTTTTGCTATTTCAGCATTATTCACTACAAGAAAATTGTAATTTAGCAACGAAAATTAGCAACGAAAAAAGTCAATTTTCCGTTGCTAATTAAAAATTGCAACGAAAATTTCAGTTGCTAATTCGACGATTGCTATTTTTAGCAACGGAAATTGAATTTCGTTGCTAAATTCAACACCACAAGATTCATTGACTTTGTCAAATTTAGCAACGAAAGTTTATATTCCGTTGCTATTATTAGCAAAGGAATTCATTTTTCGTTGCTAAATTCACCTATAAGTAAAAAAAAATTAATGACGGTTCTGTCCGTCGCTAAACATAATTACAGTTTTTTAAATCAGAAAACCATTATTATATGCTAGTCTAATTGGTATTATTCCCATTCCTACGGGTATGACTGAAATCCTATTGATTTACACATTGTTAACTTCCTGAAAATGTATGACATAAAAAGGGGAGAATCATTCACATAGAAATTACAAATCATTCACATAGAAATCCTATATCAAAAACAAGCATTTCATTGTACGTCCCATTTGACTTTGTATGCAAATGGCTAACAATCTACATTTATGGATATGAATGTAAGTAGCACTAGCACCCATTTATTGATGGGTCTTAATCAATTAATGCTAATTAATTACCTCTTCATTTTTTCAGTTGTTGAGGTTAATGATGAGATTCATTCATCTTTTCCATGCTATATGTTTCAAATAATTGAAGTTTACATTGTTCTTTTTTTCTTATTTTCTTCCTACAAAATACAGTGCATAAAAAACAAATTCAACCCTACCAATTTACTGTAATTGCTAGATGTAATTAGTTAGAATTAGCATGCATATGTTTGAATTTTAATTAATATAAAAATTTATTTTAACTTTTGAAATGTTTTTTTAAAAATACATAAATAGAAAACATATAAACTGAAATAATTAAGATTTTATTTTTTAACTAAACATTCATGAATCCCCTCCATATATTTAGTGGTCCAATGGCCATGGCTCTTTAATATTTTAACACCCTTTCCTCGGCTACTTCCATTCTATTTGTTTGGGAAGTATTGCAATTAAATGATTCTCCCCTTTACTATCTGATATAGGGTCTATAGAATTTAGCCGGTGACATTACATAATTCAATTATGAAATCTGATTCCTTTTTCTAGCTTTTTTATTTTTTTTAACGTTATTTTCTTTTCTATTTAATTTCTTAAATTCCTTTGCATTATGTAAATGACTATCATCACCTCATGATATTAGCAATAGCATAAATTAATAACAGACATTCATTGAGCTGATAAAACTGAACTATTATAGTTTTTATATCAGCAGGATATTATAGTTTTTATATCAGCAGGATTTCGAGTTACTCACCTGCAGTGAAGGCCTTAACTGCATATGGTTAATAGACCCCATGGCAAAGTAAAATATATATATTATATTGTTTTTAAAGGTTAAATATATATTATTTAAAATTTATCATGCCTCCAGTGATAAATCCCTTATGAGTCTATTTACCGGGTTGGTAAGAGGCATGCATGTGAGGTGACCAGCTTAAATATCAATCTTAAAGTTATAAAAATGTGGCTGATTCGGTGGCATTTTGGCAACATTTTCAGATGAAATTGGTGAATTGAAAATATTATTAAGTAGGATATATATGTATTGAAATAATTATTGGATGTGATCAATTTATAAGCCAAAATTAGATGTCAAATTTAGTAGTTATTACTTACGAATTACCATCTCTAGGTATTCATAAGTCTATAATTGCATAAAAAAATGTGAGGAACCTGTCTAAATAAGCATTACTCTCTATATTTATATGTAGATAAGAAAATATGCTTTATTTTTCTATTTATACTTGTACAAATACTATTTATACTTATATAAATAGCTATTAATTTAACATAATAAATTAATAAGAATATTAAGCCAATACTTGTCTTAGCTCAATCAAAATAAATAATCCACCATACTAATCGCTGACCATATCTAGCTAAAATCACATCGAAAAATAAATTGTCATATTCTCATTCCAAGAAAATAATCCCACTTATTCTTTTATTCGTTTTATTTGTCTTAAATTATAGAATTTTTCTTCTTAATATTATATTTAATTCGTTAAATGTCTAATTCATTTTTGTATTTGTTGTGTTATATATATATATATATATATATATATATATATATATATATATATATATATATTATTGCTCTTATTAATGTAAGTACATATTTGTAAATAAATCAAAATAAAAAAATAAACACTTATTTGGAAACTTATGGTGTATTTTTCTTAAAAACTGTATACACAGAGATATACATTTAGTCTTGTTGATTTAAACAAGTAATTTATGTTCGGATTCTTATTTTTGTTTGTGATTCAAATTGGTCATTGGTTTTTCAATCTTTGTGATGTTTCAATTCCACGAAAGCAGTGTCATTAAAAAATTAAAATAAATTCATAGTTGGTTTACTATTTAATTGAATTACCACACTAACACATCTATTTTAAAATACCTTTTAGTCCCCCATCACTGCTAGCTAATTGCTAAAGGACCATGGTTTCTCCACATGTAAGATTAAAGAAAAGTTCATGAAATTACTTATAGAAATAAAACATCTCTTAACTAAATTTCAGAATTTATTTAACTAAATTCTTAGGAAGTAAATTTTGGTAATCACATACCTATTTCTTGGAAATTTTCTGTATTTTTGCCAATTATTTGCTTGCCGGAGGCTTGTCGGAGGTTCACCGGAACTTCGTCGGAGCCTCACCGAAGCTGCATCAACACTGCCATCACGAAGCCAGGATCATCAAGAACCCGTTGCCGGTGGTCACGCGCCGTAAGGAGCTACGGTGTGGTCGGGATCTACATCGGACTAACTCGCCACACCCATTTTCGATCAGCTCATCGCCGACATTTGGAGTCAGACTAAGGGTACCGGAGTGAACACCTTAACTTCGGGAACTCATCGATGCAAACAATGTCGACATCAGCCATCGCGGTTCACCTGAATGAAGGAAGAAAGCTTGAAAGAAGAGAGAGAACGCAGGAAAGAGAAGACCAGTGCAAAGGGTGAGCGGCACAGATAGAACCATAGTAGAGAATTGGGCTTTTTCACCTTTTAGGGCTTTAAATTATATATATATATATTAAAAATAATTAAGCCACCATTAACAGGAACTAAAATTTCTAATTTTTATTAACTTATTATTAGTAGTATATATCTTTCGACTTTCATTAAAATTTATATTATATAAATATATATATATAATATTATTAAATTAAATGAATAAGCATTTATTTTACATAAATACATATATAACATAAAAAGTCATATCCTTATTGGCAATTTTACATCGTGTAGGCAACAATTTAATATAATTTTATCAAACAGCAACAATTCAATATAGTTTATAAAAAACTAATATAATTACTTATTATTAAGCGTCAAATATCAATTATATAGTAGCTATCAACAACTTTATAATTAAGCCATACACCTCCATCTTTATCAATTTTTGTGGCGAAATTTATTCTTATCATATTATCCTAATAGATTATATTAAGATAAAGATTTGATTTGAGTTGTAACCGAATTTGGAGCAAATCATATAGCTTTAATATAGAATAAAATCTATATTCTACAGGATGATGTTATATAATAACTTTTTTAAATTTTATTTACAATAACTGAATTAGTTACGAAATAAATAAATAAATATTATTGGCGAGTACGGAGATGTTACTACATTTATATAAAAGCCATGAGAAATAAATCATGAAAAATCCAAAATGGAGTTGTTGGATTGAAGAATCGAGTACATACGTGTACGTTGACCATCAATTATGAGGAAGTTGAGGCCGGCAGTAATAAGCAGGGAAAAGATTATGAATTAATTGCTGATTAACAGTATATTTTATCAGTTTTACTAAGAGGATTTTAAAATCTGTTATGTAGCAGTCTCCTACACCGTCTTTTTAACTTCCTAATTAAAAAGAAAAATTTATTATGAATGTTGGTAGTTGGTGATCACGAGTTAGTTCTCTTCCTATACTATTATGTAAAATGAATATTTCTGGTCAATTCAAAAACTTTGAAAATTAGACAATTTAATTTCCATTTAATTCTAGTAGACATATTTGCCATTTTATCAATTCTTGTACTTTATGTTATTGGGAGAATGGAGAATGAGACTAAATTACCAAATTTACACTTGAAGCATTAATATCTTTGTGTGTGTATATATAGATGATAATTTTCTTCTTTTTAAAATAGAGAAGAAATTTTATGTAAATCAATTTTATGTAAAATAAAAATATGAAATAAAAATCTTTCAATATATTTAAATCAATTTTATAGTTTAAATATTTGGAAAGAACAGTTTATTTAACTTAAATTAGGCGCATGAAAAAATAAAATCACAACTGCTTGGAGTGGACAAGAAACGGTCAATTAATAAGTTAGGTCCTTAGTCACAATTAGTTGACAATAGAATTAATTCCGCTAGTTGCATAATTTTTATTGAAAAAGAAATTAATATCCATCTTATCTTGATTTTTTTAGTGCAAATGCAAATCATTATATATTTAAAATTCATTAATGGACTGATATGAATTTATATTGGACAAAAGTCAATTTTAAAGCCCTAAATTAAAAAATTTTGAAGTAATTCCATCTCAACTTCTATTTCAAGTAAAAAATAATATTAATTTACCAACGGAATTTAAATTTCGTTGCTATTTTAACAACCGAAAATAAATTCGGTTGCTATTTAGCAACCGAAATTCTATTTCCGTTGCTAAATAGCAACAAATATATATTTTGGTTGCTATTTTAGCAACCGAAAATAAATTCTGTTGCTAAATAGCAACGGAAAATAAATTCCGTTGCTAAATAGCAACCGAATTTATTTTCAGTTGCTAAAATAGCAACGAAATTTAAATTCCGTTGCTATTTTTCATTCCATTTTTTTCGCCATCTATCGGCGCCTTAATTAGCAACGGAATAGTGATTCCGTTGCTAATTTTCGTTGCTAAATATTGGCGCCAAAAATTCGCTCCACTTTTAGCAACGGAAGATAACCAAAATTTTTTTCGTTGCTAAATCTACAAAGTTTAATCAATTTTAGCAACGGAAACTATTTTCCATTGCTAAATAGCAACAGAATTGGTTTTCCGTTGCTAATTTAGCAACAGAATCATTTCCGTTGCTATTTTTCCGTTGCTATTTCTATATTTTCTTGTAGTGGTTCTTAAACTGCACTCATCATTCATAGTGCATCATCAGGCTAGTTATAATTTGAAATTAAAGTCCCATCTGGTTTTTCTCTTAATTAGATGGCATTTGCAAAGTATGCGGCTTTGTTTCATTTGGTAAAGTGCTAAAACACCAAACATGGCCACCCCATCATTTTTCCTTTTAAAAAGTTAAATAATTTTCTTACAGGTGTAGTTCAAATAGGAGAATGGATCACTTAAGCTTGTGAAATTAAAACTTTCATAACAAATTGCTGTAGAAAAAAGAGTTAGCAGGTAGGAGTGATTAGGACTGATCTCACGTGGTTCTATAGTAAAGAAAGGGATGCTTTGGTTTAAATCTTTTGTTTTTTTTAGATCAGCAAACTAGATATTGTCACGTAGGCAACATCAAGATGATTTTTGCACCAATAAATTTTAGTTTTTTTATATAGATTTTAATTTTGTATTTGTGATACAATTTCTAATGTATCAAACCAACCATTTGTCCTTTCCATCACCTTTTTTATAAGCCAAGATATACTTACTACCAAAACAATTACAAAATGAGGATGAGGACAACAATCCTAGTAAAAGAACGAACTTGCACAATGACCGACACTTGCATATTTGTGACGCAGGTGCTAAGTGCAGACAAATATTCACATAAAAGTGCAAGATGGCATCACGGTATAGGATTTGGATAGCACATTATTTTGAGCTAACAAGGTTTAATTGTTTATTAATTTACATGCTCTTTTAGACCTTTATTTTGCAGATCTTGATAATCACTTTGGCTGCCAAAAGTTGAATTAGCTAACAAGGTTTAATAAAACAATATATTTTTAGTGCCTATGATGCTATTTGCTACTTTGTTCCCATAGAAATTACTTATATAAAGTTAATAACTTACCTGGTCTTGGTCTTTTGCTATGAATTTAGGGATTTGAGTTAATATTCTTTTGATTTGTACTTTCGATTTTGTAATGAAAATTCTGACTTAGTTTTATTGATTAAATTTGTCTCTTTAAATAGAGGTTACAAGATTAGAAATATCTAATAAAATAGAAATTATATTTTAATCAGAAATTATAGATTCATTCTGATCAGGAAATAAATGAAACTTTTTTAATATTGGTGTGTTTTAAAAAAATATTTTGAGGGATGGTGTGCGTTTCAACTTATTTGGAAAAATGGTGTGTTTTTCCATTCCCACAATCAGTCGCTGCGGGAATAGAGTTGGGCCCCACTCTCTCTCTCTCTCGTTGGCTAAAGAACCTGAAATTAATGGCTCTGTTTGTATAATACCATAAACACCCCTCTTTCTAAGGCTTTGCTCTAATTTGCTAATTGCTACTGCATTTTCCAATATGATAATAATAATAATAATAATAATAATAATAATAATAATAATAATAATAATAATAATAATAATAATAATAACAACAACAATTTGTATAATTTTTATTGGTCCAGTTTGATCTATTTAATTTTAAAATGGTTAATATTAAATAAAATCAAAATTTATATACTTAATATTTTATAATCATAATTATAATTATAAATAATTATATAAATTTTTATTCGTTCGCTCTATCAATTTTTAAATTTAAAGAAATAAAAATAGCTGAATAAACTTAATTTTTTTTCCATAACAATAACTAAATCAACCGAATAAATTAAATCAAATCTTCGCCAACACCTTGGCAAAAAAATTAAAAAAAAAAATCCTCACTAACACTATAAGTATTGGTAGCATTTAATCCTAGCCCTAACTTCTAATAATCTCACTTAAACTAGTACTAAGCTAACGAGATAAAATCCTGTAATTTATGGGTAATTAATAAGTTATTACCCTAGCTTGATATTGTTGAATCCATATGTATTGTTCCACTTATAATATCTATCATCAAATTCTGAAAATGGTAAGCATACGCATTGTTTAAATATATTTTTGATAAATTTATTATTAAGTTATTGAAAATGGTAAGCATTTACTGTGTATTTATGGGTCAAAAAATTTTAAATAACGCGTTATACTGTCTTATTACGGGTAATTGGTAAGAATTTATTATTTAAATTTTTTTATTAAATTTTTATATTTTAATACAAAATAATACCTAATTTTTCAAAAAAAATATTAATATTTAATTTGAATTGTTATGACGCATTATACGAATAAAATATATTCACTGTTGATTTTAAATTTTTACAAATTTTCATATTAAAATTTTGAACTTTGTTCTGTATATTTATGTTGTGTGTGTCATAATTCGGGTTTAAATAATTTTGAACCAGTAATATTGATGGAACCAAGCCAACCAAATTTATACAAGAAAAAAATAATAAAAAATTATTCTATTCCCGCAACCAATGGTTGCGGTATTAGATAGTGGGCCCCACTATTTATTCAATACTTTTGATCCTCCTCATTCACCGCAATTGACCGAGTCCCACTTCTATTCCCGCAATGTCCTGTTGCGGGATTAAACACCCTCAACCCATTTTTTCAAATACTTTTACCCACACACCATCTCTCAAAATAAGTTTTTAAAAAACACAATTTTTAAAAAAGTCCCAAATAAATTGCTGATACAGGATTACAAATTTCGTAGGCAAATTTACCGATGGAATTAAAAATATGTAGGCAAATTTACCGACGAAATTAAATTTGCCTCCGGACTATAGCAGACCGTAGGAAAATTTACCTACAGAGTTATAATTCCGTCGGTAAATTTGCCTACGAAATTTTAATTCCATCGATAAATTTGGCAAATTACGACAGTTTTTTGTCTGCATTTCGCAACGAAATTGACGACGGATTATGTATTTCGTCGGCAAACGTGCCAACAACCAATTCTCTAACGCCACTTTCCGTCTCTAAATTACGTCGGTATTTTCATTTCCCTATGGAAATTTACTCATTTCAATTGGGAAACTGAATTTTTCTTGTAGTGCAAGTTCAAAGTTCACATTATAAAATTGAATGCAATTAATATCTTTTTTTTTCAACAGATTTAATTTTAAAATTTTCAGTATGTTGAAAATGTCAATATCAATATTTTTATGTATAAATGTCGTCGACAACTTAATCGTTTTTTCTTCCTTTCATTGACATAACATATTGAGATTTTTGTTTAATTTCAAGTGCTCGAATCACTGCTGAAATTTTGAAATTAATTATGTCATGGATATTTTTTCAGAATACCCACCTCCATGATATCACCATCTAGATTTATTTGCTCTTTTTTTTCGAAGATTTTGTTTTTACTCGAAACCAATTAATTTACTTGTATGGCAAATTTTCCAACCGGGACATTGCTTTTTATTGGAGCATTTGCAGCAGATACATTTGAGATTCAATAACTCGTTGCTCACTACTAAATACATTATCATGATAACTGAATAATCTTTTGAACTTTAGATTCATGATATGATGATCTAAATTACCCATAATTCCCATAGTATTTGGAAAACTAGTTACTCAAAATGCAATTTCTAACTAAAAATTGTAAACTAGGAATTTTATTATCTTTATTAGCATAATGCATATAAATATTGTTACTTCAAGCAATATCTATGACACCTATATACCCCTGGACGGATATGAGACACACCGATAGAACTTTTTAATTCAATTGTTTCATAATATTTACAGTGCAAGGGAGATAAATGAGGAATATTTAACTGGATACCCGAGGACATATAATTAAAATGGACCTGATAAACATATACTTAAATTTATATACGTAGAGGTTTAGCTGCAAAATGGAGAGTCGTAGCTCTAATTAAAATTTCCTCTTCGGCATAACTAGAACATCCAAAAAGGAGACACAAAGACCCTATACTAAGACGAACATCAATGCAATATTACTTTGCCATTGTGATTGTTCCGACTACCAAAACTCGCTTCACTGCATTAATGTACAAACAAGTAAATATATAGATAACTATTAGGAGTAATATGCATAATTAAGATCATTACATACTTATATAAGAAAACAACTCGAGGATTTTAATTCTACTTAGGAATTTCTGTGAAACTTTTAGGCATTATGCTATTTAGTTTAAAGGCAAATAGATTCAGACAATCACACATCTTAGGTTAGTAACATTTAGCCTGCCAACGCTTATAAGGTTGAATAACGGATATAGAACAGAAGATACTCTCTATGAGTATTAGACAGAAGAGGTATCAACCCGAAAATTATAATTCAGATTGTGTCGTAACACCGCTTTTAGAAGACACCACCGTGTTGCAAAAACAACTGCAAATTATCGAGCATGCTCGATATCTGAGACCTGGACTTGCAGACCATTCTTTTAATAAATATAAATTTTATTACTCGAAATCCAAAGTCGAAAGAAATATATTTACTCACTAAAATCATTAGAAAGAAAATATGTCATTAGAATCCTTACATTGAATCTCAATGGGATTTAAAATCAAAGCATCCATTGATAACCATTATAAGTCTTATAAATAGGCTACTAATGACTTTACATAGCTTTAGAAGCATTGAAATAAATTTGGAAAATAAAAGCAATTATCACAGATTGCATAAGCAAAGCAGAGGGGATCCAGCTAGGTTGAAGCTCAACTCAGCTGGGTCACACACTTCTGAAACTGGAATTGTCTTAGCCGGGTTATTCACTTTTGGACTGACAGAGCACCAACAACCCAGTTGAGTAAAGAGTCATCTCAGTCGGGTTGATTGAAATTTTCATATCCCTGCAGAATGATTCCAAGCTTAACTTGCAGCATTTAACGCCTATTCAAAACATGACCATAACAATATTTCACTAATATGAGTCCCACCATGGCTTTTAGAGCCACAAATCCAACTATTTTACATTAATTTACCACAACATGAACTTATACTCCAAAAGCTGTCCAAAACCAATAGATAATCGAACAACCTTCTTCATCATAAACTTAGGGATTATCTATCAATTCTCAATTGATTTTTAGCTAACAGTTTTTGATTACTTAATCTTAAAATTGTGTACTTAATTTGAATAATCTCATAAAGTACAAGTTGTGAGTTGATAATAAATACACACGTGACTATTCTATCGATACATTTTTCAAAAATATAAATAAAAATTAAGTGATTCACATGGTGAATAGTGGGTCCACATATATTATCTCTATTTATTTCAGAACGAAGGAAATTCAATCTCTTTATTTTCCAGTGATATACCTCAATAATTAATATTTCTTGAGAACAAATTAGATTATGAGAATTCATTAAATTAAATTAAAAACTTCAAGTTTTATAATAAATATACATAAGAATTTTCAATAATTTATACATTATAATTGATCTTTAATGGTCAAACTAATCATGCCAAAAAAAAAATTCAATTGCTATTCAATTAGTAAACTTCATGTTTACTATAACATATATTTATTGTATTAATATTTATATCAATCAATAAACTTCAGATTTATTAATATTAGCATCAATCAATTACTAAACATTAAGTTTACTAGTATTTGTTATAATTAGTAAATTTTATGTTACTAATTTGTGATAGTTAAAAAACTTCAGGTTTACTTATATTTATATCAATCAATAAACTTAAAGTTTACTAATACTAGTATCAATTAATAAGTAAAATTTAGGTTTGCTAATATTTGTATAACAATTAGTAAATTTTAGGTTACTAATATTTATATTTGTTAGTAAATTTTAGGTTTATTAATATTTGTACTTGAATAAAATCAAATCATCTTTAATAACATGTTACTTATCTTATACAAGGATTTTCATATATGAATCTCCAATATTTCTCATCTTAATCTCAATGTGATATTCATTTTAGCGGTTATTTTTAAAAATTTATAATTTTTTCAGACACAATATTGGAAAAATACTACTCCATATATTATAAATTGTATTTGGGCAATACTTGTGTAACTCTTCAAAAGTCTTCAAATAATTTTGTGATACTCATTAAGATAATAAATTAAGAAAAGAATATAACAAATTTAAAAACGAAATATTACTTTACTTAAAATATATTCATTGATAGATAAAAAAACATGTATCTAAAAGAAAAAAATATGGGGAACAATGTGTAATAAACCAAGAATTGGTTAACAAAATAAGAAGTAAAAATATCACTGGCGACATGGCTTGTAATTTTTTTTAATAGATGAATTCTTCAATTTATTATTATTTGAATTTTCACTAATTTTATTGGCAAATGAGAATCAAAATTATAAAATTTGGTCTACGAATTAGACTAGTTTACCGTTTAATCTTTAAAATCAAAACTTTGATTTGTTCGAGCTGGATTGTAGTAATTAGTAAACCAACAGTTTTCAATTATCAAAAAGTCTGATAGAGATTTGATTTGTGATTGAAAAAAGGACAAATAAAATAAAGAGCAAGAAAATATGGACATAGAATTTTCTATTATTATTATTATTATTATTATTATTATTATTATTATTATTATTTTATTTTTTGTAAATAGAACAACCTATAAAGAGATGTTTATAGGTATAAAGTTAAAGAGGAAGATTTTTAGAGAGCAGTGATAGAGTTCAATAGTTACCTCGGTGTTCATAAATTTTTATCCATTTGTGGATGTCTTTATAATTAAGTCAAAATAAATAGTCCATAATTGGAATTGGATTAATAGGCAAAATAAATAAATAAATAACCAATTTAGCTACTTACATGCCAGGTATAAGGGACAGCATGGCAGGACATATGCTGCAATATATTATGCATAAACACTGTGGTGGATAATTTGTGATAATAAAATAACTTTAATTACTGTAATTAAAAAGTCTTATGGAGCAGTTTCTTTTATAAGCCAGTAATTAAAGAGTCTTATTAATCAGTTTCTATTATTAGCCGGAGTACATTGACAGAACGTCAAAAACAACTTATAGTACAAGATCAAACCAAGGCTAAACAAAGAAGCCTATGCTATTGGATAAGCCAAGCAATCAAATCCTTTCGCCTATTAGCACCATGTTTTGCTTAACTACAAGATGGAAAATTACATTCTCTATACATATGATGAAAAAATAGCCCATTCAAGGATGACAAAAATCTGTCAATCTTATCCTAGAAACAGCATTTGCAAAGTCAAGTTCAAAATGTATTTCCAAATTCTGTTTTCGAAGGAAAGGCTAAAGTTACAATTTATCCCTTGAAATTTGACAAAAAAACCAATTAATCTCTAAATTTTATTTTGGTAAAATGTGCCCCCAAAAATTTACAAATCGGAATAATATTACTCCAAAATTGATAGATTTACTATTTTGACTATTTTTCGTCAGATGAATACTAACATGACATCAAAATTGATACATGACAAGTTAGCTCATGACACGTCAGACTCCATATAGCAAAAAGAGTATCACGTGGCACTATTGAAAGTGTAAAAAAGCTCTTAAAATATTTCAAAAAGGACAATTTACTCTTTCAAATTTGAAAATCGAGACAATTTGATCCCTGTTAATTTGCTATATTTATGTCACGTTAGCATTCAACTGACAAAAAATAGTCAAAATAAAAGATCTGTCAGTTTTTGGGTGATATTACTCCAATTTGTGAAGTTTAGGGGGAACATTACATCAAAACAAATATTAAAAAATTAATTGCTCTTTTTGTTAAATTTCAAGAGGTAAATTGCACTTTCAGCTCGAAGAAAATCATGAGGGATAAGGAGAGTATTCTCAATTGCAGATGCTTCAACTTGATTTGAATCCATAAAACTATAAAAGCAAGAAAATAAATACAAAATTTGTTGTAAATATTTCATAAATTAATAATATTTCAAAAGGAATAAATATTTTAAGGGCAAATAAATATTTTAGACTTGCTTTTAAATATGTTTTCGGTGGAAAATTTTGTTCAAACAGTTTTATTTCACCTGATATTTCTCCTAAAATTTGGCAAATAGTTTCTTATTTGAATTTCTTGCAGATTTTTTTTTTTTACATATTCTACCCCACTAAATATTGATGATCCTTTTTTTTTTTTTTGTCAGTATAGTTGTTGTGAGATGCCTAAAAATCCTGAATATATCGCTTCTAAATATATAAAATATTTTTAAGACTACTGGATTTTTATGAAAAGTGGATAGAAAAGTATTGATTTTCTGTTATGTCAAAAATCTATATTCTCCAAATTTCTAATTTCTACTAATTTTCTATTACCTATTGTATATAGAAAAAATAGTTGAATTCTAGAAGATACGTCATTATATTAATTTTATTATTAGTTTCAGCAAATTATTTTTAAGGACAGTGTCCAAATACGTTTCAAATTTTGTGCTGGTAGATTTCTGCCTAACAAAATTCACCCCTGGAATTCCTCAAAATCCCACCTATACTTGATGGACTTGAGTTTTCCAAAGGAAGACCCATATGTATTCCATTTGAGGGTGTGGTAACTTGGTGTCCTCCTAACAATAGAAAGTCTGATTTTGAAGTTAGATCGATAAGATTTGATACCATTATTGCTGAGAATGAGATATTGTCCAAGAAGAAAATCAAAATCCTTATGCTCTTGGATCTAGAAAGAGGATTTAGATACGGCAAGATGGAAAAGAAATTATTTGCTTAAACTCTACCCCTAAAAACCCTTTGCATTTCTTTTAAGCCAAATAATCCATATTGAAGTTAGGAACATCACCAGCCACAATTTAGATTGCAATTTTGCTTTAACCAGACCAATCCATTGAACTAGAAGATCTTTTAGGGAATTCGGCAGACATAAAAAGAAACACTGTTAATCTGCAAATCGATACCAAATAAATGAGGTCATTGGGATGATCTAACAGGTTCTACGACAAAATCACAAAAAGAGCAGGTCACCTCTGCAAGAAAAATACCCAATTCTAGAGTATGTCAGACCAAATTGTTACTGTATCCCCTACCTCATCCACACCTACCACGGCTCCTACTACTACTTACAGTTTTGCTATTAAACTCGACCTACGAAATTATCTTGCATAGAAAATTCAGTTTTCTCCCCTCCTTAATTATCATAACATGAATAATTTAATTGATGGCTCACCTGCTCCAACTGCAACAATACCTTCAACCATAAATCCAAATGAAGTTTCTGTTAATTCAGATTATACACAATGGTTTAAAAGAGATCAATTGTTGCTATCATGGATTTTGTTCTCTATCTGAAGAGTTTTGTTCATACATTATTGGTTGTAATACAGCCTTTGCTGCATGGAATTCCATGCAAGAAAATTGATTTTTAACGACCACAATTTAGCAAAGGAAAGAAAATTCGGTCATAAAAATATATAAATAAAGAGAAATTAATCCGGCCGTTAGATCTTAAGTTTTGTTATTATTTAACGTGGGGTTTAAATCCAGTGGTTGAAAATCTATAAATTCGGTCGTTATTGCCTTAAAAAAAAATTGGCGGTACACAAAATTATCCCTCCAAATAAAATAAAACACAAAATACTAAAAAGGTGAAAAAATCTTCCAAAACGCAAAGCCACTTCTGTTCTATCTTCCAAAATGCAGACCCATCTAAACCTAATAGAAATGGCAGAAGCTTCGATTGCTCTCTGTTTGGCTATCCACCTCACTTGGCTGCTTTACTTTTTTTGATTGAGAAAAATTTACAATCTTGTCTTGAATTTTGTTGCGATTCACTCAATCTTGTCTCCAGATCTAACCCTCTGTTAGAACAGATTCTAAGTTCCTGAAAATTGAAATGGACTGTACAGTGGAATTCATTTTTCTGCACTGAAATTGAGAAAAATTCTTGAACTTTCAAGTGCTTCTAAGAGAAACAGAGCTTGGAGTACAATCCAATGGATGGCGCTGATATAGCAGAGCTCAAGCAGTTTGTTGATGAATGCAAGTCTAACCCTTTTACTCTCCACCAACCCTCGCTTCACTTCTTAAAATCCTATCTCCACAGGTACTTTTTCCCATCATCTTCGCTTCAAGTTTTGATCTTTCTTAATAATTTCATAATGTGTTCTCATTTTTTGGTAGCTTGGGTGCTGGCGTTCCACCTCAAACTAAGTCAGCGAGGAATGATTTTGAATTACGTACTTTTCGTTAGTGTACTTCGTTTAACAGTATTCTGAAGTGAACCGCATTTTTTCGTTAGACTTTCAGCAGTGGCTTTTAGTTTTGAATTTGCATCTCTGAGATGTTCGACCTCATCTGAGTTTGTGACAATTCGCGATGCATTTCTTTGAGGTTTTTTCTGGCATCTGTCTCTTGAGTCTGGATCTCATTTCTTAATCTTGCAATCTCTTTTTGAATGATGACAGTGTTCGATGTTGAATTTTCTAGCTCCAATGCCGTTGACTTTCTCTTGTCTGTCAAGTTCCTTACTTGAGCTTCCATCACAGATATGCAATCTGACAACTCTTGTTCTTCCATTACTTGAGAATTAATTTTATTATTTTATAAAGGGGAAAATCTAATTAAAAGTAAAAGATCTAATTTGCACACTCTTGACTGGTGTTTTTAACTTTGATTTAATTTATGTGTTTTTCCTTTTTGCAATTGAATGAATCTAAAATATTGAAAATAGCATTGATATAAATTAATATTTTGTTTATAGTTGGCAGCTTGACATAAATGACTTGATCCGCAGGTTAAATATGTTAATCTGTGTGTCCGAAGTTCAGATCTAATGCTAGAAAGGGTTTATGGGGAGGCAACAGGTACTGTGGTAGCTTACATATGCTTTCCTTCAATTTCTTTCTCTGTGCTCTTTTATTATTATTTTTTCTTATGAAAAAAAAAAAGTTATAAGCAGAGGTAGGTAGGGGATGGTTAAGTGAGGTAATGGAGTTTCTTTATTGACTTTTAAAAGAATATGGTTTAATATAAATTGGTGCAATGTTGTTTCAGTTATTGTTGTGAAAATTTGCATTAAAAGTTCCTCGTAAGTTATGCTTCATATCTGGGGACCTGTGAATCTTCATCAATGAATAGTAACATTAAGACGACAGTTCTTATGAGTGCTTTAATTAACTTGTAACTAATTGACTTTGCATATTAATGTTGTAGGTATCCTTACATGGCAGATATTAATGTTGTAGGTATCCTTACATGGCAGTAGTTCTAAATTTCAGCCAGTCATGTGCTTTGTATTGCTTAGTTTAATTTTATACTGCTATAAAGGATGAATTGGAACACATTAAACCATTATACAAGTTCCTCACATTTAAGTCAATTGCGTTTCTGACTTGGTGGCAAGGAGGGGCAATTGCTCTTCTTTACTCCCTAGGTTTATTCAAAAGTCCTATAGCTCAAGGCCTGCCACCCAAGTGTAGTGTCTGGGACTTCATCATTTGTATAGAGGTATGTGTCTTTCATAGCCAACAATACTTTCTGTGAGTATTTTGTTAAAATAATGCTTTGGAATTTTTTAATTTCATGACTGAGCAAAAAAAATGTTGAAATGAATTATATTGCCATTACTGAGCAAAAAAATGAATGAAAAGATAAAAAGGAGAGATGGTGCTAAAATTAGAGTATGAGATTGTGATACAAACACAGAACATGAACCTGTTGCTTGAAATAAGTTTAAGCTTTTATTCTAATTAATTGTCTTTATTAGTGGATTATATTGGATTTTGATTAGTTTTTTTTTTTTATTAGGTGCCATCTAAAGACCTTGAAAATATTATCTAGCATGGCTTACTTGGGCTTGGGATTATTTTTTCCTTAGTTATTTTTTCTTTTTCCTTTAGAAAAGAAATGCAAGAGAAAAGAGCATTTGCCATTGACATGCTTTTAGAATATTCAGTTGTTGAGCTTTAGATATAAATTCTTATACCATGGTTTCATATTCAGGTGCTGATGGTTCATATGCCTTCTGGGCAATAATGTCTCAGCAGACAAGAAAAAGATTTGGAGGAGAAAGCCCTCTGCTACTTTCTTGGTTTCTTGGCAATTTCAAGTCAGTTTCTCCTTTTCTTTATCCTCTTCTTTGTTTGACTTTTGGATGTTCTTTCTGGAATTTTAAATCCAGAACTTGAGTATGTTTCAAGTTCTTAAATTTGTCTTTGTTCTGTAATTGGGATATCAAAAGAGCCACAAAATCAATTATGTGGACCTCACGTCTTCAGCACAGTAGCAAATATCAACTATGATCAAGTGCTGCTTCTTGATATGCTTCTTGGGATAATAGAGTACTTTTTGTCCGTGAAGTATTTAATATATAATCATTTTATCTATATTTTTTATGGGTTTCTGCCAGGAAAGTTGTTGCCTATATATTTATCAAAATATCTAACTTTTAGCTCGAAGGTACCTTACTCTTGAACTGTTAAAGTAGATGGAAACATGAAATAAGAGCATAATCGCCCTATTTTGAATAGTTCATAGCAAAACTCGAAGAAAGGAAAAAGCTCAGAAATAAAATCACCCGATTTCAATCGAAATAATTTAAACCATCTCTTGTCCCAAATAATTATTGTGGATAAAGCAGAGAACATTTCTCTAAATAATGGAAAGTGAGTGGTTGCCAAACAAATTGGAAATGGCTAAAATCTCCAAAGAGGCCAGTTCTACCCCACATGTTACTCTATAAACCAGAGGCATGAAATGAGCTTTAATTATATTTTTTTATGTTTGGAATGTTGAATTAAGATTATAGATACTTAGAACTGAATATATGTATATATATATATATATATATATATATATATATATATATATTCCATCTTCCCAATCCAGTTTTTGGCATTTAGTTTGTCATCTGTACAGAACCTACTATATAAATATGTCAGAGTGTAGTTATACAACGGCAACTCGCCTATATATGATCAAAGAAACAGAAGAAAAAGTTTAAAAAAAAAAAAAAGCAAGTTAAAGGAGGATTAACCAACTGATTGGATTCTTTCTATTTGTTTTTGAGTGTGCATAGGGTATAGAATAACTTGTCTTCCCTTTTCTAATTTCTAATGTAATAGAACTTAATGTGATTGAATGAAAATATGTTTTAGTGTTGGTGTGCATATTCATTTTATCTATTACCCTTGTGCATTTGCCTTGTCCTCTCTATGTTACCAAATGTAGTAAAAGAATTTTGCAGCATTAGTGGTGCATAAACATAATTTTGAAAGTGAAAGTCTTCATTTCTTACTTGCCATTTAGTAGTTGGAAACAGAAGAAGCATGAAAAGAAAACTGCAGCAGAAGTGGTAATGTTGAGAATTAGGAACCATATTGCTGCATATTTCTTACCTTGTGTCTGATTGCTCACTATAACAAGAATTCTGCAGTTTTTCTGTCCAAAATAAAGGAGAGAAAGAAAGATGGAAAGATGGGAATGTGCATACCTAGTGCTTTTCTCGATGTGGTCTGCAGGAAGCCATGAAAGTGTTGTTGCTCCCTCTATCAGAGTTTGTTTACTTGCAAGTTGTAATAGACAGTGTTGTGGGGAAGAATGGTCCTCTTAAGAACTATATTCCTTGAATTATAGGATTTGTGGTTTCTAAAGGGGCAAAGACATGGAATCTAAAATTGCTTATGCTAATTAATTTCTATTCTACAGAAGCTCAAACCACTTGTATCAGTTGATGGATTGCACCTTCAATATAAACTCTATCTGCAACAGTTGGTCAATTTTTGTCAGTTGTTGATAGGTGTAGTTTATGCTATTGTCTTGGTCCATGATTTGTTTGCTTGAATATTATTTAACTTCATCAAGACCTAGTTTCAGTATGGTATGTTTAGTATTTGGTGGAATTATGAGGTTAGAATTTATTTATTAGAGATAATTCACCAACAAATCTTCTATGAATGATTTTCTCTTAAAAAGAAAATCTTGTTTGGATATTGTCAAGATTCACCATTACGAGTAAAGGAATAGATCACCTTTATAAACTTTGGTCATTAAGATTTATAAATTCACATTTTAATTTTAAGTTAACGAGCAATAATTATGTACTCTCACTTCTATTTTAAATTGAAAAAAAAAATAGTGTGAATTATATTATGAGCTAGATGACTTGCACTTGGAAAGAAACAGTAGCTTTAGAGTAATGTGTCATGTTAACCATTAGAAATTAAAAATATTAAATTCTTTTAATATTTGATTCATTATCTTTGAGCATGAATATTAATTATAAATTTATGTTTTAAATTTTATAGGTCTTCAAAACAATGGACAATGAAGATTTAAGGTTCATCATGCATGTTTTGAAAATTCTACATGGATAGATATTAGTATAGATATGAGCTATTTTTATAAATAAACTTGTATGTGACAAAAATAATGTCAAATAATTTTGAATATTGGAATATTTTGTAATTAGTCTTTTGCATTCTATGAAAAGACAATTTTTTATATTTTTGAATATATATATGTCTATAGGCTATATTCAAATAAAATATTTATATTAATAATTGGATTTACTTTTAGCAAAAGGAAATTCGGTCTCTAAAATGAGTCGACGATTAGAATTTCTCTTTGTTGAAAGTAGAAAACAATCAACGAAGGAAAAATCGGATCGCTAAAAGGAAGTTTGAACGACTGTGTGTGTGTAAATAATGTCTATAGTTAATATTCAAATAAAATATTTATATTAAAAATTGGATTTACTTCTAGGGAAGGGAAATTTGGTTTCTAAAATGAGTCAACAATTAAAATTTTCCTTCGTTGAAAGTAGAAAACAATCAACGAAGGGAAAATAAGGTCGCTAAAAGGAAGTTTTAACGACCAGATTTTCCCTCGTTAAAAGTGTTCACTTTCAAAGAAGGGAAAATCTGGTTGCTAAAGGGTGTCTTTAACGACTGAATTTTTTCTTCGTTAAAAGTGTAACACAATTAGCGAAGGAAAATTCAATCGTTAAAACATATTATTTAACAACCAGAAGATCCGGTCGTTAATTCATTTAAATGATTGGATTTGAATTTGGTCGTCTAAACTATTAGCGATCGGATATAGCCTTTTAACGATTGAATTTTTCCTCGTTAAAGACTACTTTTCTTGTAGTATATCTCAAAACCATCTGTTGGGTTTTGATAGAATAAATAAAACAAAATTCATGAGGAATAAGAAACCCACTAGAATTCATGCTATCCAATTGATTCAAGGAGGAGGAAGATATAGATTATCAACTTCTCGAAGTGCAGAAAAATATTTTTCAGGTGCTACCTCATGCGAAATGAACACTTTCTACCGGCATCCACACTCAAACTTGATGATCGAAAACGTCCGAAGTGTTAGCTTCTTTCCTTGGCAGCTAAGTTTTTAATTTTCTATTCTTTTCTCAAGGTTACATAAAATGAATATTTTTCTCTCCACTCAAAGTGATGGCCGCCACCTTTTTAATTTAGTAACATAGGGTTTTAAAACACATATATCACTATATATAATGTGACCTAACCCTAGTATAAGAGAACATTTCGGACCCATATTTTTTTTATTAAAATAAGAATTAAAATTTTAACTTTTAAAATTTTATTTTTTAACTTTTAAAATTTGTCACAAAATCAAATTTGAAATGTCTAAATAAACCCTTAGTCCATTTATCACATTTTATGTGTGCAACCCAGTAAGTTCATATTATATTGGCAGTAGGCCCCAATCTCATTATGAATCTACAAGTAGTAAGTAGCTTCTAGCAAAATATTATGACTACCTAAATAATATGAATATTGATAATTTGATTTTAACCTAATAGAATATATTATAATCCCTTAGTCACATGATATCTTGTTTGAATATAAATCATGGTCTATGTCAAACTTATATACTTTAGATATATAATTTCTTGACCACTAACTAGACTGATAATATCAAATGACATTAATCACTCCATCAATTCATTTGAGCACAGCCATACATTTCTCAGTCCTACTTATCGAGAGGCCCAATAGATATCTCTCTCATAAGAGAGTGACATATTCTATCTTGATTATTCACTATCCTCTGCATGATTCTCATCATGTCCAATCATAACCTTTATGATTGTAACACCCTTATACCCCCTAGAAGGAATATAAAAGTACTGCTAATCTTAATAAACTCATCCTGTTAGATTATCTTTCAATTACAAGTTCATTATATATTTATAATCATGCTTTTTCACGTGTAGAATTACCTTACTCAGTTACATACAAGTTATCATTTTGTAATATGTACACACACATATATTAACTTATGATGTTTATAAAGTATTTACAACATCTGTTCATTACATACATTACATATCATTTATATTTTATAATATAAAATGACCATATATCAAAATAGTCTTTAAGCTTTGTCCTTAGTGGCCTGCAGATGTTGACTTGAAAACCGACACTTTACTCTACACTTGTATACCTGCACCAGAAAAATGCCCATGCTGAGCAATGGCTTAGTGGGGAGTAAAACAATACAATTGACTTGACCAAGTCTCAAACACAAACAATATAATATGCTAATGAATATATCGTAATAGCATGCATTATCATGTTACAATACATATACACTTATAGTAACAATCTCACACATTAAGGAGAATTGCACTATCATTTATCAATCACACTAATAATATCACTAAGAGACACTAGCATTATACTAAGACACTATGGCATTTACACTATTAATCATTCAAAAATAATTGTCAATG
Organism: Excoecaria agallocha; assembly: GCA_037975025.1. Classification (NCBI taxonomy): domain Eukaryota; kingdom Viridiplantae; phylum Streptophyta; class Magnoliopsida; order Malpighiales; family Euphorbiaceae; genus Excoecaria; species Excoecaria agallocha. Next base: position 8,940,127 of record CM075816.1, read on the forward strand.
CAATACTTTTATGGCTTAAATTCTCATTGATGGTGGATAATGGGTACAAACATTGAATACTGACGAGTAGTATCAAACACTTGAGACATAATAGTCTTGGGTCACTTGATACTTATAGGTATTGAAGCACTTGATACCTTTTGGTGTCGACACCAGCAGCTGCAATCACTATCCCCTTATAAGCATGCCTATTTATCCATTACTATGTAAAATTCAGGCTTACAAATAGTCTTTAATCACTTAAGATATCACATTCGATACATTTAGGATTATAGAGTCATTATACACGATAGAATATGCAACAATATCACTATACAATTCATGCTCAATCACACTTAAAATACTCTTCAACTTGTTATCACTTATCATATGACATGTAATACTATGCATACAAATATTCATATTCCTTCATATTCATTTATTTCAACATTCCAATATGTGTTTTGTACATTTCATGTCATATTATGCCCTTATTCTTATGTCTAAAATACTTTAAAAGTATTAGAGAAAGTCCGGGTAAGTTTCGATGACAATTCAGGACCTAAAAATCAAGTATAAAAGGAAACAGGGGAGGGTTACGGTGGCAACTAATTGATTGCAGCCGTGAGATAGGTATAGATTTGGTTTTGGAAGGGGCTCACGGTGGTAACTGATTAGTTGTGACTGTGACCACCATTCTGCCCCAAGAAATCCTAAAGGTAGATTCCTAGGTTCAATTTGTATGTTATTTTAGACCCATCAAACGATATTTTCAGGCAAAGTTTCTTCTACAAAGTTTTTCTCTTATATGTCTAGTTTCCAAAAGGTTAAAAATTAATCCATTTGGACTTCTAAATCTCAAGATATTAATAAAATAGTCTAGCTTGCTCCCAGTGACAGGGCAACAAATATCACTCAATTTCAAACCACTCTATGAAGGCTTTAGAGGCAAAATTAGGTCTTAATTTCCACTACAAAGTTATAGATATATGTCTTATCTTTCTTTTCTAAATAGAATCACTTCATTTAGACATCTACAGAAAGAATTATAGCCTCTACAATAAAATTGGTTCAAGTAAACCTTAAGTAGGTTTTCATTATATCACTTTCTAAGGCACATATCATCATTCCCATACACTACAACATCACTTCTTACTCATAAATTTCACCTAAAGAGTTCTTGTGTATTTTAGTTAATTCTTTAGCATACTAATGTGAGTAATATATGGTTTTGAATATGAAAAGCGATTCTCTTCTTCTTCACTCTTTATTTATAATATGTATTTGTTATTTTTGGATAGTAATTGAGTGATGTCTCATAGTAGTTATTGGAGAAAATGACAAGAACAAAAGGAATGAGAAGGAGAAATTCTAAAGGAGTAAATTTAGATTAATTTTGGAGGTATGAGAGTTTATATTCTCTTTACCATGTGTTTAAATTGATTAAAGTTCATAAATGCATTATTTATGACCTATAATTGATGTTAACTCAATGCATGCTATTACCATATATTCATTAGAGACTTCGTCAAAAAGTCAATTATATTATTTTACTCCCCACTGAGCCATTGCTTAGCACGGATGTTTTTTCTGTGTAGGTATATAGGTGCAGAGTAAAGTGCCAGTTTTAAGTCAACATCTACAGGTCACTAAGGACGAAGCTTGAAGACTATTTTGGTATATGGTCATTTTGTATTGTAAAATGTAAATGATATGTAATATATGTAATGAACAGATGTTGTAAATACTTTATAAACATCATAAGTTAATATATGTGTGCGTACATGTTACAAAATGAGAACTGGTATGTAACTGAGTAGGGTAATTCTACACATAAAAAAACATGATTATAAAGATATAATGAACTTGTAATTGAAAGATAGTCTAACAGGATGAGTTTATTGAGGTTGGCAGTGCTCTTATATTCCTTCTAGGGGTATAAGGGTATCACAATGATTATCCGATTAAAGATAATGTTTGATTATATCAAAACATAATGTTACTCATATAGGATACTGTGATAACCTCAGGTCTAAGGATCGATATCATAATTATTATGAGATCATTAATGACATTAACCCATATAATATCTCATAGCAAGTCTATCCAATACCCTGTTATCTAACAAATACCTACAAGTTTGATTTAAATCACTATATATAATCATTTCATGATTATCAATCAAACCTATATTAGTCTTAATTTATCATTATTCCTTTAATGGTAAACGACTAGGGATAGTTAAAATAACATTAAATTGTTATTTACAAATATTATTATAATGTAACATGCCTACAATATATTAATGTGAAGAAAAATCCAATTTTATAAAAAAGAAAAACGAAATTATATAAAGGTCTAAATATTTGCCTTAGGGCATAACCACTAACACTGTCAACTTCAACTTTATGTAAAACTTCAAGAGTTAAAAAATAATGATCTAACTATATCTCAATATCTTCAAAATTTAAAATCATTGGCTGATGAGCTAGCTGCCGTTGGAAGATCAATTGCACCATTATTTATCGCAATATTGGTATTAAATTTCATCCCATTGTTTATGCTTTAAATTTACATGCCAATCCAGTTTCTTTTAATGAGTTGTATAGCCAACTTCTTTCCCATGAGATTTTATTAAATAGCTATCAAGCTTCTTCCATGGCAAATATTGTCATTTGACCACCCTTACAACAATCACCAAGGTCAACCATGACTAATCAAGGTCAAAATTCTCCACGACCAAACAAAAAAAAAAGTGCCAAATATGTGGTTATCATAATCACACTTTTGATGCATGTACAAGGCGGTATGCTCCTAATTAGTTTTTTTTGCTCGTAAGCAAATATTGCATGGCAATCTACTTATATTTAATCGCCATATCAAAGATATCCTTTATACCCACCTTTATAACCACATGCTTTACCAAATCAGAACATGAGTACTCCCTCATATCAAGCATGGTTTCCTGATATGGGTGCAACACATCATATAACACTAAATCTTCAAGAAATATATATACCACAGGCATACAAAGAAGGGGATCAAGTCAATATTGTTAATCGATAATCAATGATAATTTCTCATACTGGTATGGCTTTTTATCCTTTGATTAAAAATACTAACTTGATGCTTAAGATGTCCTTCATGTTCCCTCTTTATCTAAACCATTGTTATCTGTTTAATTGTTTACCAAAGACAATAATTATTATTTTGAATTTCATCCATCTTATTTTTTGGTTAAGGATCGGCAGAACAAGGACATCCTGTTGTAAGGCAGGAGTAATATGGGCCTGTATGAACTTAATCCTAATGAGCCACAAGCTTTTTTGGAATGAATGTGCATCTTTCTAAACATGGCATGCTAGGCCAGGTCATCTGTGGGTGCAAACAGTTTCCAGAATAATTGCTGATAATAAATTTCCTACTTCTAGTCTTTTAGTTTGTTCTTCTTGTAAGTTAGGAAAAATCGCAAAATTGCCTTTTGCATTTGTTGAGCACACTAGTTGGAAGCCTTTTGACATCATTCGTTCATATGTCTCGAGTCTAGATCCTGTGCTTGGCAATTTAGTTTTTAAATATTTTATTTTATTTGTTGATGATTACTTGGATTTTTCCATTAAAGAATAAGAAAGAAGTTTTTACTATTTTTAAAAATTTTGAGTCTTATGTAAAATTACAATTTAATTTGGACATAAAGGCTTTTCATTTAAATTAGGGAGGAGAGTTTCAAAAATTAAATTCGTATTTTAAAAAGAAAGGAATAATTCATAGAATTGCATGTCTTTATATGCATAAAAAAATGGGTTATCTGAGAGAAAAATTAGGCATATAATTGACACAAGACTGGCACTGCTTGGTCATGCATCAATTCCTTTAAAATATTGGTATTATTCTTCTATTACTGCAGTCAATGTTATTAATAATATGCCTAGTACAAGTCCAAATTAAAAGTTACCATATGAAGTTTTACACCACAAGAAACTGAATTACTTAAAGAACAAGATATTTGGTGGCACAGCTTATCCTTACCTTAGACCATATAACAAAAATAAATTTAATTTTAAAAGTAAGGAATGCGTTTTTTTGGGTCGGTCTCCAAATCATTGTGGTCACTTTTGTTTGGACATTGATCAATATAGGGTTTATATTGTTAGGCATGTTTTATTTAATGAAAATCATTTTCTTTTTAAAATGCAAAATATATCTTCTACTCCTCCTTAAGAAAAGGCTTCTCCTTAGTTAGTTATATAGGTGCCGACCAACTCCTCTTTGCAATCAGGTACGTCTCCTTCTACTCTATTTCCTTTATCTCAATCCTTGGCTACTACAACTCCAATCTTACCTTTATCCCAGCAACCAACTTAAGCTTCACCTATTACACCAATGCTTAACATCAAATCAATCACCTCATCCCATTATAACTAGGACTCTTACACCTAACTCTCCTTGTACAACCAAAACCTCCCCTGGACTCAACCTAATTGTAGACTTAACCAAATACTCCTCTCAACTTGAGGCCAATAATCAAAATCCAATTAGAACACATTTCATGATTTTAAGACCAAATATTGTGTGCAAACGAGAAGCATACCTCTTCCAAACAAAGCCTAAAAAAAAGGTTTCTCCATACTAAAAACCACACCTTTCATCAAGCTAGTAAATTTAGCAAAAGGAAAAAATTTATGTCAGAAAAGATTAATGCATTATTATCTAATAACACTTAGGAATTGGTTCTTAAACCTTTGAATGCTAATGTGGTTACAAATAAGTGGGTGTACAGGATTAAAAGAAAGTAGGATGGTACCATTGATAGATATAAGGCAAGACTCATAGCGAATGGCTTTACAGAACATGAAGGGCTTGACTACAAGGAGACATTCAGTCTAGTAGTAAAGGCTACAACAATAAGGACAGTTCTTGCATTTGCCAATATGCATCAATGGTCAATACAATAGCTTGACATCTCGAATGCATTTGTTCATGGACATTTGAAGGAGAAAATCTATATAAATTAACTTACCAAGTTTGTAGATGAGCAAAGGCCTGATTTTGTGTGTAGATTGAATCGATCACTCTATGGATTAAAACAAGCTCCACGAGCATGGTTTTTAAGGCTTGTAGATTTCCTTCAACATCAAAGATTCTTGTCATCAAAAGCTGATTAATAATAATAATAATAATAATAATAATAATAATATTATTATTATTATTATTATTATCATCATCATCATCATCATCATCATCATCATCATCATCTTAGTTTATATAGATCCATCCAAGGCATTAATTTTCAATGTGATTTTAGCTTTGAAATATGAATTTCCAATAAAGGATCTTAGTATTTTACACTACTTCCTTGGCATAGAAGTAATTTGGACTCCACAACAACTTTGTTTATCGCAAGCTAAATATATTAAAGATGTATTGCAAAAAGCCAGCATGCAAGATTCCAACACTTGCCTTAAACCAGTGGCCACGTCTCCTATACTATCCAAGCACATGGGTACTAAGATTCTTGATGATATGGAGTACATAAAATTGGTTAGAGCATTGTAATATATCACAAATGAAAATTAGAAGTAAACAAAGAATTAACCAATATTCTTAAGAACAACACTAAGAATTTTATTTGATGGATGAACAAGTTTGTGATGCCAATCAAATAAGGAAACTTTGGTAGTGACATTTAGTTAAGGATAATATGGCAAAGTTACACAATAAGATCTTCAATATTGTCCTCTTACATTAGAAACGCCCTTGTGTGAAGATCCTTCACAATAAAATGAGTTGAGAAAGATTCAAAATAAACAAGGTTAGATTTTGTATAACTTTGCTATGGAAATCAAGTTGTTACGTAGATGTGAAACACACAAAACATTAAAAAGAGAAAGTGTGCATTGGGGTGTGTGAATTTTAGTGTAGCCAGTATATGTGAAATAGGAAAACTTCTACCATCACCCAAGAAAATCTCATCTAGACCACCATGGTCAGAATAGGAATGCAAGGATGATAGATTTAATGTTGCATGATGGGAAAAAACACTATCAAATAGTCAAGGTTGTTGCATACAAGTAGAATTCATGGAAGTGGTTGTATTAGTCACTGGACTGGAAAGAGTAGGAACATGTTGGCCACGTTTGGTTCACTAGATTGCACATGGGATAGTATACTGTAGTACAAGCTAATATAAGTACGGTGTTTGGAAGGTTTTTTAAAATATTAATATGGGTATAATATAATACACCATAGGTCTTCTCATCCCACATATATTGTATTAAATAATACACCACAAATCATTGGATTTCTATAATATGATAAACATCATATTAATACTAAATACCAGTCCACTACCATTGCTGCTACCACCACCACCACATCCCCCAGCTGCCGCCGACACCATCACCACCACCTCTACCACCATTGTCGCCACATCGCCGCCACCATTGACACCATTACCACTACTACCATCACCATTGTCGCCACCACTACCTCTCCCACTACTATCAACACCACCACCACCCTTTTGTTCCCACAAACGTTGCCCTAGCTGCCACTGATAAGTGTGAAATATATATAGATTTTAATATGTTTTTAGTTAAATTATTTAGTTGTTTTAGTTTTATTTAGGTTAATTTAGAGTTAATTTCTAATATTTATGATTTTAAGGTTAATTCTGTGTTTTGGTTGATTTTCAGGGTTAATTTGACATAAAAGAGCTTAAAGTGTAAAAGGGCAAAATTTAAGGCCAAAAGTGCAAATAGGAAGAATTGATGCAAGACAAGTTGACGTCCAGTCCAGAGCCTTGAGACGTGACCACGTGAATTATTGAAGAGCTTCACACGTGGCCACGTGAAGAACAAAAGAGGAGAGGACGTGGCCATGTAAAGAAAAGAGAAGAAAGAAGAAAGGAGGACCCGTGGCCGTGTGAAGGAAGAATGAAGGAAATTGTGAAGACACGTGACCACGTGGATTCCCAGTGAAGGACCACACGTGGCCACATGTGGAAGAAGAAGAACAAGGGATGTGGGCACGTGTAGAATTACACAGGGAGGAGCCGTGGCCACGTGATCTGATTCTCCAATTGCGCGAAGGATTTACGAACTTCCTATTTTGAGCAGAAAATACTTCCTATTTGATTTTCAGAGTTTAAGAAGGAATCCACATCTTCTCTTGCCTATAAATAGTAGTCCAAAATACAGAAGAAGGGGGTTGGAATGGTCTTCAATCTTCAATTATCATTATCAAGCTTTTGAATTAGTTTTTAGAATTAAGCTTTCTTAGTTAGTTTTTTTTTATTCGTTGTTTTTACAAGTTTTTCCAAAACATTGTTTTTTAGTTTTTAAGAATGTCTAGTGAGTAATTTTCTTTACTTTTGCTAAAGGATACTTGAATCCTTGACTTGTATTGACATAACTTGAGTTTGTTCTTAAATTTAAATACAAGTTGATTATTTCTTGGTTCTTAAAATAGTCTTGTCTTTTCTCAATATTAAATTGATTATTAACTTGATTAAGAGTTGGTTAATTAATTGGTTTAAGTTGATTAATGATTTGCATGCTCTTAGGTTGATTTAGTTGGATTAATACATGGTTATAATCTGAATAAGCTATAATTGTGTGTTAATTTGAGTAAGTTAAGATTAAGAAAAGGGTAACCAAGAATAGGTGAAAGTTAATTCTCTTGAGAAAGGTTTTAATAGACATCTAGGAGACGTAATTCAGTTCTTTATGCTAAGTATTGAATTGTTCTGAATAAGAGAGTTTAATACTTGGAATAATAATCTTGAATAAAGTTATTTGGGTCTACTAAACTGAATTTTCCATGATCACTTGTATGTTTTCTTTTAATTAAGTCATAGCAATACTTGTTAAGGTGGATAGTCCTTTAGTTAAAGTTGTTTTTATCATTGATTTTTATCTCATTCAATTTACTTGCTTTCAAATAGATTTCTTATTTACTTTAGTTTTCTCAATTGTTTTAATTTAGTTTTCAAATCATCACAACTTTGGGATTTCTCTTCTCTCTTTACACACAAAATTGGTTTTGAAATTGAAATAACACACACAAGCACAAGTTTCCATTGGGTTCGATATTTTGGGTCATAATCTTATTTCTCTATATTACTAGCCGATCTAGTACACTTGCTAGACACCGGTCAGCCACTATCATCACTCCATCACCATCGCTGTAGCCACCACCAGTGCCTCTACCACCACACTGCCACTACCACCATTACCAAACTGCAACCAAATTTTCAAACTTATAATATTAAATGTATAACTTAATATAAAAATTATATTACAATTGATAAATTCTTTCATTTTTTTTGCTCAAATATTTCGTTAAATTTGTTGTTTAGATTTTTTTATTTTTTTTATCTAATTTTGATTTTACAAATACTGGTCTTCTAATAACATATAATCATTTCTCATTAAATTTTTTATTTAAATTAGTTACAATAAAAATAATTTAATTGTATCTATTTTCATTTTTTTTAAAAAATAACATATTAGGACATTATGCACCAAATATATTATAAAATATTATAGGCCAATACAATTTTATACTAAATATTGTATTATATAATACAAGCTAATAATATACAGGCTAATAGTATACAATCTAATGCTATACAAATTAATAATATACAGGTTAATACAATACAATGAATCAAACGTGGCCGTTGCAAGCTATTGACATAAATATTGTTGTCTTTTAAAAACTTGGCAAGTTTCATGCAATCACGAGTATCATGACTTGGAATTTCATTGAAACAACAAAATAAATTGGGACGGTGGGTCCGATTGCTAGTCTAACTTTGCCAGGAGCAAGAACTAGCGCCATTATAACCTCCATGAGACCTACAATAATTGTATTGATAGCTTTGAGCATGATGTGGAGGCCCTTGGTGTGACGAATGAGGTTGTTGGCCCTTGGGATTTTGTTTTCGAGTGATATTTACTATAACAAGATTAGGCAAAGATGCTAAGTCACTGTCTTTCAGCATTCGGTTATGATCAATTAACTTGTCAAAGAGTTCTAAATAACTGATTAGAGATTCATGAGCTTTGATAGTAGCAACAATAGAGTTGAACTCGTCTCTTAATTAAGAAAGAATATGGATAGTGAGATCTTCTTCATTAATTGGATTTTGCATAAGCACCAATTTATCTGTGATGGATCGCATTTTATTGAGCAATTCAGCAACTAATTTGATTCCCTTTGGATTCTCAGTAGGCTTAGTCTTGAGAGAGATAATTCTTGATCGAAAGGAGTTTGCGTAGCTATGAATAAGTCGTTCCCAAGCTTCTTTGGAAGATTCAGCTGAAGATATTATAGGTTGAATAGCTTATGTGCAACTTCAAAGAATTGCATTAAGAAGAATCTGATCTTGCCTAAACCAAATGATATAAGCTGGATTAATACCCTTTTTTCATTATCAAGAAACTGAGATGGTGTAGGTAAGTTACCATCAACATACTCTAAGAGGGGCCCGTAAGAGTTGATTGGAACTGTTTTCTCCAAATAGGAAAATTGGTAGAAGTGAGTTTGATAGGAAAATGAATGGGTGCAGTTAATTGCACAATCGTTGTTGTAGTAGTGGTGTTTGTCATGGTGAAAAATACGCATCGAGAATCGTTGGAGTGTTTTACAGCTCTGATACCATATAATGACATTAAGTTTTCTTATTTTTCATTCACTGTAATAATTATAATTTATACAAAGAGCTACCAAAAGTGCAAGAGATAAAAATGGAGCTAGTTACAACAAACAGAGAAATAATAGTAAATTGTTACAAGCAGTAATCTAGTAATCAAGAGTTTGTTATTCCTTGGACTTATCTTTTACACTGACAAGAATCTAATACTTATTGTTTTTTAAAACAATGGCATCCACATGAAAATCTCCACTTTTGGTGGAATTAATCTCATCTGAAGACATTAAAAGGTAGTATAATGTGGAATGTATCATAAGAGTTGTTGTTGATTCAGCCATTAACGGGCGTGTCATATGACCAGAATGATGTTTTTATTTTTTTATTTTTAATTTTATTATTACAAAATTGTAATTAATTTATTTTATCGTCACGAATTGAAAATAGTGATAACAACGTTATTTTGACAAAAGTTGAATGATTATAAATGAAATTAACCCTATAATTATTATTTGCATGAGATTTATAAGTATATATTTGTTTGCACGTTCCAATCTATTAAACATCTTATCCATTAATCTGGAAGTTAAATATTTGAAACTGCATTGCAAGAAATAGATAAAATTTCGTTGATCCTTGTACATCTCTAACCTCGAAGATTTGATTGTGTTGTTACGGTTTGTGCTTTAGCATGTTCGCAATTTCAAGTGTCAAGAACCGATAAAAGTCAGTGTTAGGGATGTGCAGAATCGAACCAAAACCGAATAGATTTTGGTCTATTTGATTCGGTTTGTTCGGTTCTGAACTAAAATATAAAATCGATTTAATCGATTCGATTCCTGAAATTGAAAAATCAAAAGAATTCGATTCCTAACATGGGCATATTTTTTATTTTTCAATTTATTTTTTATTAGGAGCCAAATGAATTATTTGTTTCATTTATTCATTCATTCTATTCAGCTTCTTCGGTTCAATGCTGAGATTTAAAATTTTGGTAAGGTAATTTAAATCGTCAGGTTTGGTGCAGAGCCAGCTTTTTTTTTTGAGATAATTATACCATATACCTCTTTTAAAAGTCAAATTTCAAAAATACCACCATTCTTATAGTCAAACTTAATAATTAACAATAATTATACATAAAAAATTATTTAATTACAGATAAATCCCAAAACTATGAGTATGTCAATATTAAATGAATTAAATAAAGAAGATATGGAATTAATACAACAATTAAATAATATTGATACTATAAATATGCATAATAAAAAATTAATACAAGATATAAGAATTGGTTTAAGTTCTAAAGCTGAAAAAGTAAAATATTTACTAAATAAAATTGAAAGTATAGAGGATTTAGAGTTAATTAAATACAGAATATTAAGTGAATTAAATACCGAAAAACAAATTTTGAAAAAGTTAAACCAAATGGAAAATTATTTAAGATACATAGCAAAAAAAGTAGGATATAATGAATAAAATATATGGAAGAAATACAAGATATAGATGGATATACATATGATGAACAATTTTATCAAATAAATAATAATTTAAAATTATTAAATCAAAATATAAGAAAAATGAGTAATAAACAATATAGTTTTACAAGTACTTTATATGGAGATGAAAAATACGGAGAAGGAAGTTTAACTCTACCATCAATTATATTTAAAAAACCAAAGCAAGAAAGTTCTGAAGATAAAATGAACAAGATATTTAATATGTTAACAGAAATAAAAGAAGAAGTTACAAATTTAAAAACTAGGGTAGAAAAAATAGAAAAAGGAAAAGAAAAAGAACATAGCCAAGGAGGTATAACAATAAGAACAAATATGTTAACACTAGAAGAAGGATTAAAATTATATGAAGAAAATAAAATTTCTGAAGAAGAAATATTAGATTTAACTAATAATTTTGAAACTTTAAAAATGAACACTAATCCAACATCTACTCAGACAAAAATAAAAACAGGAGAATATTCCGGAACAATTAATGAAAACGAAGAAAATATAATAACAGATAATATGGATATTAGAGAATATGAAAGAAGTAGACGAAACAATCCTAGACAAAGACCTATGTATAATAACTCAAAATTTTCAGTAAAAACATCAGAAATAGAACCAGTTTATCCAAATGGAGTCTTATTAGATATAGATTGTAAAGAAGACATACAGAAAGAAATTGAAAAATGGATAAAAATGAATAATTTAGCAATTATATTATATGGATATGATTTACAGAGAGCTAGTAATTTCTTAATTAGCACTTTCATTGGAAATGTAGAAAAATGGTGGAATGCTATACGACTAGAAGATAGACAAATGATAAAATATGGATATAATAATGAAAATTTTACATCAACAGATACAATAAAAGATATTTTACAAAGATTTGAATTAGCTATAAAAGGAGAATTTTTAGGAGCACATTGGTTAGATCCTACAGAATCATTAAAGAAATTTGGACAAGAAAACTTATGGAAAATACAAAATTTAACAATATGTAATATGTGTTATTTAAAACCATATACATGTGAGTTTAATAACTATTATTATAATATAGCAAAAACAAATATATTACAAAGAGCAGAAATTAAGCTATTAAAACAATCTTATGTAACAAAATTACCAAAACCATGGGGATTTAAGTTATTTAATGAAATACAAAATAAAAATGAAATATTAGAAGGAACATTAGGAACCTATCAAAATTACATTTTTAATAGAATAAATGAAATGTGTAATCAAGCATATGAAAATAAAAAATTAAGAAAAGCTATTATTGGAGGATTATGTTGCCCAATTTTAGCTGAACCAACACATTGGGGATGCTATACAAAACAAAAAAGATACAAAAAATATAATAAGTATAACTTATCAAAACGAAAAAATTATAAACCAAAATATAAAAGTTTTTATAAAAGAAAATTTAAACCTTTTAAAAAGGAAAGATTTAAAAAGGGAAAATATTTTAGGAAAAATCGCCGCTATAGTAAGAAAAATCCTAAAACATGTACATGTTGGATATGTAAAGAAAAAGGACATTATGCAAATGAATGCCCTAAAAGAAAAAATAAAGAAAATCATAAATCTTACAGAATATATGAAAATCTATTAGAACAAAATTATGATCCCATAGAGGATAGTGAAATATCAGAAAATGAAAGTATATATGAAATAAATTCTCAATATAATACAGATACTAATAGTTCAGAATATAATTCTGACACTACTACTGAAATAAAATCAAATTCAGAAATTGAATCTGATAAAGAATAAGATGACATCAAATATTGAAGAACAAGAAATCATAGATAACAACAATATTTTTAGTTATAGTAAAACATTTGATGAAGAAAAATTTGGTCAACTAAATAACCATAGACTAAATCTTAAAGAAGAAGATATATTTAAAAGAAGATGGTTTAATAGACTAGTTAAAGCAACATATATTGCAAAACACTATGAATCTGCAATAGATATATATCAAGCTAAAAGAAATACAGTAATACCATTAATAAATAAAGATGAAATAAATAAAGCTTTAGCTAAATTATCAGATAAAAATAGATATAAAAATTTATATTTAGGAGCAATACAAATAATCATTAAAGCACACTTTAGACAAGGAATAGATAGTCCTATACAATTATTTTGTATGGATGATAGAATATTAAATGATCCAATAGATGCTTTATTAGGAGCTGTATCAGGAAATTTAGTATATAAAAAATTAAAATTTACAATAATACCAGATTTTTCAGTAAGTCTACAAGATAAAAATATAGATCAAGCACTTAATCTATATCATAAATTACATAGAATAGAAATGTCAAGTGGATCAAAAGTATTTTCTGTAACTTACAGAACAATATACGCATTCACTACAAGTCATCATAAAAAACTACAAAAACCTAATATACGATTACAAGTCGATATTGACGATACATTTTCAGATTTAATAGAATATATACCACCAAGACAATTAACTCCATCTAGTATGACAATTTTAGATGAGTTAACAATGGATTTAAGACAAAGAAATAAAAGCATAGGAATTACACCAAGAATACAACATATAGGAGAAAAGTTGTTAATATCTTCAGGAGAAAGTTCAAAAGGAAATTTATCAAATAACAATGATATATTAATTCTAGACTAACAAGGAAAAATACATAATCAATCCAGAAGAAGTATTGATTTAAGATCAATAGTAAAAGCAGAACAATATTATATAGAAACATAATTAGATATTGGAGGAGAATGGAAATCGTTAAAAACTTTAATTGATACTGGAGCAGCAAAAAGTCATATTCATGAAAGTTTAGTCTTTTCATTTCAAAAATATAATTTAGAAGAAAATTATGAATTTTTAGATTATTCAGGACAACAACATACTATTACTAAATATGTCAAAATAAATTTGGCTTTAACAGATAGTCAAGGAAAAATCGTAATTATTCCAATACAAATACATATGGATACAATCTCTTCTACACAAATCCCAATTTTATTAGGATTAGACTTTTTAGAGCAAATATCACCATATAACCTTACAAAAGATTATCTTATGTTTCAATATGATGGAAATGAATACAAAGTTTCAAGGAATAGAAACTAGTCCATACAGTATATATATAAATATAGAAATTATATACAAAGACTATCATACTGTTTCATATCATGCCTTCATAGATACAGGATCTGCAATAACTTTAGCACAACCTTATATATTCCCAAAAAATTTATGGCAAAAAACTAAAGATTATAAATTAGGAATTGATATTACAGGAAATACAACTAAATATGATCTTGTTACAGAAAAGGTAATAATTCAAATTCAATCCCATATACTTCATATAAATAAAGTCTTTCAATCCATAAGTCATGGATGTGATATATTATTAGGAAATGATTGGTTAACCCAGTATTATCCTTTAAGTATTGGTTCTCAATATATTCGTTTAACAACCCCTTGTAAACACCGAATTATAAGCCCTCGCCTTCAACAAGCTTTTAAATGGACATCTTCCCCTTTAATACCCCGCACAGCGAACCGTGGTGAGATTATAGAAAAAGAACCCATTAGAAAAAATCAAGATACTCACTTTATTATTGAACCTTCTTCAACTCCACAAGAAATAATCCTTTTACTAGAAAAATGCATAGGAACAAATCCTATAGAAAAATGGGAGAAAAATGGTATTTATGCTTTAATAAATTTAAAACATGATATACCAATAAGAAGCAAAAGAATGTTTTATCATAAAAACGATGAAGAAGAATTTGATATACAAATAAAAGAATTACTAAATAAAAAACTCATTAGATCAAGTATAAGTCCTTATAGTAGTCCAGCTTTTATGGTTAGAAATCATGCTGAAATAAAAAGAAATAAACCGAGAATGGTAATCAATTACAAAAAACTTAATAAAGCAACAGAATTTGACGGATATTTAATACCTAATAAAGAAATCCTTATACATAGTATAAAAGGAAAGACATGGTATTCTAAATTTGATTGTAAATCAGGATTTTGGCAAATAAAAATGCATCCAAGAAGTATAAAATATACAGCTTTTAGTATACCAAGAGGACATTATGAATGGTTAGTTATGCCATTTGGACTCTGTAATGCCCCTCAACTATTTCAAAGAAAAATGGATAATATGTTTAAAGATTTAAGACATTTTTGTCTAGTATATATTGATGATATAATTATTTTTAGTAAAACGCTAGAGGAACATTATCAACATATAAAACAATTTTTATTGAGATGTTTTAAACATGGACTTATGTTATCAAAAGAAAAATCCGATATAGCAAAAAAGAAAATAGATTTCTTAGGATTTTCTATAACAAAAGGAGAAATTGAATTACAACCACATATAGCAGGAATCTTTATTAAAGTTTCCAGATCAGCTAGAAAGTCGAAAAATGATTCAACAATTTTTAGGACACGTAACATATGCTAGTGATTTTATAAAAGAATGTGCAAAAAAGAGAAAAGTATTACAGGACAAATTAAAAGGTGATAAACCATGATTTGGATAGACATTGATACAAAAGCAGTAAAAGAAATAAAAGATTATTGCAAGCAATTACCAAAGTTACCCCTACCAGAAGAAAATGAAGAATTATTATTAGAAATAGATGCTTCAGATGATTATTGGGGAGCAATATTAAAAAGTAAAGATGGTAAGAAAATATATGGATATGCTTCAGGAACATTTACGAAGACAGAAAAAGAATTATCATAGTAATGAAAAGGAATTGTTAGCCGTAAAATATGCTATAGAAAAATTTGAATTGGTTCTAATATCAAAAAGATTTACAGTTAAAACAGATAATACACAGGTAAAGTCTTTTATTACAAAAAATTATAATGGCAAATTAGCTCAAAGAAGGAAAATGGGGATGGCAAGAATATTTTACTAACTTTAATATTGATATTGAGTATATTCCAGAAAAAGGACAACATATTGGCAGATTTATTAAGCAGACCATTACTTAAAGAAAAAGATTAACTCTTTCTTTGCAGGAACAATGGAAAGAAATACAGAAAGAGTTGTAAAACTCAATACAGAGAAAAAAGAAATAATGGAATCTATGAAAAAAGCTATATCTCGTCTTCTAGAAATAGATAATGAGATTAGCCAGATTTCCATGAATTATGCACAGGCGCTTTTGCGTCAAAAGGAAGCAAAGGAAGAAAGCACTAGTTCTCAAAAAATGACTGTTCTTGGCACTACAGCTAAGAAAGAACTAGAGCAAGAAATTTCGAGAAATATGATGATTAGACGCTCTGTTCAATATTTAGAAAGTCCTGAATCATCTCCTGAAGTAAATTCGAGAAATTTGGGAGCATATTCAATTGGGAATATTAATTCTCGATTGATAACTCCTAGAGATATTTCATTATCATCTCAGAAATGGAATGATGATGAGAGATCTCACTTAAATAATACAGAAATTCGGAAGCAATGGAAAGCAGACTTTTTTAAAGCTCTGCACTATTTAGCAAAGGTTACTAATGCAGTCGGAATAACCATTATTCCGATCAACAACACATATAACAAAGCAATTATCAGAAAAGGAGCAGATCCAAGAACTGTTCAAAAACTCTATCGTTTTGGACTGGTTCATACCATCTATCCAGGAGAAAATCTAGAAGAAGTACAGCAACTTCCAGTAACAGTCAAATCTCAAATTGAGACATTTAATGGAATTACCAAATTTAATAAAATTTATGTTCGTATTTTTAGCATTATTCCTGAATGGGATGATGTTAAGAATGTTGAAATTCCTACAGAAACCTTCATCAGGATGGGTACTACTAAACAAGAACTTATTCCAGATGAACAAAAAACTTTCAGTTTACACCCATTAATTCTTAAAAATATTCCAGAAATGAGGATGAAGACCATTGAAGCAAATGTTCGAGGACTTAGAGAAATTCTATCAGATAATAAAAAATATTATACTATTTTTCAAGATAATATTCTGATCACCAATCCAGCTACAGAATGGCATCAGAAATATCTTCTAGAAGGATATCTTGATACAATAATTGAAGGAAGTCTACCAATGGCAGAAACAACCAAAGAACTTTTCAAAAAGCAGATAAAAAAGGAATCTCCAGCCGAAAGCAAAAGCTCTCGACAAGGGCTAGTGGAGCTGGACCCCCTTTGAAGAAAATCAAGAAATAATTGAAGAAAGAAGACAGAAATGTAATCGTAAGCACTTACGTATTAGAGCAATAATAGATTTGCAATAATGTAGTTCAATAATGTAATAGAGGCCGGGTTCAACCTCTATAAAAACCCTATCACTCTTTTAGAAAAGGCACGGCTGAAATACAACTGAAAAACTTAGCACAAGTTCTCTCAAAGCTTTTAGCCTGCTTATCATTTGTAAACATTTTTATTCAGAAATGAAATTCTAATTTCAGAAATCTTTCTTTCTGAGTAACCATAGTACTTAGTTATTTGCAATCCATTAAGAAATATAGAAAATTATTTTCGATACACTGAGAGAGTCAGATCACTCATATACCACAAATCCTCATCAGAAAATTCACATGTCGATAACTATGCTGTTAGCTGAATATTGTTCAGTAGTCTCTCCTGATGTTACCAAGCCCATTTAAGGAGAAAAAGGGCAGAAGGGTATAGCTTGGAGACGATCAACTTAACCCAGAACGTCAATCGTCTAAGGGTGAGCTGTTATCAGAAATCGTTGATAACAGGAGTCTAGCAGCATTGAAGGAAGCATAGTGGACCACTGAAGGAGATTGAAAGGTATAACGAAACCCTGATCTCTGTTAGTTATGGTTATAATTTTCAATTCTATTTCTTAATTGGATATTGCATGCTAAGAAAATGGTGAAAAGAAAGAATATTTTTAAACATGAAATTGTTTCTACAGTTTTGTTATTATGGATAGATTAAAACAACAAGTTAAAAGTTTTCAAATAACTATAAATGATATACATAGATATAATCATCTAATAAAAGAACAATTAAAACAAGAAGAAAAGTTATACAGCTTAATATCTAGTTTTAATTTAATTCCTACATATAATATAGAAGAAAGAATAGAAAATTTAAAATATTTACTTCAAGTAAATGCATTAAGAATTCAAATGATAAAGGATAAAGTAAATAAAATTCCTTTAGGATGAATATTTTAGAATATTTGAATTCAAAAGATTTTAGTGAAGAAAGAGAAATAAATATTTTTCTTAATGATTTAAATATGATAAAAACTAATATAAATCTTACTTTTCAACAAAAATTAGATATAATCAGTTCTATAAATTTAGAAAATAGTTTAAAAACTCAAATTATTGATAATATATTCAAAGATAATTTTGTAAAAAATACTATCTTAACAGAAATAATAGAAACTTGTCAAGAAATATTGTCAAATACAAATATACTAATTTCACTAATTTCAGAAGAGAAGAAATTAATTCTATAAGGTATATCGGCTGCAAAATAGACCTGCGGGCTACTGGGTTTCCAAAGGATAATTCAATTATCATGGTCTTCTGCCACGTACCTTTGTAAAAAACAAAAGATATTATTTACTTTCAAATTTTATTTTTACTTAAAACGATCCGTAACAAATTTCGCCCTTTATTGGTATCAGAGCCTAAAGTAGAAGTAAAAATAAAATGTCATATATAATAAGTTTTGTTATTAAAGAAAATATAGATAAACTATTAAAATCAATATATGAAATAACAGGTAAATTAACAATATTATAAGAAAAATTAGAAAAGTAAGAAATGAATGTACCTACATGGAAATAATAATATATATGACATAAAAGAAGAATGTGGATTACCTAGGTTACAAGAAATAAAAAATGAATTAATTTCAAAAAAAATGAATTAATCATTGATATAGAAAAAAATGCAAACGGAAATAAATTTAGCTAGTCAAAATATAGAAGCTATCATAAATGAATATACAAATAGTATTATACAACAAGAACAATATCATAACAGAATCTAATTAAAAGAATTAATTATTTAAAGAAAATAAATGCAAACCCAAATATAATAAAATTATTAATCAATGATCTAAAATTTTCTAAACAAAAATTACAAAGTTTATAAAATAAAATGGTAAGTGTAATAGAAAAATTTGGTGAATATTTAAGTCTATTAAATTTAATTCAGAAGAAAATATTAACGACATAATAAGTGAAATGGATCGAACAATTAGAAGCTTTATATAATAACGAGGAATGAATATCAAGCTCAAGAAGATATGTCAGAAAATTTCTAGACGAGCATTTTTACAAGAAATGCATAGAAAAGAAAGATTAATTGCGGAAAATTAGAATTGCATTAATAAATATTAGAAATGAACTTAGAAGACAACAAAGTTGAACAGAATTGGTAGTAAAAAGAAATTTGCAATAGACAAAGTCTTTTGTCTTTAGCAAAAGTGGTATATTTAAAAATAAAAGTTGAAAGATGGGTAGAAATAAAAAGATCCCTTTTTTTTTCTGTTTTTGCATTTTTTTTTAGAAAAAATGAATTTATAACTATTCATAACAATTAATACTTTCACACATATATCCTAACCGTTTTTTGTTTTTATTTCTATTCAATCGTAAATAATTCGTTCACGTTCAATATCTACCTCAACCATTTACTCCACCTGTCTCAATTTAATTTTAATTGCTTAAATGCTGCTACTAAGCAGGGATTTTTATTGTGTAGTTAAGAATTTTATTTGTAACATTCATTATGGTTTTCAGTCATGAATACCTTATCATTATCCAGTGATTATTTAAGGCTGCTTAGCTTAATTTGGTTCCTAGGCATAAATAAATGCAATTATCTAAATATACAGCACAGGTCACCTTAAAGATACTTACTTAAATTGATTTCATAGATTTATTATTTAATCAAATTAGTAATATATAAGTTGCTATAAATACATTATTAAATTTTACTTTGCAGGCATGGCATTTTATAACAAAAATTATACAGCTACAGCCTACATGTATACAGTATAATGTGGTCTCTGTCTACACAAATATGTATGGATCCATAATATAAGAGAGATGGGCAGGGGCAAATTAGCAGAGAGGAGAAGCATTATTTAATATTTAGTGTAAAAAATTCGGACTGTAAATTTTGTACATAGCCTCCGAAGATAATTTGAACAATCAATTTAGCATATTATTTGAATTTATGAATATTTGGTTTTCAATAAAGTTGAATAATATTGAACACAAAAAAAAAGACTATATTTACAATAGTTATTTAAATCTTTTTATTATAATATTTCTTACGAATTAATTCTCAACTAATTAATTCTTAATAAATCCAATAAAATATTTTGATTAGTATTTATTATAGACATAATATAATAAATTTGTGTATATTATTTTAATTTTAGTTTTTTTAAATGATTTTATTTTGTTGAATATAAATTAATTTAATTTATGGACCCATATAGGTTAAAAGTCCAATAAAAAAATATATCTATATTGACCCACAACCGATTGAACTGAACCGACTGAAATTATTTCGATTCATTCGGTTTTTGGTTCTACAGAGTTCGGTTTTAGTTCGATTCTTATATTTTCTGAAGTTTAATTTTTGATTCAATCGATTCGGTTCAAAACCGAACCGAACCGACCGATTGCACACCCCTAATCAGTGCCACTAAGTGGATGCCTTGGATCAGAGCCGATTTCGGGCCAGGCCACCAAGGCAGGAGCCTATATATATATTTCTTTAAAATATCAATAAAAATATTTTTGAAAAGATAATTTGATATTTTTAGGTTAAGTAAATACGTAACTGGGTTAAAAAAAAAACTGCTACGGGTGTATATCAATTTCCAACAAGTAAGGATCATAAATATTTTTAACGTTTTTTCTTTTTGACATTTACATTTTAACGTCTCATTTTCATAATATTCAATTCAAAGACATCATCATTAAAAAGAAAATTTCAGCAGTCATAATAATAATAATAATAATAATAATAATAATAATAATAATATTATTATTATTATTATTCCAATATTATTATTATTATTATTATTATTATTCCAAAAAATATTACAACCATCTAAATAAATCAATTTTTTAAAAAATTTGAAAATAAAAAGAATAATTAAGAAACAATGCAAGATTAAAATCCAATTAAAGATTTTAAATTTACATATTAAATATCAATATATTTTATGGAATAGTTTCTTACTTCACATTTATTTTATATTAAATCAATTTCAAATATTAAATTTTTGGACACACATATTCATGATTTCTTGTATCCCCTTGTGAATTTTATAATTAGTTAAATACTAATTAGCATGGTTGAAAATGGAATCGTCCCAATTTACTCTGTTAGAAGAGTTCAAATGGCTACCAAAAAAATCATTCTATTAACTCATATTTTATCCCTTTTAGCTTAAGGGCTAATTCTATTCTTTGACTGAATGGACTTGGCCATGTAGGAAGCAGCTTCACTTCTTCTTCTGCCATTTTTAATCATGCAATTTTATCCGCGTTCAGTCCTTGTTTTATAGGATCATTGACAGCATTAGTTTTTTTTTTTTTTTTTAAACAAGTCTTCAATGAATTCGGTAAAGTTTGGTTTGGTGCTTCCAATTTTTTTTTACAAAATAATACAGTACAATACAATTTAGTATTTCGAATAATTCAATATTTTTAAAAATTTTCAAAATAAATTTACACAATATATAATATAAATACAATTAAAATATATTTAAATCAAAGTACAAAATTTAAAAATTAACATTCGAGAGTCTCTCTCTTCATTTTATTGACACTAATTTGAGAATTTTGAGTAATATCCCCAAAAAAAGGGTTAATTACAAATTAAGATTCAAACTATAGGGTATTTTTCAATATTGAAACTAACGTTTGAAACCTTATAATGTCAGTTTCCAACTTCGACTCACCTTTCAATCGAGGGACTCTGTTAGAATAGCGATGGAATAGCGAAAAGAATCTCTCAATTGAAAGGAGAGTCGAAGTTGGGGACTGACATTGTAAGGTTTTAAACGTTAGTTCAAATATTAAAAAACATCCTATAGTTTGGATCTTAATTTGTAATTAACCCTAAAAAATAACACAAATTTTAAATAATTAGACCAAGAAATATCTAAATGTTAAATACAAAATCTAAAAATTTATGCGAATATAGTAGTTATCCGATTCAAACTTTTTAAATTTTTCAGTTGATACCTCTAAACCCAAAAGTGTAGGCAATCTCAACCAATTTTGATAACAAATGAGAATTTCGACTGTAATCAAATGGAAATGGCGAGAGACGAAGCCAAATTGCTAGCTCAACTTTGGCTATGATGAATGGAGAAGACTCACCAATTGCCACGGAGAGTAATAGAGGGGTAGTGGCGAGAGACTGATAGCAATGGCCAAAGGCGGAGCACGGTGGTGAAAGGCAAAGAGGCAAGTAAGAGGTAGGAGGAGGCAAAATAGAAAAAAAAATAGAAAGGAAAAGGGAAAAGGGTTAATATAAACCTAATATTATCTTTTTTTTTAATTCAAATAATTTAATTTTTAATATTTTAAAAATTATTAATCAGTCAAATTTAATTTTTAATTTCCTCCAAAAACTCAAAACAAAAAAATTCTCTATTAAAAAATTTTAAATTTAATTTTTAATTACCTCTAAAAAATTTAAAATTTTTCTCTTTTATCATTTGTAAATATACTACTAAAATTTCATTATCTATAATAACTATAAAATTAAATTATTAATTTACATATTCATATACATATTGAGCCAAAAATAAATAAGTACCGTTTGAATGACACTAAAAGTAAATAAAATTAATTGATATAAGATGGTTACATACTCATATAATGACATTAATTGATAAAATTTCATTATATATAATAACTATATCTAATTACATTATCAATTTACATACTCATATAGATATTGTGCTAAAAATATATAAGTACTAGTTAAGTAATACTAATAGTAAATAATATTAATCGATAAGATGATTTTATACTCATATAACTATTGTGCCAAAAATAGATTAGTACTACTTGAGTCATACTAAAAGTAAATGAAATTATTGGTAAGATAATTGTATAATTATATATTTACATTAATTGGCAAAATTTTATTAAAAATAATAACTATATACAATTACAATTTTAATTTATATACTCATATAGTTATTCTATCAAAAATAGATGAGTACTAGTTGAGTAACATTAGAAATACATGAAATTAATTTGTAATGTATTTATGCGATAAATTGCTTAGCTTACATATATTTATAAATATTTGTACAAAAAGAAAAATGAAATAGTAGTTGAGTGATATTAAAGGTAAATTAAATTAAACACAAATTGTTTTAGTTATATATTAATATTCATATAGATACAATAATTAAAATATTTAGTTTAATTTATTAACTAATTATTATCTTAATTTTGTGTATTAAAATATATAATGCAAATAATTATGAAGTTAAATTTATATATTACATATAGAATAGAGATTATAAATAATATTTATATTTAAATTATTAGTATTATATATAATAATTAATAAATATCGGTCCTTTCAGTATAATTCGGTTCCAGAACAGTTCGGTATAGTTCAATACGGTTCTCGGTCTGATTCTAGATAAAATATCCAGATCCGTTTCAAATAAAATCAACGGTACAATTTGGTTCGATTTTAATCAAAAAGTTAATGGTATAGTTCGATTCTAGATTTTTTTTTAGTATTTCGGTTCGGTATAGAAAGATCCAGATATTTTCAGTTTGGTACAAAAAGATCCAGATTCGTGTCATTAGTGACCTCATTATAATCCAAATGTGTTATTATTGCATCAACAGTATATTGTTATTTATGCTAAATTTATATTGTTCTATTAGTAGAATAATCCATTTCTTTGATTTTTAGGTTTAAAATACGCCACTCAACAGAAATAAGGGAATGTTGCCGCCCAGGTTCAGATTAACACCAAATGGGGGAGACAGTGCACGACCAGGGGCTACAGATTTAGGTGCCTCATGTCCAGCTACAGATTCAGGTGCATCACCTTCCCCACCTACAGACCCCGTTTGGCTTTCCTTATCTACCAAGCGATACAGCATCCACCAACCCAAATATGTCAGGAACATCACAACCTGTAGATACAACATCTACTCTTACACCATACCCTAAATCTATACAAATAGATATATTAGGGGTAGACGTTGAGGATGAAAGAGGAGGCCTCCAGCTTGGTGCAAAGGGAGTTGATGCAAGAATTTACATTAGAATTGTCAATGATATGTGAGTTAAATTATAAAATTTTTTGTAATACATGATAACTACATAAGTTTATATTAATGGTATGGATATGTAATTTGAAACTGAACTAAATTTGTTGATATTAATAGGTTGATTCCATCAGGAACTTGCTTAAGAAAGATCTCATCCAAGTTCAAAGAGATGATAGAAATTGAGGGTTACATATGAAAGAATATCTCTCAGGAGACAATATATTTTTATTATCTACAGTTTGAGGTTTTATTTTTTTTTAAATAGTTGATTTCATATATTAATGAGATATATATTGTACTTTACAAGTATTTATATATTATATATTATGTATTATGTATTTTTTTATTAGAAAGAATTTTTTTGGCATTCAAAATTTGATAATGTCATTTATGAAGTTTGGGAAGGCGTTCCCATGCATTCTATAGAGAATTTGTTGCTAATTTATGCAAAAGTAGTGTATGACCTTTTTATTTTTCTGAAGAAATATGGGGTCGTTGGCAGCGATACTGGGCATCACCTAAAGCAATCTCCATTTCAGAGAGGACTTATGCAAACAGACGGGGAGGCCCGAATGGAGAGAGTTGTTAGTGCTAAATCAGCAAGCGCACGGTTCACCAATTATAGTACTTAAGATATCGTTCCCACGAGGAAAGGATGAGTGATTACACACTATTACTCAATTATTAATCTTGTTTACAATATTTATAAGTTAAGTTGTTAAATTAACTAAAGTCTACACTAAAACTAGGAATACTAATTAAACCTATTTTATTGATAATCAAAGAAGACAATTAAAGGTTGATATTATAAAATATAAATTGAACTTAAACTTATTCTCTCACTTTGAATTTTACTCTAGCAACACAAACCAACTTGGATTAATGTCCTACTTCATTCTCTCGATATGAAATAGTTATTCCTAAAACATGCGTATATAATTCTAATCCTTGATTCTCATTAATGCGTTAATTAATTATAAACACTTATCTTAAGATTAAATGCCAACTTATACTAATTATCTTAATATCCTAATCTCTCAAGCAATATTTTGATAATGAATCCTTACTAGCTATAAGGGAGAATATATTTCTCAATCATACTCTCACTTATATTAATCATGCATAAAGTACTAATAAAGAATTCTACGAATAAGACTATATATATCACTAAGAATATAAACGATGTAGACATCAATTTTCAAGTTTATAAATAAAATATAATTCACTAATTACAAGAAGTAATAGATAAGAGATAGTAAAAATAATCTCTCAACCCTTTTTCACTCTCTAAGTAGATCTTCTTCTTCTTGCTTGCCTTCTTCTCAAAAGAGCAAAGTAAAATGTAATAATTACAGCAAAAATAAAAACAGAAATTGTAATTGTTCTTTTTTCACAACTTGTGTGTATATCTCAACTATTTACTTCTTGTGTGTAACACCCTTCTCGAAACAGTGCTTAACGAAACGAAACTTAGCTGACGACAGTAAGTTTTTTTTGTGCAATTCAAACCACTTGAAAATACTTTTACAAAAATTTCAGAATCAAATAACAGTCTTATAAACAATTAAAAACAAACATTGATTGTTAAATCAAAGCTTATACTAATCCATACATCCAAGACAAATAAACATATAACCAAAATACCATTCAAACCTTTCACCTTAATAATCTAAGTATATACATGCCAAAAGCTTACACCAACTAACACAAAAATCTTATCTTCTGATCTGGGCCTTCAATGTACTGTGCTCCCGCAATACTCCAGAACCTGCACACAGTAAACACTACGTGCTGAGCATTAAATATGCCCAGTGGTGACTACTAATCCAAGAATTTCCCAAGAATAAACATAATTACATAATTTATGCTACAATTATTCTTAATTCATTTAACACTTTCTCTTACTTTTTTTAAAATTAGTCATGTTATTAACTCGTATTTTGGTAATCATTGTTCTTTGTTTCTAAACTTTCAACTTTATCTTACAGTATCTTCTTAGGTAGATCAATAGCAGATTTACCTTTTATCTTTACGTTAATCTTTACAATAACTTTTACTTTTTATCAGTACTTTCATTTTATCCTTTAGCTATAGCAATTTAATTATCATTTCATTTAGTGATGTGTATTGGTACTCATGTCTTTACTAATACCAAAATAAACTATTTTTAATACTTGCTTTACTGGTCAATGATTCAATCTATATTCTGACTTCACTTTTTTACTATTTATTCTATTACTTTACTTTAACTTTGATCTAATAATTACATTACTGTTAAAAGGCTTATAAGCTTCATCACAAAGCGATATAGCTATTTTGGAGTACTTTGTAGTCAAAACTTTCTTTTCTTCTTTTATACATTATCCATATTTAATTATCTAATTAAAACTTATATCTTTTACTTTTCTTTCATTATAATTATATGCCTTTATATCGTTTTATTTTTCAGGTAACTTATCATTCAAAAAAACGTTACCTAAGCATTAAGTTCACTTTTTGTCACTATCATCTTTTTTTTAACTTTAATCAGAAAAATTAATATTATTTTTCAGACTTGTCATTATCTTTACAGTGGTAAATGGTACAAGAATTACTAATCAATTAAAATTATCTTCTTCACGTAAAACAAGATATATTTGAATTTCTTATAAAAGCTTAACTAAACATTAATTTAATATTTTATTCTTATAAAACCTTTCTTTTTCTTTTCAAATACACTGATCAGAAACCTTTAGAGATTTATTTCAACTTTACATTCTCTTTTAAACGAATCATTTTTCGATATAACTTTTATATCTTTTATATTCAGTTTAATTAAACAGTACTAATTTATTCATTTCGATGTGCCCCTAGTGCAATATAACAGGTTTCTCAAAAAGGATACTCGGGACTGGACCCGAAGGTCCCACTAAACAGATAGAGAAATGATCTCGAAAAATCAAGTCTCACAGAGCAGAAACAGGTACACTTTCACTTTCACTAAAGCTATGGAGATTAAAGATCCCGTCCATAGTTAAGCAAGTCGCCATGACTTGCACCGCGGTACAGAGGTGTCCCTATGGCTAGCCAATTATATCCAAAATAAGAATCATAATATCTGTCTATCGCTAAGGGCAAACATAATCAATCACATTTGTAAATGTTTTTTAACATTTAAAACTCTTTAATTTCTTTCTTTTATTTGTTACTATACTTTATTTTAATCAAATGCACTCTTTTGTGCCTTTGACTATTTAATAGTTTTTTATCCTTTTATTCACTTTCCTTTTTCCAGTCACTTTTGTGAATTATTCTTCGATAATTCACTCAGATACTTAAACTTTTTCAATCTTTTATACAGATTATAAATTATAAATTATGGCATTATAATTTACAGTTTTCTTTTTATTCTTTTTATACAATTCTTTGCAATTTATTCTCTAATAATTCAATAGTTGACTTCTTTTTCTTTTATTGCTCAAGGTTTTTAATCATTCGGTATGCCAACCTTATTTCGTTGGCGAATCATTTTTATAATCATTAACTCTTTTAATACTTTTTGTTGACTAATTTATTTTGATAAATTAGTCACATTTTTATTTTTCTACTTTAAGGCAATTAGGGACTTAATTAATATCATTTATTATTTTAGGCCTCGAACATGCATAATTTGACTTTTTCTATCGATTTATTCATTTCAAATGCATAATTACGATTTTGCCATTATAATCATTTATTTTCATTTTTATTATGTAATTTCCTCCATTATTCATCTTTTATTCTTTATTTTACCATTTCGGGTAAAATTACATTTTAGTCCTTATATCATGGAAACTTTATCTTTTAATATAATTAATTCTCCAAAATTACCATTTTACCCTTGGTAAGTATTTCTTACTTATTTTAACGCGTTAATTACCTATTTTGGCAAAATTATCATTTTGCCCCTAACTTTTTATTTCCTTTCATTTAAGTCTTTTTTCTATTTAAAACTCATTTTATCTTTCTTTTATTCACGTATTAATTTATTTCCACCATTTTCATTTATTTATGAATTATTTCCCAATAATTCATTATTCTTATTATTTCCACGACCTAATAATTATTTCAAAAAATCCGTCGGTTGACTTTTTATTTTTCGTCATTGACATTAATTCACTTTCTTATTAATTCGTCATTTTTGTCATTTTAATACAATTATGCATTAAAAATTCAATTATTTTCATTATACATAGTCACATAAAAATTTTAATAAAATTCTGATAACTTTGATAAATTCTAATAAATTTCATTTATGCATTATTTATTGGTCATTGTCATTTTTCATCAAAATAATCATTTAATTCACAATAAATCACAATTTTCATTCAATACATACCCTATATATAACCTTTAAAATTTTCAAATAATTTTTAAATATTCTCTAAAAATTTATAGACATCAATTATCATGTCTACAATTATTTTAAGCCAACATACATAATTTATATGCAAATTTCTCACCATTTTTTCCTTATTATAATTTTCGGCCACAACAATTTTCTTCCTAAATATTTTTATTTCTTTCATTTTTACTTTCCATTCATCATTTCTCTAATCCAATTGCAATTACCCTAACATAATTGCATCAATTAACAATTTTACATATTTTTATTTTAGTTATATAATCAAGAAAAATTCATATTAAATGGAAAATTGAGGGATTTTATAGTCACTTACCTTTATCCAAGCTTAATCTTCCTTAAGCCTCACTTTTCTTCACTTGACACCAAGCAAAACTCTATCCCTTCACACATACATCTTTGGCTGAAATTTCAAGCCTTCCTAACCTCAATTTCTTGTCCTCAAATGACAAATCCAAGCTCATAATTAGCTTAAACACCTCAAAAATTATAAGAACACATCAAAAAAATCAATTAAAATCACTCAAATTTTCAAGTTCCATTGTACCTATTTTCTTTTCTTCATTTGATTTTTTGCCTTCCTTTGCTCAAGTCACTTGATTGAGGCTACTAGGAGGATCCAGGGAGATAGAAATTCATCTTTTATTTAGGAGTTTAGGAGAGATTTGAAGTAGATATGAAGAGAAATCAAGAGAGAGAGAAGGAGAGGGAATTCGGCCATTACAAGAGGGAGAGGAAGATGGAGTATTCTGGAGAAAATCTCCAGATTTTTACCCCTTTTATACCACTCTTATGGGCCCAAAATTGGGCTTAATAAGTGGGCTTAGCCCAATTTAAAATTAAGGCCCATTTATGCCTTCTTAAAGTCCAATTCAATTTCTCTCTCTTCCTTACTTCAAATCACTTCAATTTTGATTATATCATTCTTAAAACATTAAAAATAGGTAGGACGTAAATTTTCAACTCAATCGGAGTCCGTTATCGATCCGATTCAAACTTATCGGTCCGATTCGACAACTGTCGGTGTCACCGAAAAATTTCATTCTCATCACCAAAATATTTTACATAAAAATTCATGTAGGCACGCAAAATCTGGAGATATTCGGAGTTCGTTTACTATTTTTAATTATTTAAGCAAAATCAAGTCCCTTTCCCTATCAGGGAAATTGACTCGCTACATTTTTCGTATTTTTGACTTTTGGAGGCCTATTTGACCTCAAATTCACTTCAAAATTCAACCCTAGACTCACCATGACTATTCCTTTCCAATGGTCGAATAAAATATTTTTGACTTTCGGGTGTTCTTTTGGGCTCGGAAAATACTATTCACTACCGGAAAGTATTATTCACGACTGACCCGGTGTTGAGGCCATTACATTGTGTTAATATAGGATTTCAATCCTTGTGTCCTTCAGAAATGCCCTTCCAGAAATATGCAACCCTTGGTGGAGCGACGTACCTTTTTCAAGTATCCCTTCAAAAGTAACCACCCAACACTTCCATGCTGTTGCGCTTGCGAAGGATGTTGCACTCGCGACAGGAGACGCTTCCTATTGTGTTGGCTTTTTTTTTGCATTGACCTCCTCTTTTGATGCATTCTTGTGTCATGCTCTTGACTCTTACTGCGCTCGCGATAGAGCTCCTTCTTTTACTTAACTTCTCCCTCTTTTCCTTAGTTCTTGTTCCTTTACTCCCTGCACACACTTACAACACAAACACATAAAAAGGCACCATGTTTCATATAAAAACTTAACTAAAAATAGACATTTACTTCACAAAAATATTCACAAACTATGCATGAATCAACTCACATCAATTCCCCACACTTAACCTTTGTTTGTCCTCAAGCAAAACTCAAATGCAAGAGAACAACACAAAATACAAACCATAAAACAACATTCACACAATTATGGAGCTTGTATTCATATTTGATAAACATTTGGAAGCAACATTGACCGGTGTCTAGCAAGTGTACTAGATCGGCTAGTAATACAGGGAAATATAGATTAAGATCCCAAATATCGTACCCAAGGGAACATGGATTGCTAAGGATAATATCTATGTATGAATTAAATCAACCTGAGATTGTTTCCCAAATGTTTTTTGATTTGAAAGCAAAAATTAAACAAAATAAACAATTAAACAAAATAAAAGGTAAAACATGAATTAAAAACAAAACAATAACTGAAATTCTTTTGCTAAGGAAACTATCCACCTTAACTTTCATTGTAATGACTTAAATTCAAAGAATAATACCAGTGATTATGGAAAAACTAGTAATAAAGCCAGATATCTTTATTCAAGTCTATCATTCTTAGTATTAAACTCATAGACAAATCTAATACTTAGCATGCAAATCTAGTTTTAACTTCCTAAATATTCATTGAAGCCTTTCTCAAGTGATTCAATTCCAATTCATTCTTGATTCTTCCTCTCTTAGTATTAACAAATAAAATTCATACATAATCATCTCATATTTCGGATAATAATCATGCATAAACATTAAAGAGTTAATCTAAGAACATGCAAATCATTAACTATGTCAAAACCAATTTTTAGTTATTTATTCAATAAACCAACAATCAATCTCAACTCAATCAAGGATAAGAATATGCTTAAAACCAAGAAATAATCAACCGATATTGAAATTAAGCTCAAAATAAAGTCATAACAATACAAGTCAAGGATTCAAGTATCCTTTAGCAAACGTTAAAGAAAACTACTCAAAAGACATGGTTAAAACTAAAAACAAAAGTTTGAATAAAAACTTGAAAACTAAGAACGTAAAAGAAAAACTTTAAGAAAAACAAAGCTAAACTAAGGATCTGATCTCTATATCTCTTTCTTCTGTGTTTTGGGGCTCTATTTATAGGCAAAAACGTGGTAAATTTCTTCCAAAATTGCAGAATCAGAATAGGAAAGGAAGTCTGCTCAAAACAGGAAGTCTGACGAATCCTTCGCGCAATGGGAGAGTAAAATCACGTGGCCACGCATCCTTTTGCATTGAGGAACACGTGGTCACGTGTTCCTTTCCTTCCTCACACGTGGCCACGTGTGGAATGTACACTCCCTCACACGTGGTCACGTGTATGGCTTATTTTCTCCTTTGTTTCTTCACGTGGTCACGTCCTTTTTCTCTTATTCCTTCATTTCTACTTCACATGGCCACGTTACCCTTCACTTTACTCTTACACGTGGTCACGTGTAAATTCCTTCAATATCTTCACGTGGCCACGGCTCCATCCTCTGAACTAAGAGCTAGTTTTCTCGCTTAAACTTCCAATATTTACGCTTTTGGCCCAAAACTTTGCACTTTTCACACTTTAAGCCATTTTTCATCATTTTAGCCCTGAAAATCATGCAAAACACAGAATTAACTCTAAAAACACAAAACTAACAAATTAAACTCAAATTAAACCTAATTAACACAAAATTAACTCAATCAAACACATAAAAACATACTAAAAACATCATATAATTCACCATTATCAAATACCCCACACTTAGACTTTGCTCGCCCTCGAGCAAATTAGAACAATCCAACTTCTCAAAATAATCAAACTCAAATAAAAAATCATGCATTTCAAAACCAAGTTTAACAATTAACAAGAGCACTTAATAAAACTTTCAACTAGAATAAATTCAATCAAGACAATATAAGTTAGTTTCCTTGTGTGTGTGTGCAAGACCAAAACAATTGAAGTATTTTTAAAATCCAAAACACCAATGCAAATTCATAGTCAAGGTTAGAATGAATGTACACATAAGTATACACATGGTTTCGCGCTTGAAACTCTAGAAACACCATAGGCCTCTCCTTTAGCACCGGAACCCGAAGGCCATCTCCGTTAAACAACTCAACAACAAACTTAAAATCACATAGGTCTTTTAAAGGTTGTAATAGGGCTTAGGTATTGGTTATCAAAGAATGGATAAAAGATCAATAATAAGAATAGCCACTCTAAGATAAAATAGACTAATAATTCACAAATATCATCCCATTAACTTAATCAATACAGAATTTAGCCAAAATTTCCCAACCTTTCATAATTCAAAGCTTTTTTATGAACAAGAAATAATAATTGAAACTCTTTTTCATTCACAATTCATACCCTTTTTGAAGAAGTCATAACCATTTTTTTTCTTGTAACTACCCCACACTTAAGATTTTGCCATACATGCTAGCTTTATTTGTAAATTTCTTTCTTTTTCTTTCACTTTTTCTCTCTTTTTTTTTCTTTCACTAGCTTTGATGTTGACAATATAATAATAACACGGGTAATCACAAAGTTACTATTCATTTGACTTCAACAATAGCCATTAACAATAAAATCAACAACATTTTATCACACTCATCAAAATACCCAATTCTTATTAATCCATCCAATCCTAGAGTGGCCAATTCTAGAAGGGAAGCTAAAATCTTTTTAGGCTATATGGTAAAGTAAATAAGTGTAACAAGAAAAGAAGAAAAAATAAATATGGCACGCATTCAGCATACCTCATTAGGCTCAAAATGGCTAACAAAGGATAAATATGCATATAAGGTAGGAAATAAGTTAAGATATGGCTTAACAAGAAAAACATTGCCTAGATCACTTTCCAAATTATTTTGAGTTGCTTTTATGCTTTGAAGGGTGATGAGGAAGGTTCTAGTGTTCTAAAATTCATCACTTGACTATTTCAATGCATTATTTTTCTTTAAGTTCAAAAACTGGTCTTAAGTGCTCAAAAAAAATGTAGAAACTAACAAATATAAGTCAAGTTGAATATTAAACTAGCCAAAAATTCATTAAACAACATGCTTGTTCTAATGCTAAACAAGAATTTTAAACATTGCACATTCTAAATTCAAGTTCAAAGTGTTCAAGTTTTGAGAATAACTAGGGCGAACTAAGCTAAATGTACAATATATGATAAATGAATTAACCAAACTAAAATGCAAATTAAAAACTAAACATGCAAACTAAAAAAAAACCAAACTAAACAACTAAACCAACTAAAACAACATAATTCATGAGTAAGAAACTGAGTAAGGTAAGAAAAACTCCCTTAAATTGGTCTTCAATTTCAGCTCAATTGAGCTCTATCCCCCTCTTTAAAATCTTGCTGTCCTCAGCAAAGTATGAAAATGTTAGCAGCAAAAGAAAATGAAGATGGAGCAAAATAAAAGATCGTGAAATGAGGATATAGGCAGGAAAAGAGGGCGTGACCACGTGAGGTTCAATGAAGAACTACACGTGGTCACGTGTACAATTCTTCTTGGATGGGGCGTGGCCACGTGTGGTCTTTGTACAAGAATCCACGTGGTCACGTGAATTTAACATGGAATGGCAGAGTTCTTAGGCGTGGCCACGTGAGGTTCAATGAAGAACTACACGTGGTCACGTGTAGTTATATGGACTCTTTACTTCTTCGACCCGTGGCCATGTTGATTCTCATAAAGAGACCACACATGGTCACGCCTAAATGAAATGCAATCTTACCTCTTCAACCCGTTACCGCGTATGTGTTTGTTTTTGAATCATATGCACGAATTTGTTCCAACATGTCTTCTTAAAACTTGATTTTTATACTCTCTTCATGAATCAAACACACAGCATTGACTGGCTTGATTCCTGCACGTGAAAACACCAAGTTAATTTTTATTTATCTTAATTCATCTTTTTTCAATCAATCACATTAACAATATAAACCAATTGTTTGAACCATATAAATCAATTACAGCTCATACTCATTTCCTTCTTTTCAAGCTATAATCGAATTATGCCAACAATATGCACATTTATCAATTAATTAAATTCCAATTATAGTCCATTCTTAACTCATCATATGCCAAATTCATGAAGCTTAAAATCAAACTCATATCTAACCAACTCATAAATCTTCGACAAGTTCAATTTCACTTACCTAAAAAATCATATTAGCTCTTTAATTCCTTTAAAAGCTCTTACTAATCCAAATTTAATTATAAAGCATAAGAATCATTAGAAGTAGCTTTTTGTTCAAACCCATATCATAAACTCATGAATTAAAAGACACAAACAAATAACAAACCTGCATTACACCTTAAAAGATAAAAACAATAGCAGAACAAAAAACATGCAAAACATAAAAAATAAAAATTTAAAGAGAAGAGTTAAAGAAGAAGTTCTGGTTTATTGAGTCCCAGCTCGACTCTTGTTACTCTCGGGAGGTCGAGCTTGTGATCCGAACATAGGTCTCTCCGGACTTTGCTCCTCATTTTCTCCCATTAGTAGAAGAAACTTGTCATAGTTTATCAAAGCTGGAAACTCCATATCTTTAATAAAATATGACTCATCCTTTGGCTCATTTATGACGAACTCTACCGGCTCTTCTAGCCTAAATAAATCCTTCAAGCGAACTGAATTCAGTATCTTCACTTGAGAATCCTTTCCTTCTTGCTCCTTTGGTGAAAAATTCTCTACAAAAGATCCTACACCTTCTAAATAAACATACGACTTATCCTCAAATATGAATTGATCCTCTTGTTCCTTATCCTCCATAAATGAATGATTTTGTTCCTTTTCCTTACCATCATCACCTTGTGTGCTCAAAAGTTCTAGCTTAGATTCCAACTTTTCAATTCCATGCTCTTTATCCCTTAATAAATGTTCTTGACTTTTAATTGTCTCCTCTTGAGCCCTTATTTTCTCTTCTTGAATTCTAAACTTTTCCCCTTGAGCCTTTAATGTAGCCTCCAACTCTCCTTTTTCAGCATAATATTCCCTTTCCTTTCTTATAAGCAAGTCACAAACATTTTCGGTTTCGGAGAGAATAGCTTCTTGTGTGGCCTTCCATCTTTCTTTTTCTGCCCTAAGTTGCTCGTCCTTACATATAAGCTGGTTTTGAAGACGTTGATTCTCGGAGATATAGGCCTCTTTTGAGTATTGTAGTTCTTGATTCTCTCTTTTCAATTCTTCCATTTGTGCTCTCAAAGTCCAAAGAGAATAAGAATCTTCAGCCATGGGTGGTGATGAATAAGGATTTTGTGATTGTGCACGCAATCGTTCTATTTCCTCTCTTTCTCTTAGTAGATCATTCATTCGTTGTTTCAACAGATACAATTCATAATCTTGGACCTCATCTTGCATCATCTTGAAAGATGTTTAGAATTGTTCCTGCAAAGAACAATCACCAAATTAAAAACAAAATAAAAATAAAAATCTCAGACTAACTCAACCAAAGATATTAAACAAACAACACCGCTGTTCCCCGGCAACGGTGCCAAAAACTTGACCGGTGTCTAGCAAGTGTACTAGATCGGCTAGTAATACAGGGAAATATAGATTAAGACCCCAAATATCGTACCCAAGGGAATATGGATTGCTAAGGATAATATCTATGTATGAATTAAATCAACCTGAGATTGTTTCCCAAATGTTTTTTGATTTGAAAGCAAAAATTAAACAAAATAAACAATTAAACAAAATAAAAGGTAAAACATGAATTAAAAACAAAACAATAACTGAAATTCTTTTGCTAAGGAAACTATCCACCTTAACTTTCATTGTAATGACTTAAATTCAAAGAATAATACCAATGATTATGGAAAAACTAGTAATAAAGCCAGATATCTTTATTCAAGTCTATCATTCTTAGTATTAAACTCATAGACAAATCTAATACTTAGCATGCAAATCTAGTTTTAACTTCCTAAATATTCATTGAAGCCTTTCTCAAGTGATTCAATTCCAATTCATTCTTGATTCTTCCTCTCTTAGTATTAACCAATAAAATTCATACATAATCATCTCATATTTCGGATAATAATCATGCATAAACATTAAAGAGTTAATCCAAGAACATGCAAATCATTAACTATGTCAAAACCAATTTTTAGTTATTTATTCAATAAACCAACAATCAATCTCAACTCAATCAAGGATAAGAATATGCTTAAAACCAAGAAATAATCAACCGATATTGAAATTAAGCTCAAAATAAAGTCATAACAATACAAGTCAAGGATTCAAGTATCCTTTAGCAAACGTTAAAGAAAACTACTCAAAAGACATGGTTAAAACTAAAAACAAAAGCTTGAATAAAAACTTGAAAACTAAGAACGTAAAAGAAAAACTTTAAGAAAAACAAAGCTAAACTAAGGATCTGATCTCTATTTCTCTTTCTTCTGTGTTTTGGGGCTCTATTTATAGGCAAAAACGTTGTAGATTTCTTCCAAAATTGCAGAATCAGAATAGGAAAGGAAGTCTACTCAAAACAGGAAGTCTGACGAATCCTTTGCGCAATGGGAGAGTAAAATCACGTGGCCACGCATCCTTTTGCATTGAGGAACACGTGGTCACGTGTTCCTTTCCTTCCTCACACGTGGCCACGTGTGGAATGTACACTCCCTCACACGTGGTCACGTGTATGGCTTATTTTCTCCTTTGTTTCTTCACGTGGTCACGTCCTTTTTCTCTTATTCCTTCATTTCTACTTCACATGGCCACGTTACCCTTCACTTTACTCTTACACGTGGTCACGTGTAAATTCCTTCAATATCTTCACGTGGCCACGGCTCCATCCTCTGAACTAAGAGCTAGTTTTCTCGCTTAAACTTCCAATATTTATGCTTTTGGCCCAAAACTTTGCACTTTTCACACTTTAAGCCATTTTTCATCATTTTAGCCCTGAAAATCATGCAAAACACAGAATTAACTCTAAAAACACAAAACTAACAAATTAAACTCAAATTAAACCTAATTAACACAAAATTAACTCAATCAAACACATAAAAACATACTAAAAACATCATATAATTCACCATTATCAAACATGATGTAACCTTCACCTCTCCATATATTAGTCTCAATTTGCAAATTTTCAAGCAATGCTGTTGTCTATTCAACTCAACAACCATGTACATTTGGAGAATTAGAAAGTTGCAAACCACATGAATATAGGCACTCAAGAAATTAAATGTCTTAACACAAGTATAGACTATTTCATGCAAAACATTGCCTCAAGTAACTCTCACTCACACACTTTATTCTTTCTTTACTCAAATGTTTAGGGATTAGTGTTTCACTCTTTCCTTTAATGTGCCATTGCATACCATAAGCTTGTAAATGAATAAACATCTTCACTACTAGCACAAGTCAAATACATGAAATCAAAGGGTCTTATTTAAGGTTGTAACTTGGCTTTGGTAAAGGTAGGTCAATTTTTTGGTTAAGTAGTTCATAATGTGTAGAGAAAAAGTGATCACCATATTATAAGAGACTTAAATTCACAACATAGTATGATCACATGAAGCTTTAACTTACTATTCTAACTCCCTTATTAGTGTTCACATATTGCACTAGTTTCCTTCTTTTTCAATTCTTTCTTCTCTTTTCTAGTTTTTTTCTTGTCTTTTTCTCCTTTTTCTTTGTCTCTTTTTTTTTCTTTCTTTCTTTTAACTAGCTTTTGTTATACATTGGACTTATGAAAGAAAGTGAAAAAGGGAGCCAACTAATCATCATGCTTACACTTAACAAGAGTTGTCTCAAATGATATAGTAATCCTAATTCTCTCCACACAAAGGGTGCCAAAAGAAATGGTCTATTGTTTAAAAATGGATTAAGGCTAACTATGTGTTTAACAACAGAAATTGGTTAAAGGCTCAAAATTGGTTACCTAAAGTCAAAAGGGTTGGTTATTTTAGAAAGTTAAAATTGGTTAATCTCTAGTGCCCTTATCATTTCTCATGCAAAAACTCACACTAAATGTAATCTCGAAGTTTACCAAAAATAAGTTCTAGAGGATATGACATACCAAGGCTCTCATACAAAGAAAAATATCTATGTAAAAAGCTTCAAAAGTTCACTTAGCCATAGGTCAAATTACCTTAAGCAATGATTTACCAAAATAATTATATTTACATGTGAAAAGATAAACAACTTAAAAAGAACCTATACTAAAGTGCTTTGCCAAATCATAACCCTCACTATGCACATAAAGATGTCAAAGTAAAATAACCAATGATATACCTCAAGAATTTTGCTAATTAAACCAAAAATCGAAAAGTTCAAGCTATCTCATATATATGCTACCAAATATTCATTAACTACAAAAGCTCCAAAACCATGCAAACTCACAAACAACCTAAACAATTAACATGCATATAAGAACAACACAAATATACTGACAATAATGACAATACTAACAATACATATACCTATAACATGCACACATGTTAATTACAACTTAACACATAACATATACATAAACCTCCCTACACTTGAAGGACACAATGTCCTTATTGTGAAAGGAAATAAAGAAAATACAAAATAAGCATATGCAAACTAAGACACAAGAACACAAAACAACATATAAACAAACATAAAAAGAAAATTGAAAACATAAACATAAACAAAAAAGAAAAAGAAAGAGTAAAGGACTTTCCTCATGTAACTCCACTAGGTGAATCCGGTAGAGAATGGTTGAAATCGACATTGTTCCTCTTAAAAAGGATAGCAACTTCCTACTCAAATTTTTATGGCTCTTATGCATGGCCTTCATGGTGACCTCTATGTTGTCCACTTTATCTTCCAAACTCTTATTGGACTCATCTATTTTGTCCAACCTATCTAACACTCTCCGCTACCCTACTAAAATCCCTCCTTCTCCAGCAGCAGACATGTCCTCAAAGTCATCATCACTTGCACTATCATCAACATCATCATCATCAGCAACATAAGCTTTATCTCTCACTCATTTAGACCTTCCACATCTCTCCTTATAGTAGAAAAATGTAGAGAGATAGCCACCATGATTCAATAAAAGAGAATTACGTAAGAACTTAACATACATCATAGTGACAACCTCACTCTCCTTAGGCTCAAAACCTTGCAACTTTCCCAAACAACTTAACACAATTCCAGTTACCATATGCCCCATGCCCACACTTTTGGTCTTAGCAATGGAGGCATGGTACAGTCCATAAAAAATGAAATCAATAAAGCAATGGGTCTTTTTGGCTTGAATCAAGGACAATACAAATAAATCTTTAGCCTAAATTTTGTTACTTTTTACCCTACCAAACAGTGCATGGCATAAAAAATTATGAAACAATAGCAAAGCATCATTCTTAATTTGCCTATTAGTAAAGTTCTTAATATCGAAATGAGCCAAACCAGACAACTTTCTCCACACATTAGAAGCAACAAATTGTTGAGGCATAAAAGTATGGCCATTGAAGGGGAAACCAAACCATGCATGCATTTCCTTAAAACCAAAAACATGTTCAATTCCATCTTGCCTAAATTTTATCTTGATCTTCCTATCATCAACATAAGACAAAGTAACAAAAAACTCAATAGCACAATCCTTCTTAACAGGTAATTTCATGTTAACAAATTGCTCCCATTTCATGTATTTAATATATTTTCCAAAATCTTGAGAAATTTCCAAATCTTCCAACAAAGAAAAGTCTAAATGCCGCATACCTACATATTCCTTTTTAGCGAAAAATTGAAATTTCTTACCTTCAATATCAGCATGAATGGGAAAGGAGCAGTCATACATATCTTAGAAAAATGTTGTACCTCTTTTTTGTTGAGATAATCTCCCAGCCTCCTTCCCTTTGCCTTTACCTCTATTTGCTAATGTATTCAATCTCACCATCTTGAATCAACAACAAAAGAGAGCAAACTCACACAGAAACAAATGAAGACTAAGAAACTTTGAAAGGATATTACAAAGTGTGAAAGAATTTAGCAATAAGAGATGAAGAAGAAAGAAAATTTTGAGAAAAAACTTTAGAAAGAAGGGTAGAACTGTTGAAAATAACAGTTTAGGGTTCCAAAATGAATTTATAGGGGGAAAAACACATGCAATGGTTGGAAATCGCCCTTAAATTCAAAATCTGTGTAATGTCGCACTCGCGACAGAAGTTAATCCGCTATGCATCATGCTTGCGATACTAGTCACGCTCACAACATAACCCAAACTATAAATTCCTCCTTACTTGGTCGCACTCACGACATTAGTCGCGCTCACGATAGACATGAATTGTTGATAACTTGTGAAAAAGAGAGACAACAATTATTTAAACCGACAACACTTGAATATCAACAAATATTTAAAAACACCACTACTTAAATTTGAATAAAAACATAAAAAAATGAAAACCAAAAATAAAAATAAATTAAATACAAAAGTACTTATATAGATAGAAAGAGTTATTAAGCAATACTAAAAGGATTGTCATTAAACATTTTTAGAGAGACACATGAAACCTCTCTACCATGAAAACTTCCTTCCAAATACACCTTACACCTTTGACCATTAGCTTTAAATAATTCACCCTTATCATTTTTTAGCTCCAAATACCCATGGTCAAATACTTGGGTTACAAGAAATGGTCCACTCCAACGAGATCTCAATTTTTCGGGAAATAACTTAAATCTAGAATTAAAAAGAAGCATTTTATCCCTTACTTTAAAACTCTTAAATTTAATGTGAGCATCATGCCATTTCTTTGTCCTTTCCTTATAGATTCTTGCATTCTCATAAGCACTAAGTCATAAATCATCCAACTCATTTAACTACAAACACCTCTACATACCTGTTTGCTTAAGATCAAAATTCAAAGCTCTAATAGCCCAATAAGCTTTATGCTCCAACTCTACAAGCAAATGACATGTTTTTCCATACACTAACCTATATGGAGGCTTGCCAATAGGTGTTTTAAAAGCCATCCTATATGGCCAAAGTACATCATCTAATTTATATGCCCAATCCTTATGTGAACTCGAAACACCCTTCTCTAAAATCCATTTCAACTTTCTATTAGAAATCTCTACTTGACCACTTGATTGTGGATGGTAAGGTCTAGTTACTCTATGATGCACCCCATACTTATGCAACAATGATGCAAAAGAATAATTTATAAAATGCATACCTCCATCACTTATAATGGCATGAGGCACTCCAAACCTTGAAAATAATTTCTTTAAGAACTTAACAACCACTTTAGAATCATTGGTTGATGTAGCCTTGGCCTCTACCCACTTGGACACATAATCCACTCCAACCAATATTTAGTTTTGGCCAAATGATGTAGGAAAAGACCCATAAAGTCTATACCCCATACATCAAGGACCTCTACTTTCAAAATACTTGTCAAGGGAATTTCATCTCTCTTACCTAAATTTCCTGTCCTTTGGCATTTGTCGCGTTGTGCCATAAACTTCTTTTCATCCTGAAATAATGTTAGGTAATAGAATCCACATTCAAGTACACAAGCCGTCATTGATAAGTGTGAGTTATATATATAGTTTTTGATATATTTGAAGCTTTGTTATTTAGTTATTTTGGTACTATTTAGGTTAAAATAGAGTTAAATTGTAAATATTTATGTTTTTAAGGTTAATCTCATGTTTTGTTTGGTTTTCAGGTTAAAATTGATATGAAAGGGCTTAAATTACAAAAAAGGCAAAGATTAGGGCCAAAAGTACAAATATGAGAAATTTAGGCGAGAAAGCGAGCGTTCAGTCCAGAACCTTTACACGTGACCATATGAAATCACTGAAGAATACCTGTGGCCACGTGAAGAAGTGAAGCATTGAACACATGGCCACATGAAGGAGTAAAGCATGAAAATACATGGCCACGTGAAAGAACAAATGACGAAAACCAAGTAAACACGTGACCACGTGTGAGGAAGACTTATTGGACATGTGACCACGTGTGAGGAAGGCTTATTGGACACGTGACCACGTGTAAAATAGTAAAGGAAAGGGCGTGGCCACGTGCTGAAGACTCCCACTTAGCAAAGGATTTTCTTGAGCTTCCTGATTTAGCAGAGTTCACTTCCTATTTTATGTCTGGAGTTTAAGAAGGAATCTACTACATTTTTGCCCTATAAATAGCAGTCTAAAACAACAAAGAAAGGGTGATCAACCTTAGAATTAAGAATTACTAAGCATTACTTCCTCAGTTTATTTTTACGTTGTTTTACTTTCACTATTTTTCTTCAACACTTTGTTTTAATTTTAAGTATGTCTTGTGAGTAGTTTTCTTTAACTTTTGCTAAAGGATACTTGAATCCTTAACTTGTATTTTTATGACTTAAGTTTGTTCTTCAATTCAATACAAGTTGATTATTTCTTAGTTCTTAAACATAGTCTTGTCTTTACTCAAATTTAAGTTGATTGTTAACTTGATTAAGCATTGGTTAATTAATTGGTTTAAGTTGATTAATGACTTGCATGTTCTTAGGTTAATTTATTTGGATTAATGCATGATTATAATCTGAACAAGCTATAATTGTGTGTTAATTTGAGTAAGTTAAGATTGAGAAAAGTGTAACTAAGAATAGGTGGAAGTTAAATCTCTTGAGAAGGGCTTTAATAGACATCTAGG
Organism: Excoecaria agallocha; assembly: GCA_037975025.1. Lineage (NCBI taxonomy): Eukaryota > Viridiplantae > Streptophyta > Magnoliopsida > Malpighiales > Euphorbiaceae > Excoecaria > Excoecaria agallocha. The sequence goes on from CM075816.1 coordinate 8,983,328, forward strand.
AGAGTTAATTCAGTTCTCTATGCTAAGTGTTAAGTTTATCTGAATAAGAAAATTTTGATGCTTGAAATGGTAATCTTGAATAAAGTTATCTAGATTTATTAAACTGAATTCTCCATAATCACTTGTATGTTTTCTTTTGTTTAAGTCATAACAATATTTGTTAAGGTGGATAGTCCTTTAGTGAAAGTTGTTTTTAATATTGATTTTTACCTTATTCAATTTACTTGCTTTTATTAGATCTTTATTTATTTTAACTCTTTATTTTGTTTTAGTTTGTTTTTAGTTTTAAAACCTCAATCATCACAACCTTGGGATTTCTTTTCTTTCTTTTACACACAAAATTGATTTTGAAAATGAAATAGCACATACAAGTACAAGTTTCCCTTGGGTTCGATATTTTGGGTCATAATTATATTTTCCTATATTACTTAGCCGATCTAGTACACTTGCTAGCATCCAGTCAAGTTTTTGGCGCCGTTGCTGGGGAAAATCATTGGCGTTTGTTTATTTATTTTGATTTTAAAGTGATTTTTGTGTGTTTTCTTCTCTTTTTCACCTATTATCAGTTTTTCTTTTTAGGTGACTAGTAGTTTATGGTGAGAAACAACCCCATCCTACCATTAGACCCTGAAATTGAAAGGAAATTTCATAAGATTAGAAGGCTACGAGGCAACATGAATGAACCAGAAATAGAACAACCTATGAATGATCCATCACCTAGGATCGAAGAGCAAAACATACCCCACCAAGCTCTCGAAAATGGGTATAAACCTAGAACCATTAGAGATTATGCTAGTCCTAGGTGGAATGAAGAACATAGAACCATTAGGATTCCTCACCACCAGCCTTTTGAGATTAAACCCGCTACCATCACGATGGTACAAAGAAACCAATTTTCAAGTTTAGATATAGAGGATCTTGTACAACATTTGGATATGTTCTTAGAAGTTAGTGACATTGTGCAAATTCCTAATGTATCAACTAATACAATTAGGTTAAAACTCTTCCCATTCACCCTCATAGGAAAAGCTAGGGATTGGCTACAAATGCTACCAAATCAATCCATCCATTCTTGGCAACAAATGCAAGAAAAATTCCTGTGCAAATTCTTTCCATCTACTAAGACTGCCCTCATTAGAAAACAAATTAGTGATTTCAAAAAATTTTATGAGGAGCCATTCCATGAAGCATGGGAAAGATTTAGGAGACTTTTAAAAAGTTTTCCTCATTATGGAGTTCCTGTTTATCAACTAATGCACATTTTCTATGCAGGTGCCCATCCATCAAGAAGGTCTTTGTTAGACGCAGCCTCAAATGGTAGTTTTATGAACCAAATTTCGAAAGATGCATTTTTGCTTCTTGATGAGATGGCTACCAATGATGCTCAATGGGCAACCTCTAGAGCAGCTCAAAAGAAACAGGGAGTTCATAATATTGATGAAGTAGCTATGTTGAAAGCTCAATTAGAATTAATGGAAAAAAGGCATTTAAAAGAAATAAATGAGCTTAAAGCTAAAAATGTTTCTATGATATCTAATGAAGTTGATTCTTATGCAGGAATTCCAGGACCTTTGGTAATGAAGAATAATGAAGGAATGGTAGAAAAAGTAAATGCCTTGAACCTATATAGCAACACTTATAATCCAGGATGGAGAAACCATCCAAATTTTTCATGGAGGGAAGGTAATCAAGGTTCTTCTTCTAACCCTAATCCTAGACCTCAATTTAACCATAATCAACCTCCCAATAATCAACTTCCATACCAAAACCAAGCTCCACCATATTACCCAAACCAATACCCATCACAATCATACCATCAACCACCCGATTTTCAAAAACCTCAACCTCCCCCTCCTCAAGACAAGAAATCCAACATTAAAGAAATGATTGCAAACTTCATGGCCTCCCAAAACTCAATTTTAGCTAGCCAAGATGCTAGATGAAAATTGCAAGATATTTAGATGAGGAACCAAGAGGCATCCATTAGGAATCTAGAAAACCAAATGGGGCAACTTTCTAGTTCTTTATCAAACCATACACAAGGGACATTTCCATCTAATGTCGACAGAAATCCAAAAGAGGAAGCCAAAGCAATCACCTTAAAGAGTGGGAAAGAGTTAGAGAAGACTGAAATTGGTAAGAATTCTTCCCCAAGGGTGGAACCGACAATGGAGGTAAGTGTTTCTAACTCTAAAAATAATGAAAAAGTGCCTCCTACGGTTGAGAAGGGTAAAGGTAAAGAAAAACTTGTTTCTACTGTTCTTGATGAATCTCAATTACCATTTCCTGTTCTAGCTAGAAAAGAAAGACAAAATGAACAATTGAGTAGATTTTTAGACATGTTTAAGAAGCTATATATAAATTTACCATTTGCTGAAGCTTTACTACACATGCCTAAATATGCTAAATTTATGAAGGAATTGTGCACTAATAAGAAAAAGCTAGAAGGTATAAGAACGGTTCAATTATCCGGTAATTGTAGTGCCATATTAACCAATAAAATTCCTAAAAAATTAGAAGATCCTGGTAGTTTTACATTGCCTTGTGAACTAGGAGGTAATTTTGTTGGGCATGCTTTATGTGATTTGGGTACTAGTATTAACTTGATGCCTTATTCAATTTGCAGGAAATTGAACCTAGGTGATCTAAAGGAAACTCGAATGACACTTCAATTGGCGGATAGATCGATAAAGAAGCTAAAAGGAATCATTGAGGACTTATTGGTGAAAGTCAAAAATTTTATCTTTCTGGTTGATTTTGTGGTCATGGACATGGAAGAGGATAGGAAGGTGCCATTAATTATGGGGAGGCCATTCTTGAACACAGCAAGAGCACTAATCGATGTTCATGGACAAATGGTTACTTTGAGATTCAACGAGGAGGAAATGATTTTCAATGTCAATAAAATTTTAAAACACCCCTCGTATGATTTTGAAGAATCTATTTATTTTGTTGATAAAGTTCAAGAATGTGCCAACACAACACAAGAGGAAATCATTCTCAATAATGAGCTTCAAAGTTGCTTAATGCATCCCAAGAAAATGAAAGAGTTGGAAGCAAAGGAGAAAAAGTTGATACAAAATTTGGAACAAGAATACAGTGAAGAAAATGAAACGGAGGATTAACCATCCCCTCCTAAGGGAGATTCTAAACTTAAAATACTTCCATCTCATTTAAAATATGTATTTTTGAAAGATAATGCTGAGCCAGTAATTATTTCATCTTTATTGACAGGTTTGGAAGAGGAAAAGCTCATTGAAGTCCTCAAGAAGCACAAAGGAGTAATTGGTTGGGCAACATCCGATTTAAAAGGGATTAGCCCCAGCTATTGTACACATCGTATATCCATGGAGGATAATTTTAAGCCGGTGGTGCAACCTCAACAAAGGCTCAACCTAACTATGCAAAAAGTAGTGAAAAAGGAAGTATAGAAATTACTTAATGCAAGTATTATCTATCCTATTTATGATAGTAATTGGGTAAGTCTTGTTCAATGTGTGCCCAAAAAAGGGGGAATGACTGTAGTGATCAATGAAAATAATGAATTAATTCCTACACGCACGATAACGGGATGGAGAGTATGCATTGACTATAGGAGGTTGAACAATGCCACTAGAAAGGACCATTTTTCATTGCCCTTTATTGATCAAATGTTAGAAAGATTGGCAGGAAATAAATTTTATTGTTTCTTAAATGGATATTCGGGATATATGCAAATACCTATAGCCCCGAAAGACCAAGAAAAGACCACATTCACATGTCCATATGGAACATTTGCATATAGGAGAATGCCTTTTGGTCTTTGTAATGCACCTGTCACATTTCAACAATGCATGATGGCCATATTTCATGATTTTATTGAGAAATTTATGGAAGTTTTCATGGATGATTTCACTATTTATGGTCATGACTTTGAATCTTGTTTGCATAATCTATAATTGGTTTTAAAGCGGTGTCAAGAAACTAATCTTGTTCTAAATTGGAAAAAATGTCATTTCATGGTTAGAGAAGGAATTGTCTTAGGGTATAAAATTTCTGAAAAAGGCATTGAGGTCGAGAAAGAAAAAGTTGATGTGATAGAAAAATTACCTCCACCAACTAGTGTTAAAGGCATTAGGAGTTTCCTTGGTCATGTCGGGTTTTATCGTCGGTTTATTAAGGACTTTTCTAAAATTGCCAAACCACTTGCTAATTTATTTCTTAAAGATGCCACATTTAACTTTGATGTTGAGTGTTTGCAGGCTTTTAACCTATTGAAGCAAAAGTTAGTTAGTGCACCGATCATTGCATTACCCAATTGGAGCTTACCATTTGAAATTATGTGTGATGCAAGTGATTATACAGTTAGAGGAGTCTTAGGACAACGGAAAGAGAAGATTTTCTACACCATCTACTATGCCAGCCATACACTCATCGGAGCCCAAGTAAATTACACCACAATGGAGAAAGAACTCTTGGCAATAGTTTTTTCCTTTGAGAAATTCAGATCTTACCTTTTAGGATCCAAAATTACAGTGTGGTCGGACCATACGACATTAAGGCATCTTTTTGCAAAGAAGGATTCTAAACCGAGACTTATCTGATGGGTGTTAGTACTACAAGAATTTGATGTTGAGATTAAAGACAAGAAAGGAGCGAAAAACTTTGTAGCTGACCATCTATCTAGATTGGATCATGCTAGCATCGAAAAGGGAGAAATTTTTGACTTATTTCCCGATGAATATATTTGTGCTTGTTACACTTATGAAAATTTAGTTCCATGGTACGCTAATATAGCTAATTTTCTTGAAGGTGGTTATCTTCCCAAGGAGTTTACTTGGCAACAAAAGAAAAAGCTCATAGCGGATGCCAAACACTACCTTTGGGATGATCCATATCTCATCAAAATCTATGTGGATCAAGTGCTAAAAAGGTGTGTACTAGAATTGGAGCAAAAAGCTATCATGCAACAATGCCATGGAGGTGAAGTTGGGGGACATCACGGATCAAATACAACAGTTCAAAAGATACTTCAATCAGGTTTTTTCTGGCCTACTTTGTTTGAAGATGTAAAATCTTGTATAGCAACTTATGATAGATGCCAATGAGTAGGATATATATCCAAAAGAGATGAGATGCCTATGAACAATATGCTAGAAGTAGAAATTTTTTATATTTGGGGCATTGATTTTATGGGACCCTTTCTAAATTCATTTGGGTTTGAATATATCTTGGTAGCAGTGGATTATGTGAGTAAATGGATAGAGGCAATAGCTACTAGGACATGTGATGCAAAAATTGTGCTTGAATTCATTAGGAAAAATATTTTCAATAGATTTGGAGCACCTAGAGCTATTATAAGTGATGGAGGTAAACATTTTGTCAATTATCAATTCAAAACCTTGCTTAAGAAATTTAGTGTTAAGCACAAAATCACAACCCCATATTGACCGGTGTCTAGCAAGTGTACTAGATCGGCTAGTAATATAGGAAAAAATAGATTAAGACCCCAAATATCGTACCCAAGGGAACATGGATTGCTAAGAATAATACCTATGTATGAATTAAATTAATCCGAGATTGTTTCCCAAATGTTTTTGATTTAGAAGCAAAAATTAAACAAAATAAACAATTAAACAAAACAAAAGCTAAAACATGAATTAAAAACAAAACAATAACTGGAATTCTCTTGCTAAAGAAACTATCCACCTTAAATTTCATTGTAATGACTTAAATTCAATAAAAACACCAGTGATTATGGAAAAACTAGTAATAAACCAAGATATCTTTATTCAAGTATATCATTCTTAGTATTAAACTCATAGACAAATCTAATACTTAGCATGCAAATCTAGTTTCAACTTCCTAAACTTTCATTGAAGCCTTTCTCAAGTGATTCAACTCCAATTTATTCTTAGTTCCTCCTCTCTTAGTATTAACAAATAAAATTCACACATAATCATCTTATATTTCAGATAATAATCATGCATAAACATTAAAGAGTTAATCTAAGAACATGCAAATCATTAACTATGTCAAAATCAATTCTTAGTTATTTATTCAATAAACCAACAATCAATCTCAACTTAATCAAGGATAAGAATATGCTTAAAACCAAGAAATAATCAACCGATATTGAAATTAAGCTCAAAATAAAGTCATAACAATGAAAATTCAAGATTTCAAGAATCCATTAGTAAAAGAAGAAAAAACTACTTCCTAAACATATTTAAAAACTAAAACAAAGTGAAGAACTAAAACAAAATCAAAACAAAAACAAAAACAGAAAAACTAGAAAAAAAAACAAGTAAAACTAAAACTAAAGCAATCAATCTCTTCTAATCCTTAATTCCTCTCTTCTTTGGTGTTAGAGTTGTCTATTTATAGGCAAAATATGTTGTAGAAGCCTTCTAAACTTTCCAAATTGGAGTAGGAGAAGAATCCTTCTTGAATTGGAAAAATCAAAATCCTTCGCTTCATGGGAGTCTTCATCACGTGGCCATGTGTTCCCTAGTGTTAATTCACACGTGGCCATGTGTTGTTGTTTGAAGAAAATCACGTGGCCATGGGTTCCCTTGTTTCTTTCTCACACGTGGTCACGTGTTGTGTAGTGGATCTTCACACGTGGTCACGTGTTTTCTTCTTGCTCTTCTTTATTTCTTCTCACATGGCCACGTATGTTTTCTTTATTGATTTTCACGTGGCCATGCATCAAACTTCTGGAACTCACGATCACTAATTAACATGAATTTTCCAAATTCACAGTTTTGGCCCAAATCTTCTTGCCTTTTTATAATTAAGTCATTTTTCTTGCAAAATAACCCTGAAAAACACCAAAATTTACAATTAACTCCAAAAACATAAAAATAACAAATTAAACTCAAATTAAACCTAATTAACACGAAATTAACTTAATTAAATACCTAAAAACACACTAAAAACATCATATAAATGACTATTATCACATATCACCCTCAAGCTAATGGACAAGTGGAAGTATCTAATAGGGAGTTGAAATCAATCTTAGAGAAAACGGTTAATAACTCTAGAAAGGATTGGTCTCTTAGGTTAGATGAAGCTTTATGGGCTTATCGAATTGTATTCAAAACTCCTATGGTTATGTCTCCCTTTAGAATTGTTTTTGGAAAAACATGTCACCTTCCAATAGAATTAGAGCATAAAGCTTATTGGGCTATAAAATTTCTTAACTTTGATTTGAGAAATGTAGGAGAAAGGAGGAAATTACAGCTCAATGAACTCGATGAAATTCTACAATGGTCATATGACAATGCTGCGCTTTATAAAGAAAAGACCAAACAATGGCATGACAAGCATTTGAGGATAAAAGATTTTGTTCCAGGAATGCTAGTGCTCCTTTATAATAGTCGTCTTCGATTATTTCCAGGAAAACTGAAATCGAAGTGGCTCGGACCATACCAAGTGGTGTCAAGTAGTAACTTTGGTGTAGTGACGATCAAAAGCTTAAAAGATGGACGTGAATTTACAGTCAATGGTCATTGGCTCAAACCATATCAACTCGGACAACAAGAGGTTGCTGAAGCAACCATAGTTCTTCAAGATACCTAAGAAATGGTTTGGAAAGTCTAGCTGGAGACTTTAAAAACTCAGAACTTCTAATCTTTCTCTCTTCTATTTTTACATTTAAGTTTTTGTGTTTTCATATTTTGTGTGTGTTTATAAGTTTTTGTGTAGTGTCCCAAAAATGATCCTAGTTGACATCTCATGATTCACTGTATTAATATTTAATTTAAATTGATTAAATGTGTAAATTTATGTTTGAGTAAGACTAAGGTATATATGTGTATATAGGTATACATTTTTGTGATGTTGATTAAAGATTTGGGGCAATAATTAAAAAGGAAAATAAATGGGGGTTATTATAAGTCTTATTATTATTATTATTATGATTATATAAAAAAAAAAAGAAAAAGAAAGAAAGAAGGAAGAGAGGATCGGGGAAGGGGGGAAAAGGGAAGAGAAGGAGAGGAAGGAGGAGGCGCTGCCACCGATCAGCGGCACCTGCATCGGCGATTGGCGCAGCTGCCACCGCCTCCTCGCCGTCCCTGCCCTCCGGTGGTGTTACGGTTTTCTCCTTCTTTTGATTTTTTTGGTCTCCCATCACCACCGTAGCTTCTTCCTCTTTTTTCGATGGCTGTCGACGGCGGTTGGGGAGTTTGACAACACCGGTGGGATCGTGAGGTAGAGGCAGCTCTTTCGGTGGTCGCCGATCGTCCCCACTCGCTGGCAGTAGGGAGATCGAAGATGGTGACGGCGGAAGCTTCAAGCTTCGATTTCGATGAACGACGGCAGCATGGAGGCGCGTGAGGGTCACCGGGACGTTGCCAGTGGCTGGATCTTCCGGTGGATGGCTTCGGTAGCTTTCCGGCGAGTCTCCGGTGAGTCTCCGGCGAGACTCCGGCGAGGCAGAATGGAGAGGGCATTCTGGGCTTCGATTTTTCGGTATGGGAACTAAACTTGCTCAAGGAATTCTCTTAAATTTTATGCATGATGCATAATTTAGTTTTTAATACATGTATAGATGTTTGTTGGAGAGTTTATGGTAAAGGCATATAGATAATATTGACTATGACTTGATATAAATGTTGTCTCTGTGTGTATGAATTGATAGAATACAGGAACTAAGTTTAATTGAAATGGTGAGTATAATATGATGTGGGGATATAGTGAGTTAAGAGTAATCAACTGTGAAGTTGTATTATAATTATGTAAGGATTTTATTTGGTCTTTCTATAAGTTTTGACAATTACGTGATACAGTATGTATAATCATTGATTTATTATGCTTATAGGGAAGTTTAAAGTATCTATTTCACAAGATAAATAGGCATCTAATAAATATATTTGAAGGTAATTCTCATCATAGATATGAGTACATACTTTTCTGAGATTTACACGAATTGGATATTGAACACCATTGTTAACTATAGTGTAATTGTGAAAGAAAGTTCATTGTAAAGCAGGAGTTTTGATATAACTCTTCATTGTTGAAATGAACTGGTCTATATATATGGATGTACGGTTATATTATATGAACCACTTATGATTTGTTTGTAATGTCAGAATCATCTGGAAGTTTCAAAGACTTTATAGATCATAGAGAATATATATATATATATATAGGCAGAGATTAACAGGTTAAACCATTATAATAAGTAGCATGGAAGTGAATTGATAATTTTATAAATGATGAATAACATACATGTAATTTATTAGATTGTTAAATGTAAAATGAGCCATAAAGCTTATGTAAACTTGACTTGAATATGTTAAGTGCTCTCAATTGACGTTTTAGAGAACTTAGTATCTTTAGTTATAAGGATTAGCGTTTATACTAGCCTATTAGTTTGTCTAAGAATTTCCTTAGGTGTTGTTAAAGAACATATAATTGATTCTCTTTAATCTAATAGGTGTTAACAGTGGATTAAGGAAATAAAATATAAATTAAGTGAAGATTAATACATTTGGTTGAGGTGATCGTAAACCGGTGAGCATTATATTCCAGTATTTAAACATACAAGAACAGTATAAGTATATTTGTATAAGAATGGGTTTATAGTCTAGTAGAAGGCCTATACTTGAACAAATATAATGATCAGTACTTATACATAGTATGCATGCAATCTTAATATATGAATAATTCTATATTACTTGTTAGAAAGGGCATGACTGTATGATGTGTGTATTACTATGATTGTTTTAGTATATGACTATTTAAGATCATATAGTTCCATTTATAAGTCTGTTATGAAATGTAGATACATATACAAACATTTTTATTAAGAATGATGCATTGAATGCATGTAGCAAATATCGTATTAGAGTATGAATGTTTAATTATTAAATTAAGTACAGTGGAACAATGGAAAAGATTCTGAAGAACTATACAGGTATGTTTTTTTTTATCGTGATTGTGTTTATAAGTTGATTTTCGCATCAATAGTTCAAATATAGTCAGAAATGAACTATCATGACTAGTACAAGTATTGTTCACATATGATTATTAGATTGTTTAAAGTAAAGTGAAAGATTATGTATAAAATAGACTTCTCTGATGACTGAAAAATGTTTTAATTGTGAAATAATTCCTGACTTAAGTGAATGATGGTTCACAAATTGTACAAAAATATTGAATGTTCTGAATAACTGTATTATATGAATTGAACTGATGATAAAGTTGATAAATGTACTGAAAGTAAATGATCTTTTGCGCCCTTAAAAATAGTCTGGCAGTAAAAACTAGCTCAGGATATAATTGGCTAGCCATAGGGATTCTATACCGCGGTGCAAGTCATGGCGACTTGCTTTACTATGGTTGGATCGTTGATCTCCATAGTACATATATTATACGTACTGTCATATGTTCATATGTTATATGAGAAATGATTCTGGAGGTCATTTCTCATTCTGTTGTGGCCATGGGGTCCACATCCCGTATATCCAGTCTGAGTATTTCTGTCGGTACTGTTCTAGGGGCATTAATATGAAAATAAGTTAAAAAGTATAAAATATAAGAAATGTTATAGTTCAGAACTAAAATGTATAAGAATTATTCTCTTGTATAAGTACATCAAATGGATATTAAATTGCAAAGTTATAATATTGATAAGCATGTGAATCAATAATTCGATATATCTATATTATGTATCTGGATATTATGAGTACGTATAGTACACGAGGAATTTGTCTTCAATGATATAGCTTCTGAAAATCATAAGCTAATTTCTTAATTGGTTATATTTGTTTATATATATATATGAGTATGTATACAATTCTGTTATAGGTCAAGTGCATTATATGTGATATGATGTGGGCATGTAATATATAATGAACCTGACTAAGATTGTTTTAATGATTACATGAAAATGAAATTATATTGCATACTATATTTTACTGATGTATATATATAGATATGTAAGAATTATACTAAACTTTTTCTGTCATAACAATTAATGAGGTTCTTTTATGTTTGTGATTATTGCTAAATGTAAAAGCTTGGATCCAAGGTAATTAGAGGTATTAACGACAATATTATTAAACTTTATATTTTTATAATTGAGGTTATGTACTGGGTTGTAACGAGTATCTTTAGATTATTTTGTTCCCCACTAAGCTTTATAGCTTAGCACGGGTTTTACTATCCGTGTAGGTATCAGGATAGGTGTGTTCTTAGTTGGACAGCTGCTTCGGTTCTCCATCAGAAGAGGGGATCTAGTGTGGACTGATCACCTTTGGGGTGTATATATGTAACAAGGAACTTTTAATGTAAATTGTTCTTTATTTTGGAATATTATAATGGTTTTAGAATGTAATATGTAATATTGATTTGTCTTAGGAAATATGATTAATAATGAGAATGAATGTATAAGATGTATGTGGAAAATTATTTATGCTTTGTGGTGCCCTTGAAGGGCTGAGAAATTGTTTGAGTTGCAGGTGGGTTAGATAAGTTTTAAGGCGTTATATTGCCGAATTTTTATTTGGTATTCAGTCACTTGGACAATTATAGCTTTATCGGCTTACTTACTTATTAAGTATTTCTTATTGGTCCAGCCTGGGTCGATGGGATAGTTAAGTTTCGAAAGAAAAATCTTGCTGATTTTGGAATTGTCACTCGGTGCATTGTTCCTCAAAGGGTCAATGACCAGTATCTGACCAATGGTCCTTGGAAAAAAGAAAAGAAAAAAAAATTTTCAGGTTATATCATGTTCAGTCAAACTGTTCAGTAAGGGTGTTACATTTTGATTCATGAAAATAGTGAATAAAAAAGGTTTTTAAAAGAAGACATGTTTTTCCTGGAAAAGCGTTTGTGTTTTAAAAGCTGGAAATGGCAAAATTACATTTAAGGAAGCTTAAATATGCATATATGTTTCAAAAGATGCAAATGTAGCTTAAATATGCACATACACGTGACCACGTGTGGCTATCCCTTTGCCATCACATGGCCACGGCTTGAGTTACTGCCCCATTCCACCAACAATCACGTGACCACGTGTATTCCAAGAGAAGAACCACGCGTGGCTATGCATGCTTCATAAACAAAGGCACACGTGACCACGTGTGGTTCCTCCCTTGAACTTCACGTGGCCACGCCCCTTGATACTAGCCTTATAAACATTTCCATGATTTTTTTCTTTCTTCTTCTTCATCTTATTTCCTCTCACCCGTGCCCACGCCTCACCATCACAAAATTAACCCGCGGCCACGGATTTTCACTCATCACCGATCATCACCATCTCCGACCACCATTTTCTCTCTCTTTGTCATTTTTTTATCTCTCCTACATATCATCTCTTCCTTTTCCACATTTTCTCCATTAAACTAGGGTTTTTCACAATTCACACACACCACTTCAACTTGGTGCTGCATTTTGGTTCGGTTCTCACTTCCAAGTAAGTATCCACTCTTCTTGCTTATTTATTGTTTCCATATCATCCATTACGTTTTTTGTGCCATTATTGCTTACAAAATTTAGTTTTGAGGTTACTTTTCACTTAACATTTTGGTTTCATGTTAATTCATTTTGCCTATTTGGATGATTATGAGTATTATATGCATGTTATAGATGCTTGGTATGCATTGGATAATTAACAATCCTTGTTATGATCTTTAAATTAATGCTCAAACTTGTGCCTACAACATACTCGATGAAATGTCACAATGAGTTTTTCTTTCAAATCATTTAATTTTCACTCTTTGGTTGGCATGTTCATGATTTGCATTGATGCAGTAAAACTTAGTTTACCTCTTGAAAGATTGGTTCATGACTCTATTCATGCATGTTAGGCATTATTTTTGACATATTCTTTGTGCCCAACTTGTTAATCCATATTATGCCTAACATTTTGATCTTCACTCATATATGGTGCATTTATGCTATCAACATTTTTCATTTCATCCAATTGTGCATCATTCCGTTCAATACATGTTCATGTACTTACACCTTCGTATATGTTGGTTTATGAGGTGACACTTACATTATGTTTTTCTTTCTTTTTAGTGGCACCTCGAAGGACCAAGTATCTTGATGTGGCAAGCTCTTCCGGTGTACGCATCCCATCATATGTGGAAAGGGCTAAGGTCAATAAGTTTGATTACTTCAGTAAGTGTACATATGTCCAGCCCGCTTATTTAAGTCAATACTTCCTCAATAGTCCGGCTGGAAATCTGTGGGATTATGAGATAGAACCGTTACTTCAAAATATTGGATGGATAAAATTCATTGAAAAGAAGCCTAAGGTATATCCGAATATGGCATGGGACTTTCTATATTCTTTTGAATGCTACTTTAAGAGAGATGCGGAGGACGAAACAGTCGGTTTCAAGTTTGGCAAGAAAGGTTACTCCTTGACTTTTAGTCAATTTTCATAAATTTTAGGATTTGTGCTCGATGCCCCAACGAAATTAGAGGATGCATCTCCTGTGAAAAATTGGGACAAAATCAAAGATCTTGAGCTAGATGAGCCATGGGTAGGAGGACAATGTAAGGTACATGCTTTAAGAAATCATGCTTTAAATATCATTCATTGTTTTTTAGTTAAGAGCATGTATAAAAATTTGAAAAATTCAAGCACTATTAGTGTTTCTCAAGCTATGGTCCTCCGATGCATGATAGATGGCATTGCAATCAATGGAGCAGGAATTATAGCAGCTCAAATTAAGGAATTGCAGAAAATGCCAAGACATATTGATAATATTTCCATTGGGTGGATAGCTACAGTGATGGCAATTGCAGTTGAACATCCAGGTTATGGAGACTCACTTCCAGGAGATTTACCTTGCATTGATAATAAGATGCTCAGGCGGATGAAAATTTTGATTCCTAGGCCTTGAGATCATTGGGCAACTCGAGAGGAATACTTAAGAGAGAACAACATTCAGATTGAAGAGCAGGAGGATGAGCCGAATGAGGAGTATGTTGCACCAGCTGCACCTTTTCCAATCAATGAGCCTGCAACACCTGAATGGGAAGGTCCGTTTAATTAGTTAAGTAGTCATTTGGATGCTCAGCAAATTCAGCTAGATCAAATGCAAGGACGACTAGATACATTACGGGATATGGTGATGGAAGGTAATAGGATTGTTGAGCATTTTATACACCAATTTTGGCAGTGGTATCCTCCACCTCCACCTCCACCTGAATAGTTCTTCATTTGCTATGGACAGTAAAATTTTGAGCAAGAGGTAACCTCCTTTCAGGGAGTTTGTCTTCAACCTTTCCTTTTCTTTTTCATGAATCGAGTTTTGTTTTGTTTTGTATATTGTGTTTTCTTTTCTTTTATTTTGCTTTTTGTAAGTTTGCTTGTTTTCTTAAGTATGTAAAACTTATTGAAGACTTATGTAGCTCACCTTTTCACTTAGTTTGCATGTGAACTTAGTTTGCCCCGATTGACTTCAAAACTTTGAACAATTTGAACTTGGATATAGAATATGCATGTTTTGAACCTTTGCTTAGCAAGAGAACAAATATGTTGTTTGATAAATCTTTAGATAGTTTAATCTTTAGCTTGATAAATATTTGTTAGTTTCCAAATTCTTGAAAGCACCAATTTTTAACCTAGAAAAAATCAATACAATGAAGTAGTGAAGTAAGGAAATTTAGAGCACTAGAATCTTCCTCATCACCCTTCAAAGCATATGAATAACTCAAACAACTTAGAAAATGATCTAGGCAACAATTTTCTTGATAAACTTTCTTAAAGACTTTTTGTCCTACCTTGATGAAATTATCCTTTGTTAAGCCATTTTGAGCCTAATGAGGTATGCTTAATGCGTGCCATTAATATTTTCTTGTTACACCTAATTTTTTAACCATATAACCTAAAAAGCTTTTATCTCACCATATGGAATTAGCCACTTTAGGATTAAATGGAAATGTGAGAGTATTAAAAATCTATTGGGTTTAGCAAAGAAAATTTTATCAAGAATCATTGATAGAGTTAAAGTGAGAAATCTACCTTGTATACCTTGAGATCATTCAAATTAGCTTGTGAATGCTAGCTTAAAAGAACATTTGAAAGTTTGAGAAAAGAAAAAGAAAAAGAGCTAGCAATTATGAAAAATCTAAGTGTGGGGTAATACAAGGAGAAACAAAGTTATGATGAGTTCTTGACAAAAGGGCATAACATCTCTTAAGAGGAAGTTTGAAAGTGAGGCAAGAATGAGCAAAATATACATTGCTTAAGTTGTTGGGATTTAGTAATCTATTTTGTCTTAGAGTGGCTATTCATTTTGATTATCTTTTATCCATTCTTTGATAACCATATCTTTAGCCCCATTACAACCTTTGAAAGACCTATGTGATTTTAAGCTTGTTTTGAGTTGTTTAGCGGAGATGACCTTCGGGTCCGGTGCTAAAGGAGAGGCCTATTGTGTTTCTAGAGTTTCAAGCACGAAACCAATTGTATGATTATGCATTCATATGTTTTATAATTCATTACCTAGTTGTGTTGATGTTTTGATTTTCAAAATTGCTTAAAATGATTTGGTCTTGCACACACTCAAGGAAATTAACTTATATTCTCTTGCTTGAAGTTGATCTATTTAGGGATTATATTAAGTGCTTTGGTTAAAATGCTAAGTTTGGTTTTGAAATTCCATGTCTTTGTACAAGTTTGATGGTTTTGAAGGTGGGATTGTTCTAATTTACTTGAGGGAAAGCAAGGTTTAAGTGTGGGGTATTTGATAAGTGTGAGCTATATATATAGTTTTTGATATGTTTTAAGCTTTGTTATTTAGTTATTTTGGTATTATTTAGGTTAAAATAGAGTTAAATTGTAAATATATATATTTTTGAGGTTAATCCCACGTTTTGTTTGGTTTTCAGGTTAAAATTGATATGAAAGGGCTTAAATTACAAAAAGGGCAAAGATTAGGGCTAAAAGTACAAATATGAGAAATTTAGGCGAGAAAGCGAGCGTTCAGTCCAGAACCTTTATACGGACCACGTGAAATCACTGAAGAAATCTACCCATGGCCACGTGAAGAAGTGAAGCATGGAACACATGGCCACGTGAAGGAGTAAAGCATGAAAATACATGGCCACGTGAAAGAACAAATGAAGAAAACCAAGTAAACACGTGACCACGTGTGAGGAAGACTTATTGGACACATGACCACGTGTGAGGAAGACTTATTAGACACGTGACCACATGTAAAATAGTAAAGGGAAGGGCGTGGCCACGTGCTGAAGACTCCCACTTAGCAAAGGATTTTCTCGAGCTTCCTGATTTAGCAAGTTCACTTCGTATTTATGTCTGGAGTTTAAGAAGGAATCTACTACGTTTTTGCCCTATAAATAGCAGTTTAAATAGCAGAGAAAGGGAGATCAACCTTAGAATTAAGCATTACTTCCTTAGTTTATTTTTACGTTGTTTTACTTTCACTATTTTTCTTCAAAACATTGTTTTAATTTTAAGTATGTCTTGTGAGTAGTTTTCTTTAACTTTTGCAAAAGGATACTTGAATTCTTAACTTGTATTGTTATGATTTAATTTTGTTCTTCAATTCAATACAAGTTGATTATTTCTTAGTTCTTAAACATAGTCTTGTCTTTACTCAAATTTAAGTTGATTGTTAACTCGATTAAGCATTGGTTAATTAATTGGTTTAAGTTGATTAATGACTTGCATGTTCTTAGGTTAATTTATTTGGATTAATGCATTATTATAATCTAAACAAGCTATAATTGTGTGTTGATTTGAGTAAGTTAAGATTGAGAAAAGTGTAACTAAGAATAGTTGGAAGTTAAATCTCTTAAGAAAGGCTTTAATAGACATCTAGGAGAGTTAATTCAATTCTCTATGCTAAGTTATAAGTTTATCTGAATAAGAAAATTTTAATGCTTGGAATGGTAATCTTGAATAAAGTTATCTAGGTTTATTAAACTGAATTCTCCATAATCACTTGTATGTTTTCTTTTATTTAAGTCATATCAATATTTGTTAAGGTGGATAGTCCTTTAGTGAAAGTTGTTTTTAATATTGATTTTTACCTTATTCAATTTATTTGCTTTTATTAGATCTTTATTTATTTTAACTCTTTATTTTGTTTTAGTTTGTTTTTAGTTTTAAAACCTCAATCATCACAACCTTGGGATTTCTCTTCTTTCTTTTACACACAAAATTGGTTTTGAAATTGAAATAGCACATACAAGCACAAGTTTCCCTTGGGTTCGATATTTTGGATCATAATTATATTTTCCTCTATTACTTAGCCGATCTAGTACACTTGCTAGCATCCGATCAGTCATCTTTCCACTACCATTATGTCCTGCATACAAAGTTGAATGGCAGTGAGATAAGATGTTAAGATACTCATCTTCGCTTACACATAGATGCAAAACTCCATCTCTATAAATTTTGAACAAGTAGGGCTCTTCCCATAGATAATGTTTGATATCATAGAAGAACTTCTTCCTTTGCTGAAAAGACAAACCTTAAGGCATAATTCCTGCAACAATATAGTTAGCACAATTTGCATACCATGGTATATTAAGATGGCTAACTAACATTAATGACTCATCAAAAAACTCTTTATTTATTTCATCATTATCACCTAGAGGTCCATCTTCATTCTCTAATATAGACAAGTGATTAGCCACTAAATTTTCACTACCCTTTTTATCTCTTATTTCGATGTCAAATTCTTGTAATAAGAGAACCCAATGAGTTAACCTAGGTTTAACATCCTTCTTGGCAAACAAATACCTTAAAGTTGCATGATCCATATAAATAATAACTTTAGATCCCAATAAGTATAATCTAAATTTATCACAAGCAAACACAACAGCAATCATTTCTTTTTTTATGGTTGTATAATTTAATTGGGGACTCAAGAGAGTGTGACTAGCATAGTAAATGACATGCAACTTCTTGTCTTTCCGTTGACCTAAAACACATCCTACAGCTAGGTCACTTGCATCACATATTATTTCAAAAGGAATGTTCCAATCTAGTGAAGTTATGATTAGTGCACTTATGAGAGATTTCTTTAACCTCTCAAAAGCTACTAAGCATACATCATTAAAATCAAAAGGAACATCTTTAATTAAGAGATTAGTCAATGGTTTAGCAATTAAAGAAAATTTATTAATAAATCTTGTATAAAAACTAGCATGTCCTAAAAATGACCTCACACCCTTTATTGTAGTAGAAAGAGGCAACTTCTCAATCAAATCCATCTTAGCCCTGTCTACCTCAATCCCTTGCCTTGAAATTTTATGCCCTAATACAATTCCTTCCTCAACCATGAAATGACGTTTCTCCCAATTAAGCATCAAATTTATTTCCTTACATCTAGCTAAGACTCTATCTAGGTTATGCAAACAAAGCTCAAAAGAATCTCCATAGATAGAAAATTCATCCATAAACACTTCTATTGTCTCTTCAATCATATCTCCAAAAATGAGAGTCATGCACCTTTGAAAAGTTGCGGGTGCATTACACAAACCAAAAGGCATCCTCCTATATGCAAAGGTATCATAGGGACAAGTAAAAGTTATTTTTTCTTAGTCACTAGGGTAAGTAAAAATTTGAAAATAACCTGAGAAACCATTAAGAAAGCAATAATGAGGATTACCTGCAATCCTCTCTAACATTTGATCTTTAAATGGTAAAGAAAAATGATTATTCCTAGTGGCAGCATTCAATTTTCTATAATCAATGCATACCCTCCACCTTGTGGTGGTTTTAGTAGGAATCAAATCTCCATTCTCATTTCTTACCACCATCATCCCCTCTTTCTTAGGTACACATTGAATATGACTAACCCATTCACTATCCAAAATAGGATAGATAATCCTAGTATCTAACAACTAAATGACTTCCTTTTTAACCACTTTTTTCATATTAGGATTTAACCTTTTTTGCCTACTAGCCTTAGATGCATAGTGCTCTTCCATATAAATTCTATGCATAACCATATTAAGGCTAATTCCCCTTAAATCTGAAATCTGCCAACCTATACTTTTAATTCTCTTCCTAACCACTTACAATAACATCTCCTTTTGCTTTTTTGTAAGACTATTAGAAATAATAATAGGTAAAGTAAAATTTGCTCCAAGAAATGCATACCTTAAATGATTAGGTAACTCTTTCAATTCCACATTAGGAGCACTTACAATTGATGGAGGCAATGGATCATCACTCCAATGCAAAATTTCTGGTGAACACCTTGATCTACCTCCTTATTGGTCCCTTCATCATGGGAATTTGCCATTGGATCTTCAATTCTTAACACTTCCATCACACATTCATCGATTACATCAACCCTCATCTATACATTTTCTTCCAGAAGGTATTTTAGTGCTTTGTCCATATGGTACTCCACACTATCATTCCCTACTTTTAAGATTAATTTACCTTCTGACACATCAACTAAAGCTCTACTAGTATGCATGAAAGGTCTACCCAAAATTAATGGGAAATTACCATCATAAGCAAAATCAAGTATCACAAAATCAGTTGGCAATATAAACTTATCAACCTTGACTAATACATCCTCAATAATACCATATGGTTTCTTTAAAGATTGGTCAGCAAGTTGTAACACCGTAGAAGTTGATTTCACATCTTCTAGACCTAATTTCTTAAAGATTGAAAGTGCCATGAGGTTTATACTAGCCCTTAAATCATCAAGACACCTAGGAAACTCTATATCCCCTGAGGTATATGGAATAGTAAAGCTACCAGGATCTTTCAATTTAGTTGGTAAATTATTTGTGATAATTGAACTACAATCATTAGTCAAAGCAACAGTCAAAACATCCTCCCAACTTCTTTTCTTAAAAATTAAGTCTTTTAAGAACCTAGCATAATTGGGAACTTGGGTAATAGCTTAACAAATGATAAATTAATATGCAAATTCTTTAATTTATCTAAAAAGTTAAGAAATTGCTTATTAGTATCCTTTTGTTTCAAATGCTGCAAAAATAGTGGACAAGGTTGATAAATCTTGCCTTTAAAACCTCTCTCTATCGCGCTTGCATCAAGTGTCGTACTTGCGACATTTCTCGAACTCTGCTCTGTAACACTCGCGGATTTTGTCGTGCTCGCGACAAAAGCGTTCCGTCCCTCCTGAATTTCCTGCAAAACTCCATTTTTGTTAGCTAAAAAATTATTAACATATTTCTTACTTAACCTGAGTGAAATTGCCTTCATCTGCTCCCCGTGGGTTATCCTCCGTGTTGCTTTGAAGGCACCCTTGAAGTCTTGAAGGTAATGCACTTGCCAATTGACTCATCTGAACCTCTAAATTATATGTTGATGATGATTGGTTCTTTATTATTTGATCAAACTTAGACTCTATCCTCTTATAGTTCTCATCTCGAGAATTAAGTTTTAAGTTAATACCCTCTAAAAACCTATCCATTTTAACCTCCAAAGTACTAAACCTATCTTGACCCGGTTGAAAACCTATAGTTCCTCTATTTTGACCATCCCCTATGAAAAGCTAGGATAGTTTCTCCAACCAGGGTTATATATAAGTGTTTGAGTAAGGGTTTCCACGCCCTTAACATTGCACAAAACTCACTTGTTCCTCCGAACTAGCTATTCCTTCCTCACAACTCTCACTCACATGCCCTTATTGACCACAAAGGGTACAACCATTTGGTGGGGATCCTTCCATACTCAAATTATCAATTTTATGTGATAATGTAACACTTGGGCTTGTAAAGCCATGATTGAATCTATAACATGGACACCTTTAGTAAGGGAAGAAGGTGATACCTTGGCTCTTTTCATAAGCCACATACAATTATTTATTGACATCTCTTCCAATAATTCAAAAGTCACATCCGTGGTCTTCCTCATGAGAGATCCTCCAGCAGTCGCATCAATGGTCCCTCTAATGGTGTGGTTAACTCTGTTATAAAAGGTCTACATGAGCAACTCCTTTGGAAGATTATGATGAGGGTAATTCCACTGCAATTCCTTAAACCTTTCCCATGCCTCATATAGAGACTCATTATCTTGTTGCATAAAAGTAGTAATTTCTTTTAATAATTTTAACAGTCTTCGGCAAATGGAAAATACTTGGAAAGAAAAGGTTGGGCTAATTGATCCCAAGTGGTAACTGAACCTCTAGCAAGCGAGTTCAACCAAGCTTTTGCCTTATCCTTCATTGTAAAAGGAAAAATCCTATGCTTAATTGCATCCGTAGAGACTCCATTTATTTTAAAAGTATCACAAATTTTAAGAAAATTTGCTAAATGAGCATTAGGATCCTCATTTGGCAATCCATAAAATTGAATGTTATTTTGAACCATTTGTAAAAGAAAGGGCTTTATTTCAAATTGGTTAGCATTTACAGTAGGTCTTACTACTTTTTATTGAGTACCACTTAAGGTAGGCTTAGCATAATCCATCAAACGTGGAGGATTATCTTCGGCCATGGTTGGTCTCATAGTCTTCTTCTTGTTTGGTTTTCGGTTACTTAACAAAAATCTTTCCATCTTCGAATTTAAATGTTCAAATTCTTCTTAAGAACTCCTTGTTCTAGGCATACACTTGAACTCCTAAATCTATAATACAAAGCAAACAAGTAAATACTAATTAAATGTTGTAATCCAAAATCTTGAGTCAAACATTATAATGGTAATTAACACAAAACATCTTTATTTTACCCGATAATGGCACCAAAAACTTGTTAGTGCTAAATTCGCAAGCGCACGGTTCACCGATTATAGTACTTAAGATATCATTTTCATAAGGAAAGGATGAGTGATTACACACTATTACTCAATTCTTAATCTTGTTTACAATATTTAAAAGTTAATTTTTTGAATTAACTAAAGTCTACACTAAAACTAGAAATAATAATTAAACCTACTTTATTGATAATTAAAGAAGACAATTAAAGGTTGTTATTATAAGATATAAATTGAACTTGAACTTATTCTCTCACTTTGAATTTTACTCTAGCAACACAAACCAACTTGGATTAATGTCCTAATTCATTCTTTCGATATGAAATAGTTATTCCTAAAACATGCATATATAATTCTAACCCTTAATTCTCATTAATATGTTAATTAATTATAAACACTTATCTTAAGATTAAATGCCAACTTATAGTAATTATCTTAATATCCTGATCTCTCAAGCAATATTTTGATAATGAATCCTTACTAGCTGTAAGAGAGAATATATTTCTCAATCATACTCACTTATATTAATCATGCATAAAGTACTCTTGAAAGGGTATCTTGATCCTCTTGAGAAGCTTGGGGTACTAGTGCTAAAGGAATTGGCTACTGACTTGATCTTAGGTTCATTGACTGATGATTATGATCCATTCGTGATGAATTATAACATGCATGAAATGAACAAATCAGTCACTGAGCTTCATGGGATGCTTAAGAATGCTGAAGAGAACATTCGAAAGACTAATCCCGTATTAATGGTTCAAGGGGGCATTAAGAAGGGACCTGCTAAGGGAAAGGGAAAGGGAAAGGCAAAACCTAAGAATGACCTGGCTCGGTTCAAGTCAAGTGAAAGTTCACCTCAGGCCCAATCCAAGCCCAAGGCACAGAAACTCAAAGAGAGTGAGAGCACTTGCTTCCATTGCAACAAGATAGGGCATTGGAGGAAGAATTGCGCTCTCTTCAAGGAAGAACAAAAGAAGAATGGAGCCAAGGCGTCAAGTTCTGGTATTTTTGTTGTTGAAATTAACCTTTCTATTTCTACCACTTGGGTATTGGATACCGGTTGTGGTTCTCACATTTGTTCAAATGTGCAGAGGCTAAGAAATAGGCGGTTACTTGGGAAGAATGAAGTGAACCTCCGTGTGGGGAATGGAGCACGAGTTGCTGCCATGGAGATAGGCGACTATCACCTCACTTTACCTTCCGGACTTTATATTGTTTTGAATAATTGTTATTATGTGCCTGCTATGAGCAGAAACATTATTTAAGTTTCATGTCTGGATAATGATGAATTTGATTTTGTTATTAAAAATGGCAATGCTCATATTCGTCGCCAAGGCATTTCTTATGGCAATGCCATGTTGCAAAATGGCCTTTATATCCTTGATTTACAAAACAAAGAGTCCATATACAATATTAATACAAAGAGGGTTAAATCAAACAAATTGAACCCTACTTACTTCTGGCATTGTCGTTTAGGACATGCAAACGAAAAATGCATTTCAAGACTCCACAAAACTGGAGTGTTTGGGTCATTCGACTTAGAGTCTTATGACACATGCGAGCCATGTTTGCATGAAAAAATGACAAAGAGTCCTTTTAACAAGAAAGGTGAAAGGACTAATAACTTATTGGAACTAATACATACCGATGTATGTGGACCTTTAAGTACATGAGTTCAGTGTCACTGGAATATCAAGAAATGAATTAATATATATAAGGATGACTAGTTCCATGCCTTATATTAATTTTGATATTTATGGGTAAGGGATTATGCGAAATTGCATTATGTCACTAAATGCCATATGCATTTTCATTTAATTTGGAATGCTATAATATCTTGCTAGAGAATATATATAGCCTTTGAATTAATTTATTAATTCATTGCCAACATTAAATGG